>QXTE01000197.1:0-224277 GCA_003942145.1 Platysternon megacephalum | reverse complement strand
ATAAATCCGTTTTACCCTGTATAAGCTTTATACAGAGTAAACTCATAAATTGTTCGCCCTCTATAACACTGATAGAGAGATATGCACAGCTGTTTGCTCCCCCAGGTATTAATACATACTCTGAGTTAATTAATAAGTAGAAAGTGATTTTATTAAATACAGATAGTAGGATTTAAGTGATTTCAAGTAGTAACAGACAGAACAAAAGAAGTTACCAAGCAAAATAAAATAAAATACGCAAATCTATGTCTAATTGCACTAAATACAGATAAGATCCTCACCAGTTCCAAAATGTTCTCTTTTACAGGCTAATCTTCTTTTAGCCTGGGTCCAGCAATCACTCACACCCCCTGTAGTTTTCAGTTTCCTTCAAGTGTCCTGTGGGGGTGGAGAGGCTCCTTCTTTAGCCAGCTGAAGACAAAATGGAGGGGTCTCCCACAGGTTTAAATAGACTGTCTCTTGTGGGTGGAGACCCCCTCCTCTCCCTCTGTAGAATCCTGTCACAGAATGGAGATTCGAAAATCACATGGGCAGGTCACATGCCCATGCATGACTCAGGACTGCAGGTAGCAGCCATTACCCACATGCTGCCTTGAACGTCCTCAGGTAGACTTCTGATGTGGATTGGAATCTTCCAAGCTCTTTTGTCTGTTAAGTGCCCCCTGACTGAACACCTAATTTGCACATTCCTTTCCCAAGAAGTCATCAAATGTTCTAACTGAGGCCCCTTAGGAATCAAGCAATTACACAGCCAATGTTCATAACTTTGAACACACAAATGGTGCCTGCATACAACTAGGGTGAACATAACTAGTAGATCATAACCTTTACATAGATATGTACCTGGCACAGGCAGCACAAAACATATTCCAGTTATGTCATATTCCCACAAAGCCTTATGGGAGGTACCGTCACAGCTGTTCCAGGCCAATGGGGGCTGCGGGAAGTGGCGGCCAGCACATCCCTCAGCCCACGCCACTTCCCGCAGCCCCTGTTGGCCTGGAACGGTGAACCATGGCCAGTGGGAGCTGCGATCGGCCAAACCTGCGGACGCTGCAGGTAAACAAACTGTCCCAGCCCGCCAGTGGATTTCCCTGACGGGCCACATGCCAAAGGTTGCTGATCCCTGGTATAGAGATAACTGAGGGCTGAATTTGATCTACAGAACCTTGATTACTGGGGCTGATACATTAGAAGAAAGTAACTTGGCTTGTGATGTAGATCCAGAGTGATTTCGTAGGGCTGGCAGTTGGGGGAAAAACAAAAAGAGTCTTCTTGTAAACTGAGAGCATTTGATAAGGAAACCATTGAGGGACAATAAACACAGAACTGCACAATACAATTTTGCAGAATCACATTTCAGAATAGAACAGTGTTTTACATCAACCCGTCGCTCTTGCCATTGTTAAGAACTTTTCCCCCTAGGCAGTCACTCGATCGATCAGGAACAGAGACTCCCAAGCGGAACTTTCAAATATGGACTCAAGCCTGAGGCCCGTTTATTGAAATCACACACACCAATGCATTGGGACCAAGAACCGAAGTAATTGGCCCCGAGTTACAAACAAGTCTTGAACTTTAAAGTCTTAAACCACAACTGCAAATGCATCATAGCACAATAATAGAGTAAGGGGTGCCTTCCTGAGTTGTCAACAAGCGTCATTACTGGGTGAGGGGAGTTTTCCGGTAAAGTAAACAACTCCTTTTTTGGGATGGATCAGACGGGGTGCTGGTGGTTGGTACTTTCCAAAGGGGAACTTTCGCCATGCCCTTTTACGCAGGCATGATACCCCAGGACTGCGGTTTGGCCTTTGGGCTCGTAGGCCTAACGCTCCATGAGTTAGATGGTTCATGCCCATACAAGGGAATTTGCAGCCCGTTGTGGTGTTCCTATGTAGTGCTGGGGCACTCAAGGGACAATAGTTTACAAGGGTGATATAAAATTCTATATTGTGCCAAACACATAGGATTACAGGAGGCAACTTTAATATACATTAAAAAGCCTTATCGCAGCTTATTTTACTTAGCATAGCACAGGAATACAATTCTTATCTTCTTAATACTTATACTACTTTTAATGCCTATGGGATTGATTACAGGAAAGAAGCTAATACAAGGGCATTAGGTACAAGGGTAAGGTGCTTTTCCATATCTATTTTCTTATACGATAACTTAATAAGTAATTATACTGTACCGCCTTAAAGCAAATGCCGTTACAAAGCAGAAGTTCACCCAAGCAGATAGTTGGGTCATGGCCAAAACACTGCGGCTAAGCTGGGCCATGGCCAAGGACACTATTACAAATATCTTGGTTCCTCCTTTCCCTGGTCTGCCCTTCCTCCTAGTAACAGGGTTTTAACAGTCATTTGGTTCAGGCCTCAGTTAACTCGGCTGGGCAGGCCCGGCCGAGTAGGGCCGGCAGAAACAAGAGAAAGGCAGGAAAAGATAATAATAAAAGGGAAGGGGAGGAGGGGGGTACAATTTTCTCACAATCTCCCCCATCTGATGCCATTGAGGCATCACAATTAAAATATGTCTGTTTCCCTTTCTGAATTGTAGCCCGCATCAGGATCCAGGGGGTTACGGTAACCGAGCAGGATAGCCGGATCGTCATCTCACCTTCGCCAACCCCCACTCATTGGCCATAAGTCAGGCCAAAAATCGTGGTCCCTGGCTCCGTCCTCATAGCCATCCTCATAGCCATATTCCCAGAATTTTTCCAGATCGCTATCCGCTACTATATCTTCCCAGTCCTCCCTAGGATTCCCGATAGACGGGGGACGGCAGGGAGGGACGGCAGGCCAGGCGGGCTGTGGCGGACGCTCCTCCCGGGAGCAGGGTTTGAACCCTGCGTCCTTTCCGGCGCCTAACTGTTTTAAAACGGGGCGGGTACAAAGGGTAGAGGTCCGATAAGCGGTTTGAAAGGCTCGGATTTCTTGATGGTAGATGGTTTCCAGCATATGGGCTTGAGTTACTAAGTTATGGATGGCATGGATGGGAGGTAATAGAGTCAATAAATTTGAAAACCGATTGGGAGGAAGAGAGCTCCAATTAAAGGTGGGGTTGATTGGATGGAGCGACACCTGCCGGTATTGGTGGGCGGGCCAGACGAGGATCTGATGGACTGAACTAGTCGAGAGATTCACATGGAGGTCTGGCTGGGACTTTAGGGGGTCCCGGAGGCAGAGACAGCTGTTGTTTGCCTGGAACTGGGGAGGGCCAAACGGGTGACCAATTTGTCCAGATCCCTCCCAACAGATCGTATTAAAGAACCCGATGGCTTCCCCCGGCAGCAGCTTGCGTAGGCAGGTAAGCTGGGGGGGTTCCTTTGGCCATAGGGACAAGAGGTTTCCTGGGGCCACCCATACTTTGGGGGAAGTTTCAGAACTGGGGAGGTGTGTTATATATCTGCGTGGTTGTCCAGGGGGCTGAATCTCCCACACATCTCTGTGAACCACCCAATCCCAATAACAGCCGCCCCATGGTGCCGGTTGGATTAGTTGGGCAGGTGCCCACGTTCCATTTACCAGACCAGTGGCCTTAAAGGAGCAATAGGTGATATTGCACTGCCACGCCGACAGGGTCCACGTGTGCCGCCAATTCTAGAGTTTGGCCGGCACCCCTGCCTGGGTAGTGAGGTCCTCGGGCCAGAGTTGAATTAATACGGCGGCCTTTATGGTTTTTAGGCGATCAACAAGAAAACCCTGCATAAATTCACAGTTGGTGTCCCATCTAGTTTCAGCCCCAGCCTGTACAAGCTTAAGGATCAAATTAGTCAATAGGTTTTCGGTTTGGGTTCCGAGTGACATCAGGAGATGCAACTCCCCCAATCCTTCGGTGGTCTGGGCGAGTTCTGCCTCAGTAATGAGGTTAATGGCAGCTTCCAAATTTCCCAATCTCTCTCCATGCTCGTGAGCCTTGTCTATATTCCAGACGGCTGCTGCCCCGGTGAAGCCATGCAAAACCTTTTCCCATATGCCACGTTTTGAGCGGGTTACCTCCTCCTGCAACAGCTGTCCCAGTCCCATGGCCGCTCCTTTGGAGCAAATTCGGGTACTTAGTAACAATTTGGAAGTGAGACAACGGGAGGGTAAAGGACAAGGTTCCTAGGGTGGCATTTAATACAACCCACCGATGGTCTCCTGAGTCTCGGGGTGGGGCATACCATAACTGTTGGTCAACCAATTCTAAAGTATCATTTAGAGGTGGGGGAAACTGCGCCTTATACAAATGGGGGTATAAATAAAAGAAATTACACCCTGGGGAAAGGATATTGGAGAGTGAGTTATTACACAAAATAGCAAAGGGTTTGGTACATATCAGTGGTTGATGGACCCGGATCCTAGGTTTATCGGGGACGACTTCTGTCCATCGATAACATTGATCCTTTCTGGGTGCATCCCCATACTGGGAGTTGGTTCCGGGCTGCTGGGGTGTAAACCAGGTATCCCAATTTCCTGGCTTTACACTTTTTACCGTACACACCCCGGGCATAGCCAATATTTTAAGGGCAGGCGAGGTTGCTGGGTTGCTTTCGACAACCTCAACATCTGGACGTCCGGTAGGATAAGTCTTGACGTGAACCAAACCGGATGTGAACCACCAGATAGTCCGCGACCATTTTCCAGAACTATTGGTCATATGGAGGATTTGGCGACAGTATTCTTTTAAGCCACCGATAAATGGGGGTTCATGCCATTTCAGGGTGGAGCTGGACTCGAATTCCTGGGGCGGGGTTTCATGATTTCAGGGTCGCTGTGTTTCGCGGGTTTGGGGGGCTGGTGGGGCGAGTGTGGCTAGATGGGCAGTGGTCTGGGCCGGGGGGGGGGGGGGGCATTCTAGTCTGGGGGGGGGGTAGGGGTTCTTCAAAATTTGGGTTTTCGGTTTCAGAGCTTTCCAGCCAATTTGTCAGGGCAATACAGGCCCACGCAACCTGCCCCACCTCACAATAGCCAGCCCCAGGGAGGAATCCCAGGTAAAGGTGTACTCCACAGTCCCAGGAGGAGCGACCACAGTTTCCTCCCTGCCACCAGACAATACTTCTTCGCTTATACCAAGGCATGTTTTCTACATCTTTCCTGGTTACCACAGTCCCCCCACCCTTACCAGACAGGTCCCAGGTATACCTGCATCTCCCTGGATTCACCCGAGTGGTTGGTGGAAGGGTGGTGGCCGCAGGGGTAGTAGCTGGAACCACTGCAGCTCCCATCCAAAAGAACATGAGGGTATCATGCAAATTTAACAACAAAAGCAAAAGCATGGTAATACATATAAACCAAATGGAAGGCATTAACCACTTGCGCACCATGGCCGACTCTCGGATACACGCAGTGGGATCAGTCATAGTGTAAAAGGAGGGTTTCTGTGGGCGCTAGGCTCACCACAGGGCCCTTGCAGTCTTTATCTGGCCCCAGTTTCAAGTGGATACCGAGGATTACGTAGCAACGGTCGGCTCCTGAGAACACGGGGCTCAAAAGGCGAGTCGGAAGGCCGGGTGGCACGGCTCTGGGGCGGTGGAACAGCTGGGGCCACCGGTGGAGGGGGTGGCCGTCCCAGATTTGTTGACTCGGTCGGTGGTATGGTTTTCTTGCAATGGGACGCGTGGATCCAGTTGGGGAGTCCCAGGCACTTTACAGTGGTGAAGGAGGTCAGCAGGACTTGGAAAGGTCCTCGCCACCGGGGGGCCAAGGCAGATTTTCTTTTATATACCTTTACGTAGACCCAGTCGCCTGGTTCCAGCTCGTGGCAGGGAACATCCGGGGGCACAGGTAATGCTGCCTGCACCTGTGAATGCAGAGTTCTGATATACCGGATTAACCTTTTACAATAGGCCATGACAACCTCATCGGTTAGATTCAGGCTGTCCTGGCTTGGGAGCACCGGGGGTGAGGCCGGAGCTCGCATGGACCTAGCCATCAAGATTTCGTGGGGGGACAGCCCATGTTTCTTTCCCGGGGAGTTTCTCATTTGCATCAGTGCTAGGGGCAGGGCCTGTGGCCACTTAAGACCTGTCTCAGCACAAACTTTACTGAGTTTATTTTTTAGTTCCCCATTTCTTCTTTCCACCCCCCCCCCCCCACACTTTGTGGGTGGTACGGGCAATGTAGGTTGTGGCGTATGCCCAATACAGTGCAAAGTTTTTGCATAATTTGTCCTGTAAAGTGAGTTCCCCTATCACTGTTGATTGATAGGGGGAGCCCAAAACGAGGAACAAAGTCCTGCAACAGTCTTTTGACCACAGTAACTGAATCCGCTTTTGCACAGGGGTAAGCCTCAACCCATCCTGAAAACATACACACACACACTAAAACATACTCAAAAGAACAGCTTTTGGGCAGTTGAATAAAATCAATTTGGATATTTACAAAGGGACCCCACGGAGGGGGGGGTGCTGCCTGTTGAGTTTTAACTCGAATACCTGGGTTATGCACCAGGCACACGGGACAGGAGGCACAATAATGGTGGGCAACTTTTCCCGGGATTCGTGCAGATTGTCCCGGGCTGGTTCAGTGCCGTTCCAATCTGTGACCTCATAGAGCCTTCGCAGGGTCTCCCGGGGCAAAACGCTTCTTAATAATTGCTCCAAATCCTTCATTGTGGGGTTATAACAGTTAACAATTATTTGCAATTCCTCCTGAAATTTTAAAGGGTCCTCTCGAATTTTGGGGAACTTTAGGGCCAAAGCACAGAGGTCTCCTGGAGACCAAGGGGCATGGACTATCACCAAACTCCCCTCATCATTACCAGGGAGTTCATGCAGTGGGTACATCGGGGTTTTGTGTTCGTCAAGCGGGGTTTCGTGGGAGGTCCCAATCCGCGCCCCTCCTGGGGGGCTTGGAACTAGTCATCTCGCAAGGAGTTTTTCACGGGCCCTCTGTAGTTCCTCCTCCTGGATCTGCTGTAACCTCACCCTTTCCCTAGTGCGAGACGTGGGCCCATCCTCTTTTTTATTTGGTTCCTTTCCCATTACCCTTTTAATTAGTTGCCCCGAATCCTGGGCGTGTTCCAACAGGGCTTTCAGGGAAGCATCAGACCTGTCCCAGCAGGGGAACCGAGGGGTTTCAGAAGTGATTAATGGGAAGTGAGAGGACCCAGACCCCCCACCCTCCACCTCTTCCGTCGATATGGACGACGTGGATGGTGAGGAGGTTTCTTGGGGCGGAGAGGAGCTAGCCTCTTCCTGCTGGTGGCCATGGCCTGATAGGGGGTGAAAACCCAAATTTTGGAGCTGTAACCCTGGGTAGTCGTCCTGAGGCGGAGCCCTCCTATGGGGGTGACACCGGTCCATATAAAAGTCAATTAAATCCTCTTGGGGTGGAAAATACAGAGGGGCCGAGGGGAGCTCCTTGGGCGGGGCCTTAGGAGGAATGGGGGGAGCCGGGACCGGGACCAGAGGCAAAGAGGGGAACAGGGTTTCAGGCATAGGCTTTGTTTGGATGGCCTGATTTTCCTTGAGTTTATCCTCAGTTTCCCTTAGCTGCTTCAAGATTTTGTCCTGGGTATTCTTTAATCCCCGGGTCACGGATTCCCTACGCCTCTTCTTGGTTTCCCCATACCAATTAAAGAAAGCCTCCCATTGATCCTGCACTACTTTATATGCTACCAGGGCTCCCCTGAGGTGCAGGATTCTATGAATGTTAAAGGTGCCTTCCAAGGGAAAACGTAGGCTAGGAGTATCTCTAGTATACCAGTGCCATCTTTCCAGGAATTTACAGGAGGATGGACCATAGCTGGAATACATATAGGCAGCTGGAGTGCCCTTCTCGGGGGTGGGCGCCTGTTTGGATTCTCCTGCCCCCATTACATACACTTAAAATAGGTGGCTAACCACACTGCTAACCAACCAAGAAAACTTCCTACTAATACAATCCCTACTGTAGCCTTAAGCACAATTAACACCAATAAACAAGAAACTACTAATCGCGTGCCCTTCACACATACCCTTTAAGGGAACCGAAACAAACACTCGCACCACAGGGCAGGTAAGGATAGTGGTCGCCGCACAACCCCCTTTCCTGCGAAGAGCACCAGCCCGTCTTCCAGAGAACGGGGTAGGAAAACCACTCAGGACCACTGAGGGCTACTCAATCGCCTCTGGTACGTTGGGCGGGTTCCAGGTCTCCCCTTTTTTCCTCCGGGTAGGGGAGAAAGCCTAAGGTGCCAGGCTTTTAGCCGGACAAAACAGCCGTGCCCCTGGCCTCTACCGTGGCCGCAGCCCTATGCCGAAGGCTGCCTTTTTTCTGGCCGACGGCCTCCAGGGCAACCCCGGCTGGGGGGGAGGAAACTCGGTCACGTGTCACTCAACAAGGGGTCATACACACCGGACACTTGGCAAGGCAGTCCCACGCCGGAGGTTACCTTTTACGGCATTCACCACCAGCCTAGAGCTTGGTGGGAACCTTCGCTGGCCAACCAGGAAAAGCTTGGTCCCCACACAACCCTCCTCCAGCAGCCCGCCCTCACGGGTACGGGATGGAACTTCCAGCTGCCGGGGAGTACGTAGGCGGGCTTCCAAGGGCACCACAAAGGAACGCAAGGGAAAGGATTCACCTCGTGACCCACACTCACACCTTCCGTGGGCACATACTCCTAGAACCACTCCGCACACGGGGGAGCCTCGGCCCTACTCCGAGCTGCCTCTGGGGATTAACTTTACACTACTCCGTGGAACCCAGCCCCAACGCTGGTATTCCTGCCTCCCAGGCAGAGGGGTCTCCTTTTCACCCCCTCCCGGAGCAAAACCTCCCCGACACCCGGCCGGGGTCCCAGCGCCCACCAGCTGGGCCTTGTCTTGGCGGGGCTTATGGTCACTCCGGGAACTTTTAATCCTACCCGGCAACACCACTGTGCGGGGCCTCCTGGGGTCCAGTGACCACCCCTCGGGGGGACCAACCCCGAGGGAACTAAACACTTTACAGACCAATAACATACAGACAGTTACCATACAAAGATCAAATACGCCAAAATGACAACAAAACAAAGAAACCGAAAAAACATACTCACATGGAAGACGAACAAACCCCAGGCTTGAGTGCTAGCAGTGCAATCGACTGCAACGGTTTCAGATCACTGTGGGTCCTCACCCGGTCCCAGAGCCTACGGGCAGCTCCCCACCGAAGCCCAAATAGAGACAATGGTCTCTTACCTGGTGCCTGGGATCGGTGTGGGAACGATCTGCGGTCCTCTGGTCCGGTGGGGCGACGAGTGATCCCGGACGAGCCCCCAACAGATCTCTTTATCTCATGATTTCGTCATTTTTTTTTTTTTTTTTTTTTTTTTTTGGTTTAAATCTGACAAATTGTTGCCTGGGACAAAAGTCATTAGCAGTAAAATCGGAAATAATTTAGAAATAAAAATAGTATTATTAATTTTTTGTGGCTCAGTAGCCTATTTGAAATTATATGAGGGACTCCGTCCAGCAACTATGCACATCACAAATCCATCACAACAGCCAGCATGAACGTGTACCCTCGTCTGGCAGCTGCTGCAGAAAGTACAAGGACTAGATATGCAGACATGGAGAATGAACTGTTTTTTTTCTTAGTAGTGACTCCAGATAAAGGTTGAAGGCTGTGAGGAAACTACAATTCCTTCTCTACCTGCTGTTTGTACAAACAGAACACTTCATTGTCCAAGGCAGTCAGGTTTGTATATTTCATGAAGAATTACATTTGCCTTTAAAATTCTAGTGAATGGCTAGGGAGTGAGATGGGTACAGTGTAGTACTTTAGAATTGTGCTGTAATTGATATGAACTGGAGGTTTAATACCATGGGTGGGAAGTTTTTCTAGGAGTTCATACTAAAAGTTATCTGGCCCAATGAATGTCCACATTTTTAATTAATTTGGCCAGTTTGGATGCTTGAATGAAATCTCTAAACTATTTTGAGGCACATCCTTTGCTACTGGGTGAAGGCTCAGATTATGACAGATTTAGGCCATGTCTGTGCTGGGATTTTAGCTACCAGGTTACCCGCACTGATGCAAACCACTATTTTAGACATGATTTACACCAGCCCAGCTTATCTGGGTTTTAAATCATGGTAACTGCACCAGTACAAATCATGCTGCACCAGGGAAAAATGAGTCTGTGCTAAGGGTGGAAGCCTGGATGTATTGAAGTCAATAGAAGTTTTGTCATTGACTTAATTGAGCTAGGATTTCACCCTATCACAAGATTTTATATTGGACTGTAAAAGGGTGCTGGCCAGGAGGTCCTGAGCCAGTCCTCTGTTAGCCCAGCTCCAATTAAGAAGCATTAATTGGGCTGTCTGAGTATGCCACGCCTACCTGATAGAGGGGAAGCACCTGTGGGCCTTATTAGCCAGGGGGCTATATAGGGCTGGCTGGCTGGCTGGGTCTGTAAATAGAAGGCGGTGGGAGCTGACACTGTAGATAAAAGGCACTGGTGATTGCACACAGAAGAGGTTTCTGGCTGATTTGTTGGATCCCAAATAGTGAGGGAAAACAGGAGGCCCTCGTTAAACATGGGGGCTTTTCTGGGATTCGAAGCCAGCGAACATGGTTGGCGGCCCAGATATAGACGAGATCCTGCAATGTCTGGTCAAACAGCAGGAGCAGATGCAGCATGCCCTATAAAGTTTTCAGCAGTCCCACTGGGCTGAGAGACAGGCCTTATTGACCTGGGAAGCAGAGCAACAGCAGAGTCCACAAGAGTTCATATGGGAGCAGACCGTCGTGCAACAGCAGCTCCTGCAAAGAGCGGTGAGTCCTGCGGGAGGGGATGGCCACCGGGCTGGGGACTCTGTAAAATGAGCCTGGCGGATGATCCAGATGCCTTTTTCGGGAACCTGGGCCCTCCGACTGGCTCCATACCTGATGGGAGAGGCTCAAACGGCCTATATGGCCTTAACCGACGAGCAAGCCCAGAACTATGAGGCAGTGAGGGTGGCCATTCTAGACCGGTTGGGCCTGTCAACGGAGGGGTACCGCCAAAAGTTCTGGGCAGCCCGATGGAAGGTGGCGGTGTGGCCCTGAGCATATACCCAGAGACTAATGGACTGGGCCACACGCTGGCTGAGGCCGGATATGCGCACAATGGGTGAAATGATGGACACTTTGGTCCTAGAACTATTACTGCAGAGCTTCCCCGAGAACATCCGCGTCTGGGTCAGGCATCACCATCCTGTCACTGTTGAGGCAGCGGTCAGGTTGACCGATGAATACATCGAGGCAGAGGGACCCCGGAGGGAGGACTGACCCCGTAAAGACAAGTTGTTGGGGAAGAAAGAGGTGGAACCTTTTTCCAGGAAAGGCCCGGAGAGAAAGGGGGAGCCCAGAGGAGCACCCGAGAGGCCAGCCAAGATGGTTTGTTGGCAGTATGGGAGACCTGGACACAGAATACGTGACTGCCCTGATATGCAGTGTGGGTGGGCTGAGTTTTGTGGCTGGACTCAGGTTGGGGGGCTAAAAGGGGGGCAGAAACTGTCCACCGTCCCGGGGAGGATTGGGAGGAACCCCCAAAAAGGCCTGATAGATACCGTGTCAGCCTGTTTGCTTGAACAGAGGGGGCTTGTGAAGCTGCACTGACTGATCGCGGAGGCAAGGATGGCCCTCAAGCGTATCCATGGTGACAAGGAAAGGGAGGAGCCAAGGGCTGTGTGTCCCTGCTAGCTGGAGAAGTGAGCTGTCCCCCAGGTTGCTAGGTTGGAGAGGTCTGTAAATAGAAGGTGGTGGGAACTGACACTGTAAATAAAAGGCACTGGTGATTGCACACAGAAGAGGTTTCTGGATTATTTGTGGGCAAGAGATCCCAAAGAGCGAGGGCAAACAGGAGGCCCTCCTTACACGGACATACTATAAACCAGTGGTCTCAAATTGGGGCCGCCGCTTGTTCAGGGTAAGCACCCTGGCGGGCCGGGCCGGTTTGTTTACCTGCTGCATCCGTAGGTTTGGCCGCTTGCAGCTCCCAGTGGCCGTGGTTTGCCGCTCCAGGCCACTGGGGGCGGTGGGAAGCGGCGGCCAGTACGTCCCACGGCCAGCGCCGCTTTCTGCAGCGCCCATTGGCCTGCAGCGGCTAACCACGGCCACTGGGAGCTGCGATCGGCCGAACCTGCGGATGCGGCAGGTAAACAAACCAGCCCGGCCCGCCAGGGGATTTCCCTGAACAAGTGGCAGCCCTAATTTGAGAACTACTGCTCTAAACTACACAGCATACAGTGAGTTTTAGACTTAACTCATTGTACAATCAGTTAGAAGCTGATTGACTTGCTTTCTAGTTTCTGATTTTTAAATAGCGAGCACCTAATGCAGTGTTTCTCAAACTGGGGTCGCCGCTTGTGTAGGGAAAACCCCTGGCGGGCTGGGCCGGTTTGTTTACCTGCCCCGTCCGCAGGTCCGGGCGATCGTGGCTCCCACTGGCCGCGGTTTGCCGCTGCAGGCCAATGGGGGCTGCTGGAAGCGGCGGCCAGCACATCCCTCGTTCCGCGCTGCTTCCAGCAGCCCCCATTGGCCCAGAGCAGCGAACCGTGGCCAGTGGGAGCCGCGATCGGCCGGACCTGCGGCCGGGGCAGGTAAACAAACCGGCCCGGCCCACCAGGGGCTTTCCCTACACAAGCAGCGACCCCAGTTTGAGAAACACTGTCCTAATGTTTTGGTTTTAAATAGTAAAACACAACATTAATTCTAAAATAATTGCTTTAGTAACAATGAAGCACATTTACAGAACACTAGCATCTGAGGTAAGGACACCATGTTCAGTCACTTAGGCCTGGTTTACAGTACAGCTATTTTGATGTAAGTCTATTTAGGTCAACCTAGCTGTGCATGTATGTACAGTAAAATTTGTCTTTCGCCAATGTAAGCGCCCTGCTGACACAATAACCACCAGCTCCCTGAATGAGAAAAAGTCATGGTTGACCTACTTAGGTCAATGCAGTGTGAGTGTAGACACTGCATTAGTTGTGTCCATCCTAACAGTCTTAGAGTGACCTGATGTCCCAATTTTATAGGGACAATCCCGATATTTGGGGATTTTTCTTATATAGGCATCTGTTATCTCCCACCCTGTATCCATTTTTCACACTTGCTGTCTGGTCACCCTAGTCCTCCAGCAGCTATCCCATAATGTACCTGTCCCTGCGACAGTGACACCTCTGGTCACAATTTTGAACTGCACTGCCTGAGGGTCACAGAGATTGGAAGCCAGCATTCCCTCTTTTAAAACCTCTTGCATTTTTTTGAAATGTCTTTTCTTGATCGCCCACCTTGGCAAGCACGCCTAGCAGCTCACCTTTGTTGTGTGTACTTGATCATGCCAGCTCACACACACTGAGCTACTGGATGTGCTCCTGCCTGGAGCAGGCAAGAAGTCGTGGATCTTCTCACCCTGTGGGGAGAAGAGACTGTGCAAGTACAGCTATGGAACAGCTGTAGAAATACTGACATCCCCGTGGAGATTGCACAGGGGATGCTGCAATGGTGGAACAACAGCAATGCCATATGAAAGCAAAAGAACTTTTCCAGGCATACCATAAGACAAGGGAGGCAACAAGAAATCCAATACTGCCCTGCAGACCTTTCACTTTTACTATGAACTGCATGCGTACCTTACAGTGACCCCACCAGCACCCCACAGATGACTGTAGATACCTCAGAGAAGCCTGAGTTGGAGATCCTGCCATGAGAATTGTGAGGGATGGGGAGAAGACGCAGTGTGGGACACAAACCATGCCTCAAACCAGGAACTGCTTGAAACTCTGCTGGAGTCAAGCCTGTCCGAACAGACAAGAGCAAATGAGCCCACTGATAAAAAATGGAACCCACCCCATCCACAGAGTCACAGAACAAAGGTACAGTTGGCACCCACTTTTCCATTATTTGGCTTGATGGACTAGGTATGGCGAGGGCTCACGAGGAGTACTTTTTTTATCTGAATTGGGATGACCCTTTTATCTTCTTGAGGGATCTCAGTAAAACTTTCATGGAGATATTCTGCAATCCTTTCCTGAAGATATCTAGGGATGGCAGCTTTGTTTCCTCCACTGTGAGAGGTGTCAAAGTTAGACTCACAGTTTTTAGTTATAGACCACTCTGTTTTATTAGCTCAGCGCTGTGCTAATACATTCAGATAATGTGAGCACCATATAAGACTCAGACTGTCTTATTTATACAGATAAAAAGGGGGGTGAACTTAACAAGAAAACAAAGGAAGCAAAGCTGATAAGTTTTCCTGGGGCCAGACACACATCTTATTTCCTTATTAACTCTTAAGCAATCTTCTGCTAATGTCCCACCATTAGCTTAGGTGCGACTCATTGTTCTATATCTTAATGTTTCTCTTCCTGACAACTATATTTCAACATTCCTCATTCCTGCTTAAAGGAACATACAGCATTTCTTTAATCCATTCTATTTTTACAATATAATTCATTCTACTTTCACAGTGCAAACTTCCCCATGCCACAATGCAGTAAGTTCAGCTGGCACTGTTGCAGTAAACAGGCTAGCAGTGTATGGGCCTAGGTAACTTCAGGATGCCAGTAGCAGCTAGGTTCTCTGTGCCTTTGTCACCCACAGGAGTGAGATAACATCCAAAATCACCACTGTCTATGAACATCATCATCATCATCATGTTCCTATTACACCTCTGGCATTTAGGGGCGTGACAAACCTCCTCCACTCCTGTCTGTTTCTGGCAAGTCTTTCAATGGTTCCCCAGCTGTGCCCCAGGGTTTTCAGCTTGGCTTCCACAGCTCTTTGCCATGTTCTTTTTGGGCGGCCTCGTTTTCGCTTGCCTTCAGGTGTCCATCTTATTGCTACTCTGGTGATGGAATCAGTTTCCATCCGAAGCACATGACCAATCCATCTCCAACGCCTCCTGGCAATGATGGTGCTCAGATTCTTTTGGCTGCACTGTGTCAATAGATCCTGGTTTGAGATTGTTCTGGGCCAAAAGATATGGAGGATTTTTCTGAGGTAGGTTGTATGGAATGAAGATAGTTTGGACATGTCATACTTTCTCATTCCCCAGCATTCTGCACTATAAAGTAGTGTTGAAAGTACGCAGCTCTGATAAATCTTGAATTTGGTTTTAATGTTGTATTTTGATGATTTCCAGACTGTATTTAAGCTCCTGAAGGTGTTCCTGGCTTTATTGATTTTGTTCTTGATGGCCTGGCTTGTTCCACTGTCCTGGCTGATGGTGCTGCCCAAGTATGAATGTTTCTACATTGGTGAGAACATAATCCCCTATCTGTACTGGTGATGGTGAGGCAATATTAAAGGTCATGATATCTGTCTTATTGCGGTTGATTTTCAGTCCAATTTGCTGGCTGAATCCATTGAGTCGAGTTGTTGTTGTTTTTTTATATGGTGTTGGGTATGTGATAGGAGAGTGACATCTTCTGCAAAGTCCAGATCTTCAAGGGATGAGAATAGTGTCCATTTAATGCCTCTTGGCATGTCTTCTGTTGTATGCCACATTACCCAGTTGATGGCAATGTTGAAGACGATTGCAGACATGACACACCCCTGACGTACTGCTGTTTTGAATTCAAAACTCAGCTCACTGTGATCAACACTGCATGTAAAGTTGAAATAGAAGCTTTTGATGATGTTGATTATACGGAAAGGAATTCCATATGCCCGCAAAATGCGCCATAGGCTGGTCCTGTGAATGCTATCAAAAGCCTTCTCAAAGTCTATGAAATTTATGTAGAGTTGCCATTGCCATTCTAAGCACTGTTCTATTATGTTTCGTAGAGTGACGATCTGGTTTGTGCATCCACACCTTTTCCGAAAACCAGCTTGCTCTTTTCTGAGAATGCTATCAACTGCCTCTGATATACGCTGGACTATGATCTTACACAATATTTTGCTTGGCACAGATAAAAGTGTTACCGCGATACCCCACCAGTTATTACAATCACTGAGAGTTCCTTTCTTTGGTATTTTCACTATAACCCCATTGGTCCACTCATCTGGCACTTTTTCCCTTTCCCAGACTGATGTAAATAGAGAGGCCAGAATAGATGCTGCTGATTTAGGATTTACCTTGAACAATTCTATATTCAAGTTATCCTTGCCAGGAGCTTTCCCATTTTTTAAGGATTTGATGGCTTGAATGATCTCTTCCTTAGTTGGGATGTCTGTGTTGATATCAAGATCGTCTTCTGTCTCCTGGATGTTTGCTTCCTCTTTAGGTGGCTCCCTGTTCAGCAATTCTTTGAAATGCTCTGTCCAGTGCATTTCTTGTTCTTTTTTCGGTTGTTAGTAGGTGTCCTTGTTTGTTTCTGATGAGAGTGTTTGTTGGAGTTTGCCGTTTACCACTGATAAGCCACGTCATTTTGTAGACGGTTCCTTGTTCACCACAAGCAGCTGCATCCTCTGCTTGTGTTGCCAGATTATCAATATAATGCCGTTCGTCCGCTCTCACAAGGTGTTTGACCTCCTGGTGTGCCTTGCTATACTTCTCATGTTATTTGTCCTTTAGCTTCTGGGATTTTGTGTCTAAAACATTTTTCTTCAGGGCTCGTCTGGTTTCTACAGCTTGTCAATTTCACAATGTCAAATAGGGTTCTGCCGATGACTAGGTCATTCATATTACAGAAATCAACAAGCTTTTCTGTTTTCATTCATAGTACCACACCCATGTCTTCCCATTACTCTGTCATTGTTTGTGTTGTCCTTACCGACCTTGGCATTCAGGACTCCCACGACAATAGTTAGGTCATGGTGTGGTACTCTCTCTAACTCCACCTGTAGTGTAAGGTAGAATTTGTCCTTTACTTCTTCATCACTGTCATTTGTTGGAACATAGCACTGAATCAGGGTGATATTATTATGTTTCCCTTTCAGTCTGGCTCTCATAAGTCTGCTGCTGATGGATTTCCATTCAAGCAGGGAATGCTCCACTCCCCTTCTTCAAAAGTATGGCAACACCCTCATGATGTTGTCCATCATCCTGCCCAGAAAACAGCAAAGTTTCTCCCAAGGCTGTTGTTAATCTTCCTGATCCCATCCATCTGGTCTCGCTGACACCCAGGATGTGTAAGCTGTAGCGTCTCATCTCTGCTGTGACCTGAGCTGAGCTAGCTTCCCTGTTTCGTACATTGTCTGTAGGTTCCAAAAAACAAGTTTGTTTTTTGTCTTGCTGTTGAGCACTTCAGTAATCATGCCAGTGACTTCCTTTTGGCTTTCAACACTGACAGTCATACAGGTCATTGACTCCTGACGGCCATCGCACATAGTAACGGTCAATTTCTCCGTTGCTGGTTCAATAACATATTTTGTTTTTTACGAGACAGGGTTGTTAGCCCTGTGCCTAACACCCAACCTGGAAGACCAGGGTGTCTGATTTGTCTGGCCCTTCCCCCACAGACCAATCTGTCATGGTTGAACCTACCAGGAGCAAAAAGCCCCCACCGACACAGACTCTGGGGATCGTTAGAGCATGCAAGCTGTCCTGCCACGACAAGGCATGGACACCAGAGGACAGACTGTCTATGAACACAATGCCAAGATTCACTGCACTTTCCCTACCCATACTGAGGGAGGGGAACCCAACCTTTATATCTTCCATGCAACAGAACACCCTGCCTCCTCTCTGCTAGGCTGTATTCAGCATGTTTTTTTCTGCAGTGCAGAGCTTGTATTGAAGTACTCCAAAGCTAAAGTGCCCTGAAGCATTTTTTATTAAAGATATTTTATGAGGGATTTTTGACACTTATCTTTCCCTTTCTCTTATGACTGTAAGTCTAATGGTGTATCTGTCCGCAGCTTCTGGTTGGTGGCCTTGATGGGTGCCCCCTCCATGCCTGTTCAATGACTGACCTTCATCATGAGGAGAAAGAAGAGATCTAGGGAGGATATGTTCTTTGAGATCCTCCAATCCTGAACAGCCTCAGATTATAAACAAAGGAATTGGAGGGGGCATCTCAATATGACCATGGAGAGAGTGATTGCTGCAGAAGAGACTAAAAAACTGAGAGACACTCTGGGAAATGCACCAAGACATCATGAATTTGCTCAGGCAACAATCTCAAATGTTGCAGTCACAGCATTATTGATCTACATGCCCAAAGACATCAGACTCAGCAGCCTTTCCAAACTTTGGAGAACTACATGATGGCTGCTATCTACACTTCCCAACAAACCAGGTGGCAGCATAGTATACATCCTTACCCCTACTACTCCAGTCCAGAGAACAAAGAACAATAGCTACATGTGAAAACCACAGGTGGGTTTATATGTAACCACAGCCTACTACATAATAGTAGCTTTTACATACATGGACATAAATCTTTACTGTTTACTTCCTGTTTTTACTTGGGATTTTAAAGTATGGCTAACCCTGTTACACTGTCAATAAAACTTTTTTACCTTTGTGTGTTTGTTTGCACTTTAATTTTGTTGTCTGTTTCTTTGCACACAATGAAGTTCTCTTTTTTGGAAACTCAGAGTATCTTTGAGTTTACTCCAAGCATTACAGAATTCATAGCAGAAGGCAGACTTACCCATATTTAATCTCAGTAAGTACACATGAGACACTATTTCATAAAAGCCTCAGACAACAGCACTGTGGCTGACTGTTAAAATGCTTTTGTAAGGCCTCCGTCAGCCATATAGTTCCACAGTTGTCTCTTCTAACAGTGCTTGTGTCTGGCTGTTCAAATGTCCACCTCTCCCCTCCATCCTGATGGCAGCTTTTCCCCCTTCACCTCACAGATATTATGGGATACACAACATGCAGCTATAATGATGGTATGTTTTTCTCGCTGAGATCTCATCTAGTGAGCAAATGGTACCAGGTTCCTTCAAACTGCGAAAAGCACATTCAACGGTTATTCAGCACCTGCTGAGCTGATAGCTAAATCTTTCCTAGGTGCTGTTGAAATGTCCAGTATATGGCTTTATGAGCCAGGAGAGCAAGGGGTAGGCTGGGTCCTCCAGAATCACTACTGGCATTTCAACAGTACAAATGATAATCTGCTGGTCAGGAAAGATCGTCTGTGATTGCAGCTTTTTGAAAAGGTCTACTTAATTAAATATGCTAGCATCATATACCTTTCCTGACCAGCTGGTTACTGAGCCACAGAAAAGGGATCACAGACAACCTGCCAGAGCCTTTTTTGGATTTGGGATGGTCTCTGGTAAACTTATTGCCGTGTGTAAGTTCTTTTATGGTTTTAATATATTTTCACTGTAATGCTTTCATCTTAATACATGTGCTTGCTTAGAAAGGGCTTATACCTGTAGGCAATTAGGCCGTTTATAGCCTCTAGGAGAAAGCAAAGGGGGCCTGCTTAGGCAGTCTGACTTGCTGGGGAACTTACAGTGAAGGCAGGGAACTGTGCAACCTGAAAATACCCTGGTCAGGAGGAAGAGAGACGCATCAAAGAGAGGTTACAGCTGGAGAGCTGGAAGCCTTAGAGTGGGTACCCTTGAGGGACCATAGAGGAGGACTACAGGTGCAGTTGCTCTGAACTGTGACAGATATGATGGAAGAAGGGATTAAGAATGGGTTAGGGGCATGGCCAGTGGATCCATTAATTGTAGACTCAACAACCAACCTCCCATTTTCCCTGCCAACCCCCATACGATATACACATAGAGAGCCAAGTGGTTCAGAGAGGGAGAATTCCATTTGCCTTGACCCTTACAGAGCACCTTTATGAGGGCTATGTGCATGGATGAAGTATTTTCCCCAAAGGGGATAGGGGTTTTCCCCCATGTATTTCCTCTCCATTCCTCTGCCATAATACCCTCCTAGATGATTTACTTTTACAAGCTAAGAGCCATCAGCCAGACCTGTCTTTCCATCATTTTTTGAATTTTTCAGCTTTGATTCCACATCTGTAAATATTAACAAAGAAGACTGAAGAGGATGTGTCACAATTAAACTGTGCTTCATTTTTTGAAGCTTAAGAGGAAGGCCATGGCAAGTAACACAGAATATGCCCTAGAGGTAGCATTTCTCCAAGAGCACTAAGCTTTTGTCATTTAGCCTGACTGAGCTAACGTGTAGAAAAACGAACAGCTGTCACTATATTTCCACTTTGTTGATGGAAAGGAGCGATGCAATTTCATGTGTGGTTAATAAAGTGTATTTTTAGCTTTATTAGCAAACATCATTCTAGTCTAGACCTTAAAATACAAACTGTGTCTTTAAAATGGTAAAAGTGTACAAACATTCTCTCATTAAAGAATTAATAGTATTTATTATTCACATAATTCTTGTAATATCTATTATAATATGCTCTGTAAATAACACTGTGACATCTTATATATCATCTTTCCCAAAAGAACCAAACCCTACCAGCTATGCTGATTGCTATTAATAATACTTAGAATATATGTAAAGCTTTTCTTCCATATGGTGGATTTCAAAGTGCTTTACAAAATAAGATGGCTGTATCAGTTTCTCCATTGTACAGATGAGGAAACTGAGGCACAGAGCACTGACTTGTCTTACCTAAGTTTATACAGCAGGTCGGTAGCAGAGTTGAGAATAGAACTCAGATTTTTTTGTCTTCCTGGGGTAACTTTTTAGATGGTGTAAATTGTCCATTTATTTTAACAGAGCCATGACAGCTTCCACAGCTAAGGATCTACTCCGCTCCATCCCCTTGGTATCCTAGCCCCTAGGATCATGCTGCCTCTCTAATCTCATATGATTAAACCATATCACAATTTCTGGCTGCACCGAGTTTCAACGTTGGTGCCTCTTTTAAGCATGTATGTCATGGATGTTAACAAGAAAGCAGGTTTTTACAAAATACACCATTGGAATGAGTCTTGCCTATTTACACAGTATGGTCATGACTTATTCGGATGAACAGCTTTATTCCTAGACATAAGTGTACACCCTTGACCAAATACATTGTTTGATAGCTATAATTAATTATAATTCATTCTCCTGAGAGGAGCATATAAAGTATGACTTTAAAGATGCTCTGTTGCGCTAGAAAAGGCACAAGTTCCACATGAAATATGTGGTGGTAAGTATAAGGGACTGCTGCTGATCTCTGTTTGCTATACTGTGAGGCAATGAAAAGTTTGATAATTATTTGAAGAGATTTGCATGTTCAATTGACAATATTAATCAGTCAGTTTCATTCCTAAAAATAAACTTCATGCTATTGTCCATTTTGTTATTGTTAGCATTAATAAAACAATCCATATAAATACAAAAAAATCTCAGCTATAAAACCAGTGATCACCAATGATCTTTCAGGATGCCAGGGCACTTTGTGCAAAAGTAGGGACAACAGTGCTATCATTCTGCCCAAATCTTTACATGGCTTGTGACATTGGCCCATATCCGCATAGGGGTTTAGGTGCCAAAATTACAGATTTAGGCACCACTGCAATCCACTCAACCCCCACTCAGCTACTGCCTGATCCTGTAGGCACTCAAACACAGCTGAGTCAACACCTACCTTTCCACTGTAAAGTTCGCTAACTGCCTAAATTACTGCCTCTGCGCATGCACATTGCTGTTTCAGGCAGGCACCTGGACACCTGTCTATGACTAAGCCACAGAGTGAGCCTTTAACCAGTTAGAGATAGGTAGGAAAATGCCTATCTTATCTGCAGGGCCCAATCAAGTTGGCATCTCAGAGCATGCCTAACTCTGCACATAACACCTGGGGCTAGGCAACCTCCCTTATAAGCTTTACCCAGGTTATGATTATGGTATTCACCTGGGATGAGAGGATACCACTTCATTTCCCCCTGTGCCTCATAAGGAGAAGGGGCAAAAACAGGGGTCCTTCACCTCTCAGGTGAGTGCCCTAACAACTATACCGTGGGATATTCCGATGTGGATCTATCACATATCTCTTGTTGAAGCCTTTCCACTTTGTATTAAATAACTGAACATTAACTGGGCCAGACAAAGAGTATGAATGTCTCTATAGTTTCCTGGTACTCACCTGAGAGGTGCGGAACCCCTCTTAAAATCCCTACTCATCATCAGGCAGAGGAAAGAATTGAATGGGGGTCTCCATCATCTCCCATGAGTACCCTAATCACTGGACTAAAGGTGATGCTATCTCCTCCCTGTTTTGCGTGGAGTTATGCATTCGCCTAAGCTGTTCTCACAAGAAATAGTTTAGGTGCCTGACTCCAGGAGAGGAGTTCCTGGCTGTGGCTTTCTAGCACAGATAGGTGTGTTCCTGAAGCCCAGACTTAGGCATCTAACTCTGTGAAAGGGACAGGACTTAGGACACATCACTATCCTCAGCATCTGCTATTGGCCTATTTAGACTGCTCTCTGTCTAGTATGCTGGCTTTTGTGGATCCTATTCTTAGATGTCTGTCTCTCCCCATGTGTTGTGTCAGGAGCCTATGCACCTAACTCAGGATTTGGGAATCTTAGCAATTTTCTAGCCAGTGTCACAGCTCCTAAGATCCTTTGTGAATCTTAGGCCATTTTGCTTACTTATGTCCTCCCTATAGTTTCCACTTCAATAAGTTCTTCATTTCCTGCCTTACATTATTGTATAGTGATGCTCACACTACTGAAAGCCTGCAACATACCCCTCTAGAACAGGCTACATAGCGGTAATGAGTGAAATGATTCCTACATAGTCTGTAGAATACTTTGGGTTCCTCTCTATAAAACAGTGTAAAATAAATGTAAGATTATTGGTCCCAATCTTTCTCCCATAATAGTTTTGCCCTTGACTTCAATGGGAACAAAATAAGTCTGCTTTTCCCAACTCAGAAATGGAGGAAGCTGGGGTTCAGTGGAACTCACCAAAGTTTGCAAGGTAAAATTAAGGCGAAGGTAAGGGCAAAAATGTATAGGTTGTTTTTGTATTTTATTTGAGCCCTTTGTTCAAAGTCATTGCTGTTGTACATTTATAAATGTGGTTTTTGCTTGGTTCCAAATTATTGGAACAAGGGAGTTTATTAAGCTGAACTGGGTAATGCCACCAAACTTGTGACTGTAACTGTGAATCTAATATTGTGCAGATTCTCAGGGAACTCTTTTGTGAGAAGTGGGATGGGTCTGAGCTATGTCTCTTTTTGCCTTTGCAAAAACAATCCTATAGGATTTTCTGATGGATTAAAAGAATTTCTGGATGACTGTAAAGTAATCCTATAAACCTAAATCACATGCAACATTGTCCTACTGGATTTGCGAGGGACTAAAATGTTATACTGTAAAATCTGTAATGCTTCCTCTAGAAGCTATAAAGTGATACAAAGCTGACCCTGTAGATATTGATATAAATATGTCACAAGACTCTTAGAAGACTGTATAAATAATTGGCCTAGTGGTTGTAATTCTCCAGCGTCTTATGCTAACTCAAGAGCTATTTACCTTGGTTTAAAGGGCACTGTCAATCTATTTAAACCTCAAATTGAACTTTCAGAAAGAAAGGCAATTCTTCTGGATAATCTCTGGAGGATACTTTTTAATTTTTAACTAACATTTTAAACAGTAACCATTGCTTTGGTCTGCAGTCCAAACATAACTCTCTCTATGATATATATAAATACAATGAAATACAAAACATCCAGATTAACAGAATTTTACAGTAATGGACTCAGCCACTGATCCTAGAATTACATCCCTACTGGAGATAGGAAGGGAAGGAGAAGGTGCACCACTTGAGAGGCAATGTCTGGAGACATCATATCTGTGGGAGCCAAAAGCTGACATAATGGGGAAAACAAGAATTTATTTATTGTCTTATATTGCAATAATTTCTAGGCACTTTAAGACATGAGTAGGACATGAGACTTAATTGAAATTAATAGGAATATTTCCACTGAGTTTTATTAGCTTTGAATCAGTCCCACAGTGCCTGCCCTGGAGACTTGAATAAAATAAGACATTGAAAGATGCAGGAAAGGGATTCAGCATACAAGCAAAGGGCCAGACTGTAACACAGGGATCGGCAAGCTTTGGCACGCAGCCCATCAGGGAAATCCGCTGGCGGGCCGAGACGGTTTTTTTACCTGCAGTATCTGCAGGTTCGGCCGATCGCAGCTCCCACTGGCCGCGGTTCGCCGTTCCAGGCCAATAGGGGCTGTGGGAAGCAGCAGCCGGCGCATCCCTTGGCCCACGCTGCTTCCCACAGCCCTCATTGGCCTGGAACGGCGAACATTGGCCAGTGGGAGCTGCGATCGGCCGAACCTGCGGACACTGCAGGTAAACAAACCGTCCCGGCCCGCCAGCAGATTCCCCTGATGGGCTGTATGCCAAAGGTTGCTGATCCCTGCTCTAACACCTGTACTCACACTGAGCAACACCTTGCTCCACAAGTTGTAGTCAGGAGAAGTCTGTCCATTTACTTCAAAAGGTGCTGAGTCAACCCCCAAATCTGGAGAGTAGGTTTGTGGATTAACTCAGGAAGAATGTTCCCATTTATGCCAGTGGTCCAGACTACATATTTGGAAAAGGCATTGTGATGGGTTGGTATATGCCTATATCTGCAGGCTCCAATCTGTTTTATGAATACCATTTTGACTGTAAAGTGTGCTAAAGCTTTCACTCTTGAACTGAAGATTCCTCTTTGTGCTGAGACATTGTTGGAATAAAGCCCTGCAGCTGAACCTACTCAGTCTCCTGACAGCCTAATGAGCACAGCGGGGCTGCATCAGCTAGACCGCCTGACAGAATGCCCCACTTGATCAGCTGAGGAAACTAGCAGGCTTGCTCTTAAGTTCAGCAGCAGCAGTAGTTCACTGGCTGCTTAGTGCATTTGCCTGTGACTGAGAATAGTACCTGTGTGTTCCTGGCTGTGCTCCTGGTTTGCCCTCAGTCTTATCTCACTCCAGGTAACCCAGCTCTGATGCCTGTCTCTGTCTCTACCCACTAGGCATGCCTAACCATGTCCTAGTCCCTGCCAGACACCCAGGAGTTATTAGGAGAAATCTTAACACCTAGAAGAACAGAAAACTATGGGAAAGTCATCAAGAGTCCTCATCTTAGATGTCCTGTATTCAGATAGCTCTACTGTAGGAAAAATAGACTGGTATTGGACCCCGGGGAGACTGGAGCAGGAGTTAAGCAACTGATCACCTGCCAAAGGTTTTGAAACAGCTTGGGGAAGGTAATCACCTTACAGAGGGGTCCAGAACTCTATTTAAGGGCTGGCCCTTCACAAGCCTGGTCTCTTTCTGACCATCCATCCATCAGTTGACAACAGGAATACTGAGCAGGGGGAGTGATGTTCAGGTAGGTTTCCTAAAAGGGCACTAACCAAAACCTAAGAGGCTCTTAGAGAGGTGAGATTCCTGGAGAGAGGGGTTTTGTGTGCAGGTGTTAGTTTTGCTTAGATCTTGTAAGTCCTGTGCTTTTTCTGTGAGTAAAGTGTGTATGATTTTAATAGTTCCTTTGAAAAGTCAGTGTGTTCCTTGTTTTACCTGTCATGTAGTCCCCAAAGAGTTAAACTGTAAACCAGAGTACTATGAGGGTGGGGCTTTTGGGAGAGTGTATTGAAGCTACTGGGGAGACGTGGGCAGTAAGCAGTGGGCTTCAGGCCTCAGTCATGCGGACCATGGTGTTCCACATCCCAAGAATGGGTACTAGTCAGGGGATCTGCACCCCATGAGCATGCCAGAGAAGCTGGACATAGAAACAGTGGATGGACGCTGCTCAGACCCAGTAGACTTAGAAGCATCTGGGATCCAAAAGTTGGGTCCAATACAGAAGCTTAAAGTCCAATCACAAGAGGGAGTTCAGCCAGGGCTGTAACAGGTGTGTCTATATTTTCCCCTGCATAACAATCTAACTGCAAGCCAGTGTTCTAGGGGCTATACCATAGCCACATCTGCTTGTGAAATCTGGGTTTATAAAAGCATAGAAATGCAGGGCTGGAAGGAACCTCAAGAGGTCATCCAGTCCAGCCCCTATGCTGAGGCAGGTCCACATATACCTAGACCCCATCCCTGACAGGTTTCTCTAACCTATTCTTAAAAACCTCCAATGACAGGGATTCAACAACCTCCCATAGTAACCTATTCCAGTACTTAACTATCCTTATTGTTAGAAAGTATTTTCTCATATCTAACCTGAATCTCCCCTGCTGCAAACTAAGCTGATTACATCTTGCCCTACCGTTGGCAGACATAAGTACAATTGATGACAGTCTTCTTTGTAACAACCTTTTATATATTTGAAGACTTATCAGATCCCCCCTCAGTCTTCTTTAGATTAACATGTCCAGCTTTTTCAACCTTTACTAAATGGACATGTTTTCTAAACCTCTTAATATTTTTGTTGCTCACCTCTGGACTGTCTCCAATTTGTTCATATCCTTTTAAAGTGCCATGCCCCAAACAGGACACAGTACTCCAGCTGAGGCCTTGTCAGTGCCAAGTAGACTGGGATAATTACCTTCAATGTCTTACTTACAACACTTCCATTAATAGAATTACATGTGCCTTTTTTGCTGCAGCATCCCACTGCTGAATCGTATTCACTTTGTGATCCACTATAGCCCCTACATCATTTTCTGCAGTATTGCTGCCTAGCCAGTTATTTCCCATTTTGTAGTTGTATAATTGATTTGTTTTCCTTCCTATGCATGGTACTTCTTATTTGTCTTTATTGAATTCCATCTTACTGGTTTCAGACCAATTCTCCTGTTAATCAAGATCATTCTGAATTCTAATTCTGTCATCCAAAGTCCTTAGTACTCCTCTCAGCTTGGGGTCATCTGCAGAATTTATAGCATGCTCTCCACTCCAACATCCAAATAATTAATGAAAATATTGACTAGAACTGGACCCAAGATAGACCCCTGTGGGATCCCACTTGACATGTCCTCCTAGTTTGACAGCAAACCATTAATAACTCCTCTTTGAGTATGGTCTTTCAGCCACCTGATAGTGATTTCACCTAGACCATATTTCCCTAGGTTTGTTATGAAAACGTCATGGGAGACAGTGTCAAAAACCTTACTAAATTCCAGATGTATCACATCTACTGTTTTTCCCCCTTATCCTCTAGGCTGATAACTCTGTCAAAGAAGGAAATTAGGTTGGTGTGGCATGATGTGTTCTTGAGAAATCTATGTTGGCTATTATTTATCACTCTATTGCGCTCTAGGTGCTTAGAAATTGAATGTGTAATTATCTGTTACTTGTTCCAGTATCCTTCCATGTGGATTAGTCCGTAATTCCCCAGGTTCTCTTTGTCCTCCTTTTGAATGATAGGTACTATGTTTGCCCTTCTCCACTCCTTTGGGCTCCTCACCCATCCTCCATGAGTTCACAAAAATGATCACTAATATTTCAGAGATTGCTTTATCTTCCTTCAGTACTCTAGGGTGAATTTCATCAGGCCTTGTTGACTAGATTACATCTAATTTATCTAAGTATTCTTTAACCTGTTCTTTCCCTAGTCTGGATTGAGATCCTTCTTCCTTGTTGTTAATATTAATTGTGTTAAGCATCTGATTTATGTTGCAATGCAGTGTATGTCTGACCTCTCTGACTGTGACACATATCAGTGTTCTGAACAAAATGACTTGTTCTCAGGTGTCTGTAATAGGGAGCATATGAGAAGTTTGGGCAGCTTCTGGAAATGGAGAGAATTGGCCAAATTTGGAGAGCATTAAGGAGCAATGTGATACTGAAGACTTAATTTGTCTAAGAAGAAATCATCATCAGGCCTTGGGGAGTCTCAGAGAGGAGGATGAGCCAGGAAAGTATCAAATGAGTATGGGGGCAGAAGCAGAGATTGCTGAGGGAGAGTGATCTGATAGGGGAATGGGAGTGGCCAGAAGATTTGATAAAGTATCTGAAATTATTTTATTCTCCCAGATACCTCCAGCAAAACTGGACAGGTTAATCATTGGATATTTCAGCCCAGATCCTCATCTGGTATAAAACAGTGTAGAACCACATAAGCCAATTTACACCAGCTGAGAGTCTGCTCCCTGTTTAATATGAGAGTACCATATAAGGGCATGTTATCCCATGTGGCTCATTTGCTGGGAAGTCAGATAGGATTATTCTGCCTTTAAATGTATGTATAGTTATAGTTTTGGTCTTCAAACTATCTATAGATGAGTTAAAAAAGAATTTACCTAAGTTCATGGAGGATAGGTCCATCAAAGATGATCAGGGACTGAACCCCATGCTCTGGATCTCCCTAAGCCTCTGACTGCCAGAAGCTGGGACTGTACGACAAGGGCTGGATCACTCACTAATTGTCCTGTTTTCTTCATTCCTTCTGAAGCATCTGATACCATCCATTGTTGAAAGATAGGATACTGGGCTAGATGGACCATTGGTCTAACCCAATATGGCCATCCGTATGTTCTTATATCTATCTCTATACATTTTATGCATTTCATCTGGTGTAAAGATTCCCACTCTCTGCAAATTGCTGACAAATGTGAACAGCTTGTCTCTGACCTTCTTTACTCATGCAGCACAATTAATTCTGGCAGGTTTTCCTGTGTGATGGACTATTACACTCTACTTATCCACAATAAGAATGTGTCTTATAATATTGTTGACTCTGAAAATGTATTGACACTTTTTGTTGCTGAAACTTAGTAAGAACTCAGAATCACACTGTGGTATTTTGCAACTCTCCATAAAATCCTGTGTCCAGGAGGCATTCAGTACTTTTAGGTGGAAAAAAAAGTCAGAATAATAATATATATTTAGCAGGTTTTAGGTCCATCTAGACCATAATTCTCCCACTTGTACATTATGTAGTCATTTTACACTTGAGCAATACTGAATGTTTTACATACCTACTTTACACAAGCATAAGTAACTACACAAATGAACAAGGCAGTGTAGAATCAGATCAACTATTTTCTGAGCTGGCAGACTTGTACGTATTATTTACCGTAGTTTCCCCACTGTAAGAAAAAACACAATTTTGACAAACTCACATAATTATGTTCTACACTATTTATAAGGCTCTGAATGGTTTCTGCAATCCTTTATGGTACTTCTGTACTATGGCTACCAGCTTTTTTTTTTGTGGCCATCCAGCATCTTGACAGATGAAAGGAAACACAATGAAGTCAAGTCAGTCAATGGTGTTTGACAGTAGTGTGGGAGAAGAGCCCAATGTACGAGCAACAGACCTTCATACAGTCTGTACAGGTCCACTCACCAGATGGAGGTTAGAGCACACTCTGCTTCCTGGATTGCCTACAGGTCTCAACCTGGGCTCTCTGGCTGTCTGTGATGACTGCAGCAGCCTTGACCCGGCGTGTCCAGACTGAGCAATTGTGGGCAGGGTTTACCCATTTGTCAATGGGAATGCTGAATTGCTTGAGACCTTGCTTGAACTTGTCATTGTATTGGAGCTTTGGCCTTCTTCTGTGCTGTGGGTAGTTCTTGAGTTGGCTATAGAGTACAGCCTTTGGCAGATGATATTGAGGCATACGCTCTACGTGTCCCAGCTAGTGAAGCCTGCGAATGCCCAGTGTAGTCTCCATATACTGTAGGCTGGTTCTCTCAAAGATCTCATTGTTAGTGATCTGTTGGTCCCAAGTAACTCCAAGAATTTTTCGGAGACAGTGAAGGTGGAAGCTGTTCAAGCTCTGCTCCTGCTTGGAATACATGACCCAGCTTTCACAACCGTAAAAGAGGATACTGAGGACACAAGCCTGATAAATGGACACTTTTGTGTTCAGGGTTAGCAGCTTGTTGTTTCAGACATGTGAGGTAAGTTTGGGAAAGGTGTCAGTTCCCTATCCAGTGAACTGGTTAAAGTTGTGCCAAGATAGCAGAAGTGATCTAGGTTGTCCAGAGCTTCATTATTGATGTAGATTTTAGGTGGGATGTTGGTGCTCTGTGACATGGCAACTGTTTTCTTGATACTGATTACCATGCTGAAATTGATACATGTATCAGAGAACTTATTCATCATGATCTGCAATTCATCAGGTGAGTTAGAGATGAATGCGGCATCATCTGTGAAAAGCAGATCCCAAATAGTGAGCTGGTTGACATGTCTTTTGCTTTAAATCATCTTATGTTGGACAAGCTGCCGTTTATCCTCGATTAAATTAGTAATCAGTTTGATTGTTTCCAAAAGTGTACTTAAGAAGAATAGAGAGGAAGATGGCAAAGCTGGTAGGCACTAAGACGTAGCCTTGCTTCATGCCAGTATCAATGCTAAACTCAGACAATGTTTCATTTTCATACTGGATAGTTGCCTTGATTCCTTAAATAAGGAGAGCACTTCTTGTGGACAGCCAATTTTTGACAGGATCTTATATATGCCATTCCTGCTAACCGTGTCAAAAACCTTTTATAGGTCAACGAATGCAATATAGAGAGGTGCCTGTTTACGGCTTTTTTTTCTTGCAACAAGCACATTGTGAAGGACATGTCAGTCATGGAGCTTCCAGCTCTGAACCCACATTGGCTCTGTGGATAAATTCTCTCAGCAAGAACTTGGAGTCTCTTCAGCAGGACCCTTGCAAGCACCTCGATGACCATGCTGAGCAGAGAGATCCCTCAGTAGTTGTTGCAGTCTGTTCTGTCCCCTTTATTTTTGCATAAAGTAATTATGTTTGCATCTTTCAGATCCTGGGGTATATGGCTTTCTTCCCAGCAGGTGCTGAAAAGCACATGGATGTCACTCACAAGCTTTCTTTCCCCTGCCTTTAGGAGCTCCAAATGTATCTGATCATTGCCTGCTGCTTTCCTAGGTGCAATCTCTTTGATAGCTTTCTCTACAACAGCGGTGGGCAACCTGCGGCTCACAGGCTGCACACAGCCTGTCAGGGTAATCCACTGGTGAGCAGTGAGATAGTTTGTTTACATTGACTGTCCACAGGTACGGCCGCCCGCAGCTCCCAGTGGCTGCTGTTCACCGTTCCCGGCAAATGGAAGCTGCCAGATGGGGGAGCAGGCAGATACTGGACACAGTGTTGGTATATAATATTCTAAATACTTTTATTGATTACAATATAAACCCCACACACTCCACATTCACACCCCAAACATACTGCCCCAGAGTCCGAAGATTAGAACAAAGTCCCGATGTCCAGTCGAGGTTCAGTCCAATCGGCACTGCACACCTCTTCAAAATCAGGGTTCTGGATTGATGTCTGACTCCAGATTTCAGATATGTCAGGCAACTATTTATAGACCAGTCCATTGTGTCATCAGCTCTTTTTCTCTGTTTGCTAGGCCTTTCACCCATAACTCCAGGAAAACAGTTCCGGGCAGGCCACCATAATCCAAGACATTCCATTTTCCACAATTTTTGTCCACAGCTGTAACAGATACATTGTCATGACAACACCACCGATGTTATTCCCTTTTCTGATGATTCTGTATGTTTCCCATGGACACAACGTGTTTTACAAACAGTCCTTGACTGTTCACAACCTTAAATCTTTGCTTCAGTTGCCAGCACGCAACTCATGTACTCATGTCAAGCACATTGCATTCATACTAGGCCTCGATGACCTATAGCGTATTACAATATATATTACTATATATCCCAACAAGGATGGTACCATCTTCCGCTTTCAGATTTGTAGTCTTTTTACAAATTGGATGAAGTGTCTCTTTGATTCCATAATACGTACCGTGAAGTTCCCCTCTTTCAAAGCATGTCTGAAACTTTTTGCACAGGTCTTGCCAATACTTCTGGACAATTTCTCTGGTGGCTTTCTGGACTGCAGTCTCAGCCTTTTTGAACTTAAGAGTTCCGGACTTGGTTGTTGAAGTAAAGTTAGGAGAGCTTGCTTTTCCTTTTCTATGAGTGGGAGCAGCAGATGTTCAGATGCACTGAACAAGTCAGGTTGTTTTTTCTTTGTTGACATCCTTAGCAGTCGATAGTGTCTTATTCTTAAAATTTTCCCACAAGGTGTCACAATCAGGGGAATCAAGTCGATCATTTTCAGAGACACACACAAGTGCACATTGAAACTTTGCACAAGCATCAGAGTCCTTCCTGTGGATGATGTTGAGGTGAAGTTTGCATTTTGCCTTCACATGGTGGATCTTTTTAAGATGTAATTGGAGCTTGGCCCTGACAAGGGCATCTTCAGTGTTGCAATCAGCACTATGCATTAATCAAGCATGCAGTACATCGTGAAGGTTTCTGTGATGGATCAAGGTGAGGTCAAGCTGATGCCAGTGTCCTGAGTCGGCATGCCTCCACGTGACCTTGCTGCCGCTGCTGCCAGAAAAATAAGTATTCAAGACTATCAGCTCACACGAGGCGCAAAGCTCAAGGACATGCTGGCCATTTTCGTTGAGGCTACCTGTGTTGTGTTGGTCAATGATGTGTCCCCAATGGTCCAACTCCTTATCCACATGGGCATTGAAATCACCAAGAATGGCGAGTCTGTTCCTTATGGGGATATTCTTGATGATTTGTTCCAGTTGAGAATAGAATTCACTTTTTTGCTGTTTGGAGTAATCAAGTGTTGCCCTGTAGATGGACACAAGTGTCAGGGTTCCTGAGTTCATATTAACATTCAGGTGCATGATCCTCTTAGTGATAAATACTGGAGGGGTACCTGCACTGAAGACAAACTTATTGACAGCAAATCCAAAACCATATATCCTTGCTTCATTTTCAGGTTTCCCAGCCCAGCAGAAGTGGTAGATTACTTCATCTAGTGATCCAGTTTCCAAAAGTCTCATCTCACTGAGGGCTGCAATATTGACACCAGGACAAGCAACCATCAAGCACAGACCTTTGATGTGTAAACCTAGGCAAAACAAAGAAGGAAGGGGTTGCCATAGGCCTCCACCTTCTCTCTTGTCAGGGACTATAGAACCCCAATGGCAAGATAGCCCTGCTGCAGCTTCTAGCCACAACACCACTCCAAATTAAAAGAAGCACCTCCCTTATCACATCCACCAAGAGGATTCTGGCTCATCCGCTTATCTGGGGACATTTCCTTCACTGAGGGGGTCCAAGTACCCCACCCTTGGCCACCATTGGAGCTTCCTGAGGTGAAACAGGTTTATTGACCAGCACCTGTCACTTGCCGTTGCATTGCTGGCTGCACCATCTACGCATCTGGTGGCGAATCCTGGAGGGACCAGCCAGTCAGTGGCTCTCAGTTATTGCCCATTAATCATTCTTAGTTTGTTTTTCTTTAGAAAACCTAAAATGGCAGATTCAGAAAGGTGGTGTAAGCTAGATACCTATCTTTTAAAGACCACAGAGAGTTTATGTAAGATTGGATGGTAATTGCTGTGAAGGCAATGGCAGAGGATTCATGTTGTCCCTTAAAATGATGGGGGTAGCTTTAATTAGTCTTTCTTTATTATTTTAAATGTTGAATACTGACAATGTTCTTCGTCTTGTACATAAAGGAAGACATAGTCTATGGCCCTGAGGATTTTCATCTGTGTTCTTAATACAAAGGGGAGCATCAGTAACAATAGAATTAAACAAGTCATACAGAGTGAAAACATGGTTTACAATAGTTTAAACACCCTGCTTTAAATGAAGGGTTACTTTTCAAGACTGTCAAGACATACTGTTTTTGTTTTTAAGTAGTGCCACTCTCCTTCCTCCATTGCGTAACTGATTATTTAACAAACTGGTCCTGGTTATTTAACAAACAATAAAGTGAATAGCCATGAAAACACTGGTATCTTCTTGGTCCAGTTCTTTAACATTTTCTTGAAATAAAATATAGAAAAGGAATTTTAACTCAGAGCCTCTTCTAATTTTAACCAAGAGCCTTTAAGCAAAGCTTCCTTCCTCTTTATAACTGAGAGTAAAGCATTCTACAGAGCAGAGGGCTTAAGTGGAGCTTATGTAGCACCCTGAAATGGAATATATTTCACTCAGGGCTTGGCTACACTGGCAGATGTACAGCGCTGTGAGTTAAACCTGCCTTCGTACAGCTGAATAGGGAGAGCGCTGCAGTCTGTCCACACTGACAGCTGACAGCGCACTGTCGTGGCCACATTGGCGGCACTTGCAGCGGCATTGGGAGCAGCGCACTATGGACAGCTATCCCACAGAGCACCTCTTCCCATTTTCGCGCCAGTTTGGCGCGTTGGCTTGTGGGAAGGGGGCGGTGGGCGCGGGGCATTCTGGGTCCTGTCCCAACGCCCCGTGATGCATCGCTTCACATCCCAGCAATCCCTGTTTCCGTCCACATTGGCGCCATCTTTTAACGGCTTTTGTGCAGCGCGATCTGTGTGCTCCGTTTCGGTCTGCGGGAAATGGAGCCCGAACTGCTGAGGAGTATGCTGACGAGTCTCGCCTTCACGTCACGTTTAGCAGTCGAGCTGTTCCTTAAGATCCGAAGTGACAGTGAGGAGTCCGACGAGGATTCCGACGATGATAGCGAGTCACGTAACGCGTACGACACGAAATTGCTTGTCTCATTCACGGACATGCTCAGCACCGTGGAACGCCGCTTCTGGGCTCGGGAAACAAGCACTGAGTGGTGGGATCACATCGTCCTGCAAGTCTGGGATGACGAGCAGTGGCTGCAGAACTTTCGGATGAGAAAAGCCACTTTCATGGGACTGTGTGAGGAGCTCGCCCCCACCCTGCGGCGCAAGGACACGAGATTGAGAGCCGCCATGCCGGTGGAGAAGCGGGTGGCTATTGCAATCTGGAAGCTGGCAACTCCAGACAGCTACCGATCGGTCGCGAACCAGTTTGGAGTGGGGAAGTCGACCGTTGGAATCGTGCTGATGCAAGTTTGCAGGGCCATTAATAAAATCCTGCTCAGAAGAACCGTGATTCCGGGTAACGTGCAGGACATTGTGGATGGCTTTGCACAAATGGGTTTCCCTAACTGTGGAGGGGCAATAGATGGGACGCATATTCCTATTCTGGCCCCGGAGCACCTAGCCTCCGAGTACGTTAATCGGAAGGGGTATTTCTCTATGGTACTCCAGGCGGTAGTGGATCACCGTGGGCGTTTCATTGACATTAATACAGGGTGGCCCGGAAAGGTGCATGATGCACGCATCTTTCGGAACACTGGCGTGTTCAGGAAGCTGGAGGCCGGGACTTTTTTCCCCGATAGGAAGATCACAGTAGGGGAAGTCGAAATGCCCATTGTGATCCTTGGAGACCCCGCTTACCCGCTAATGCCGTGGCTCATGAAACCCTACACAGGGTGCCTTGACAGTAGCAAGGAACGGTTCAACTACAGGCTGAGCCGGTGCCGAATGACTGTGGAGTGTGCTTTTGGCCGTTTAAAGGGCCGCTGGCGATCTCTGTATGGGAAGCTGGACTTGGCAGAAAACAGCATCCCCGCGGTTATATCCGCGTGCTGTACCCTCCATAATATTTGTGAAGGGAGGGGTGAAATATTCAGGCAGGCATGGACCTCCGATGTTCAACACCTGGAGGCTGAATTTGCACAGCCAGAGAGCAGGGCTACTAGACGGGACCAGCACGGGGCTGCTAGGATTAGGGATGCCTTGAGGGAGCAATTTGAGGCTGAAAGCCAGCAGTAATGTCTGGTGCCCTGTGGTTACAATGTTGGTAGGAATCTGTGTTTGCTTCACTGATTTGCAGTGCCTGGTTCCTGGCCTAATGGATCTTTTACTTTATGCAATAATAAAGAATGTTTTCAAAACCAAAATATCCATTTATTGAAAAGAAAATAAATTTATTGAAAGAAACAACTGTTTGGGAATCAAGAAAGGGCAATGGGGTGGGGTGGGGTTGGGATGGGGAATGGTACAATCAGAGATCTGCGTATGTCCTGTCTCCACTGCTTTGCATTGAGTGCTGCACTTCATGATGTCTATACTGCATGGTGATGGGGGTTGAGTGCAGGGGGTAAGGCTCGTAGTTTTCAGAGCTGGGTGGTGAAGATACCGGTGTTGGAGGCAGCAGTTGGCGGTAAGAACCCGCACGTTGGGGAAAGTGGGTTGGAGGGGACATGGGGGCACAAGGTAACGAGTTTTGGGGCAAGGGCTGCATGGGGGGGCGGGCGCGGTAGTGCTCCGCCTGCATGGCTACGAGCTCCTGGATAGAGTCTGCTTGGCGCTCCATGATGGTTATCAGCCTATCCGTGCTTTGCTGCCGGTGCTGTGTGGCCTGCCGCCGGTGCGATGAGTTTTCCTGGCGGATCCTGCTTTCTGTCTCCCTCCACTCCTGCGCTCTCTCCCTCCACTCCTGGGCTTTTTGATTTTCTTTAACAGACTGCTGCATGACTTGGTGCAGCATGTCTTCCTTGCTTTTCCGCGGTCTCCTCCGGAGTCTTTGCAGTCTTTGAGCAGGTGTAAACACGGACGGCTGAGGTCTCAAGGTTGCATCTGCAAAGGCAAAATGCAACACTTAACAGAGGCAGCATTGTTTAAACCAGACAGAGTAATCATTCCCCCGCACTTGAGGAGGGCACACACAGTGTACACAATAGCATAATTTTCCTGTCCCAAAGAGAGCGGACATAACCCACGGGAGCCCCAAAATGGTGAGTAAGGGGGACTGATTGTTTCTGGGCTGTACTGTCTTCTGGGTTTCTGTGCCTTGGGGAGAGCCAACAGCTGCAGGGGGCACCTACACTGAACACTGTCCCAAAATTTTCCACAGGAGTTCGTCCTGGAAGATATCTCACTGCTGAGGGTGACCTGGGAAGCAAGGGAGGGTCTTCTATTGCAATGCGGCTTCCGCCCTGGCCCATATGCAGCTTCACTGTGTGCAGCAATGGTCCCCCCGCCCCTCGCGGCACAGTGGCGCGGACACGTTAGCCTGACTGGGACAAGGACCACGGTGGCTCTCCCAAGAAACCTGCGCAAGCGCATTGCCCACATTCTGGATGAGACTTTCGAAGAGATTACCGCGGCCGATTACCGCGAAGTGATAGACCACATCAATGCGCTATTCCACATCTAGGCATGCATGCAGCCCTAACCCTCCTCTCCCGAAAATCTTCCTTCCCAAAAAATAAAGCGCTTACCGGGAACACGCTCTTCAGTTTGTCCTCCACCAGTTTGTCCTCCACCAAGTACCGGCTGCTGCGACTGGCTAGCTTCCTCCGGGCTCGAGAAGAGCTCCTGGCTGCATGGACCCAGGTAGTCCGGGGTGTCTCCAACCGCCCCAGCACCCTGACTCCCGGTTTCCTCCTCCTCCTCCTCCTCCTCCACCACCCGCTCTGAAGTGTCCATGGTGGTGCTCGGCATGGAGGAGGGGTCACCCCCAAGTATCTCATCCAGCTCTTTATAGAATCTGCAGGTCGTGGGGGGAGCACCCGAGCGGCTGTTTGCCTCGCGGGCTTTGCGGTAGGCATTCCGCAGCTCCTTCACCTTAATCCTGCACTGCAGAGCGTCCCGGTCATGGCCCCTTTCAATCATGGCCCTTGATATCTGCCCGTAGGTATCGTAATTCCTACGGCTGGAGCGCAGCTGGGACTGGACAGCTTCCTCCCCCCAAACACTGATGAGGTCCAGCAACTCGCCATTGCTCCATGCTGGGGCTCGCCTGGCGCGTGGAGGCATGGTCACCTGGAAAGATTCGCTGATAGCACTCCACACCTGGCTGGCTGAGCAAACAGGAAGGGGATTTTTAAAATTCCCGGGGAATTTAAAGGGTGGGTCTGACGGTTGGTCACCTGAGGCCAGGGCAGTAGAGTTCGAACTGATGACCAGAGTGGCTAGAACAGGCATTGTGGGATACTGCCGAATAGTTCTGGAGGCCAATCAGTGCGCATTGGGCGGCTACACTGGCGCCGCAGGGCTGCAGCAGCAGCGCAATTCTCCTTATTCCTCTGGCGGAGGAGGAGTACAAGCAGCGCTGTATCTCCGGAGATACAGCGCTGTTCGTGCCTTGCCAGTGTGGACGGGTAGTGAGTTACAGCGCTGTGCGCGGCTTTAGTGCGCTGTAACTTGCCAGTGTAGCCAAGCCCTCAGAGAGAATATTGCATAGAATTTTACTCTAACTTTTCACACATGGAAAATGTAGTTCACATGTGTGTAGTGTCCCATTCTCTCTTTTGTGATTGAATCTCACTATCTTTGTACTAGCTAGTACCAATTGTTACATTATAACCACAGATTATTTAAATTAAATTACTCAATTAGTAACAGAGTTTAAACACTGTAGTTACAAATACTTAAGTCATAATAAATCAAAAATTGACCTTGGGCTCTTAATAGCACATCAATCTCTGTTTTTCACCTGTTTTTGTAGTATATTTTGATAATATATTTAGGGATAATTGTGATACTCATTGTGTCACAACCACACCTAAAGAGAATGAAGGGTGCATTCAAAAGCTGCAGTGGTAAAACTCCCTGTGGGAACCTGCAGAGGACCTGAAACAACAGATGTACTGGAAAATAATCTGGGTTTTAACAAGGCCCATACTATTCATCAGAGAGAGGTTTCATAGCAAAATCTTGAGTGGATGTGCAGGGAACAGAAGATAAGTCTACTAGATTTGAAACTTGATATAGCCAGAGAGGAGGAAAAAGCAGTCCTAGAGGAAGATAGGCTCAGTCCAGAGATTTATATGTTCTCTTATCAAGCTCTCCAGGCTGCCAAGACCGCAGCTGATTTCCAGCCTGGTTGCTAGGCAACCCAGCCACATTAGCTGGGTTAATAAACCTCCTGATTGGGAAAGGGTGACAGTAGCCTGCTACCTGAGCCTTGCAGTGGCAGCCACACAACAGCTGTTCTATGTGGACTGCACTCATGGCTGCGCTTGCCCTGCTCCAACTTCCAGCCACTTGCTCCAGCCATTGTTCCTACCCTCCTCCAGTCTGCTTCCATTCCTCATTCTAGTCCCATTCCAGCCTTGACTCCTGTCTGCTCCAATCCAGTCTTTGCCTCCCTGCCCTGCTCCTGATTCTGACTTCTTCTGTTCTGACCTTTGGCTTGGCTCCTCAACCCTGACTCTAGCTTCACCCTTGCCCTGGTGCCTGACTCCTGTAACTACATCTGCCATTACTCCAAACTTCCACTGCAATCACCAAGCAAAGTCCTGCTCCACCCATTAGGTAGGCCACCCATGCCCCCGCAGCATACACAGACCCCTTTTAGCTCTGCATAGAGGTGATGGATGATTTGCTTGTCTAATCTGGTGCTCTGGAGCACCTGTTCTTCTGATATGCCCAGAGAGCTCAGTGGCCTATACATTTTATTTAGAGGGTGCAAGTGTCTCCTGTACCTTCCTCTCATCTGCCTCAACTCACAAACAGGCTCATCATTTGTGCCTGTACCTCTGATTGCTGTCTTTCCCCTCTCTTCTCCCACCTCCACCGCCTAAATCTCTATCTTTACTCTTGTTGTGCACTCTCCTCCAAACTCAAGTGTGTATGTGAGTTTGAATGGGTATCTATGTATATCTTGCTTCAGCCACCACTTCTTTTGGGTGACAGAAGATGAAAATGGAATTAGAACCTCAACCTGGGTACTATATGGCAGTGGTTATCAACCAGGGGCATGCATAGGTCTTCCAGGGGATACATCAGCTCATGTAGATCAAGTATCAGAGGAGTAGCTGTGTTAGTCTGTATCTACAAAAACACTTCTTCATATGCATAGAGTGAAAATTACAGATTCAGGCATATATATACACTGGCACATGAAGAGAAGGGAGTTACCTTACATGTGGAGTACCAGTAAAAAAAATAAATGGACACAAATCAGAGATCAGGAATGGTAACACAAAAGCCAGTAGGAGAACACTTCAATCTCCCTGGACATTCTATAATAGATTTAAAAGTAACAAAAAAACAGATTTCAAAGAGAAACTGCAGAGCTACAATCTATTTGCAAACTTAACACCATTAATTTGGGCTTGAATAGGGACTGGGAGTGGCTGGCTCACTACAAAAGCAATTTTCCCTCTCTTGGTGTTGACACCTCCTCATCAATTATTGGGAGTGGACCACATCCACCCTGACCGAATTGGCCTCATCATTCATGCATGTCCATCCGTAGATGCGCATATGGTTTGTGCATGTCTAAACAGCCCCTCTGAAAATATCTGTGCATACCTTCTTTTCACACACTGCATATATAGAGCTGCATGCATTCAACTTTCTGAAAATTAGAGCCATGAAGTTCTGGCACATGGGGGAGTCTGTCTGCCACCTTGGTGAACTAATATTAATTAACATACAAAGATAAGTGTCTTTTATTTATCTAGAGGTTTTTTTTTTCCTTTTTGCCCAAAGTGCTCTACATAATCATTCTAGACTTTTGTAAGTTATCATTAAAGATGTTACACTTTGTCCTTGCCACTGAAAATACTAATGGATAATTGTCATTGTAAACCCTGTAGAAGAGACTGGATCACTGTGTTCAAACCAAGATAGTCTCTGAAAAGTGCTAGTCATATATGATGAAACACTCATTTGCTAGAGCACATCTGGGGATTTAAGTACCCTTGCACCCAGGAACAGATAGTTCTATAGAATATGTCAATCACTGACTTATATTCTTCTTCGCAGCATGATTTTTACACATTATGTGCAGCTGCAAAAAAAAGTGAAAAGAGATTCGCAGTTTGTGCTGCTGCACAAAGTTTGTACTGCTACAAAGAGAGAAACTCACAGTTTGTGCTGTATGAAAGATGAGAGATAAACTTCCATCTGTGCTGTTACACTTTAAGAAGAAAAATTCTGACACAAATAATGGCATGGTGTGTTGTACTTAAAGTAGATTTTTGTTTGTACTCCTGATTATAAAGCAGTACTTTCAAGGTCAATTAGCATCTATGTTTTCACGAAGATATGCAGTACTTATCTTGCTAAGGGTTTAACATCTCATTTACTTCATATAGCATTGAAGCATTTGAAGAACCAGGGCCCACTTCTCTAACTTCAAATTCCATTCATTCTCTAGCTGTGCACATCATAAGACACAGCCCTTACAGAGTATGCTAAGTTCTGAAATTCAAGACACAATAACAATTTAGGGGGCAATTCTGCCACCTCTACTCTCAGTGAATAGTACCCTCCTTTATGAATGGACCTATTTATTACTTATGGAGTAAGGGACAGATTTTTAAATGCAAATAGGCACCTGATATCTTTAAAAGTCTGGCTCTAAGATGCTACTCAGAATGAGAAAGGGTGTTAAACTGGGCCCCATAGTAACTGCATGTAAGCTCAGTTGCAATGGTAGTGGTCCTGAGTGCCTGCTCCATTTCTTTGGTTAACTTTGCTAATAGCAAGTTGATGGTCTGTGATTGGGAGAACCCCTGTCTATTGCACAATGGTGTCCTGGTCTATGACTAGGACTCCTAGATGCTATGGTAACAAAAATAATGCATAATAAACAATATCCATTCTTTGGTAGTTTACAGAAAGTTGCAGCAAATAGAGAATAACTAAATTACCTGGGCACATTGCAGATTTTTGTGATAAGGATATAAGAGTTCATACTGTAAACTACAAAATCATAAGTCTGATCCCTTAGGAAATGAATGTTGAACCAGTTAAAAGAGAGCTGTGTTACCGTGGTAGCTATGCTATTTCCACCATAGATATGCAAATGTAGCAATTCTCTGTGCTTTGAGTGAAGATAGTTATAATAAAATACGGGATAATGAGACAATCTACTTACACCTGTTCTAGTTTTAGTGCCTTAATACTGAGACTTTTATGTTTTCTTTGTATATTACATATATTGTGAACAGCCTCACTTTGTCTATTTTAAGATGTATTACATTTCAGTAGATTCTTAATGAAAGGGAGGATTTTTTTATGAAACTAATACAACTAGACAATTGTCTGCATTTAAAATTTAAATAGTTTTCAAGGTAAGAGTGATTTTCTTCTATTAAACTGTAAAAGATTACAAAAATGCAGGATTGGTATAACAACAATTTTGCTACAAAAGACGTCAACTTATAATAGTAGATCAGCATTCAGTACTTTTGTCACATGATTGGAAAGAAACTTAAGAATTTAGCTATGTTAAACTGATTTAGCAAGGCTCATAATTGTTCATAGCTCATCTTAAATAGTCTTGCACCATAATGCAACAATGTTAGAATTGTAATGGGAACATATTAGACAATTATTAAGGAAAGTTGGAAAAAACATCTCAGGTTGATGTGCAATCATATAATTTTTCTGGTTGATAGCAAATCAATTCCTCCCACTCAGAAATACTTAGGAATTTGTGATCTAGTCTGAGGAAACTCAATAAGCACATTTCCACTTTTGTATTTTTTCATGACCAATTCTCCCCCCACTATTTTTCCTTCCTGTCAACTTCTGCACTAGTGGTTTCCAGTTGTACTGGGAACCAGAACTGGAGAAAACGGCTATCCTTGAAGCATTTCAAGTTCTACCAAAAGCATTTTCTTACAAGGTTACGAACTAAATCTTGCAGATTCCAAAGCTCTGAATAATGTGAATAAGCACTGGACAAACAGCTGAACTATTTTTTGATGATCGCCCATCTTTACTATAGTCAGAAGAACCCTGAGAACATGCCATTCCAGTGGTTGAGATCATGTTGGAAAGTCTCTGAATGTCAGTTGAAGGGGGCAGGATGACAGATATTCTCAGAAGTGGGCCATCAACTCTGCAATTCATAACCTCTGCTTCTGTGACAGAACCAGAGTCTGTTAATTTTCAGGGCATGGGTCAAGGCCTATATCTGTACTCAGTTTTTTGCCTGAAGGGGTTTGCAAGATGAAACGATTTTGTTCCAGTTGAGTGAATATTGCTGATTAGTAGAGGAATGTCTGTAGGTTGCTACTATTACCATTCTTATTACTGTTTTAATATGTATATTTATGGTAGCCACCTGAGGTTCTGATTAGGAGTCCAGTGTGGTAGGTGGTCCACAAACACACATGAAGAGATGGTACCTTCTCTGTTTCACATTTGTTCTGGCCCACCAGTCAATCCTTCAGAACTCTGGATCCTTAAAGTGTAGAAGACAGTTTTTCAAGTTTTCCTTTAAAAACAAAACAAAACAAAAAAACAGTATATTATCACACTTAAAACAGGAAAAGCCTCTTGTTCCTCATAAAAAAATTGTCACTTGTAGCTGTTTTTAAAAAAGATAATAATCAAAGGTTTGAGGAGAAATGATTCCTTTCCTTTACCAGAGATTGGGGGGCTTACTGTTTGACTCTCCTTTCTCGTATATATGTAGAGAAGGGAGGACCAAAAGTAACTGGCATTGGATTGCCCTGGTAGGAAGTGACTTTGGAAAGAGGAGAAAGTGAATAAGGAAAAGTTATTTACCTGTTCCCATAATATAAGAACTAGGGGGCACCAAATGAAATGAATGGGCAGCAGGTTTAAAACAAATAAAAGGAAGTTCTTCTTCACACAGCACACAGTCAACCTGTGGAACTCCTTGCCTGAGGAGGATGTGAAGGCTAGAACTATAACAGGGTTTAAAAGAGAACTAGATAAATTCATGGTGGTTAAGTACATTAATGTCTATTAGCCAGGATGGGTAAGGAATGGTGTTCCTAAACTCTGTTTGTCAGAAGGTGGAGATGGATGGCACGAGAGAGATCACTTGATCATTACCTGTTAGGTTCACTCCCTCTGGGACATCTGGCAGTGGTCACTGTCGGTAGACAGGATACTGGGCTGGATGGACCTTTGGTCTGACCCAGTATGGCCATTCTTATGTTCTTATGTACTGGGGAAGTTTATTGGTTTGTATACACTCTTTTTCATTAGTTTTAAATGCACTCAGTATAAATCATGAGATCCTGCTTTTTCCCCAGGCTTGTGTCTCCAGGGCTTGTGTCTCCAGTACCATTTTCTGCTAATACTTATTGTCCTTCCTGGGTACTGCAGACTTAGTACTGCATATGCTTTTTTGAGAAAAGGCAAGTTGGAGGGAGGTGTAGAGGCATAGTGGGCCAGTAAGCAGAAATAAGTTATCTTTACATGATGATGCTCTGAAGAAAGGGCAAGTAGAAGAAGCTTTACATGCCTCAGGAATGTGGAATAGAGACCAACTCTGCAATGAACCTGTAGGAATGGAAGGGAAAAGATGATATTAAGAGAGATGTATGTAAAACTTTCCAAATTAGGGAGACAAGAGGACACTGCTCTGACTAGGGGAGCTTGTTATAAACTGGGGGAAAGACAAGGAACTCAGTGACAGGTACAAAAAAGGACTATGACGTGGGATAGTGATAACTTCATTTTAAATGTTGTAAGTTATTTTTCTGGCCATAAATAGCACAGTTGCTTCAGTTTTGTCACACACAAATAAGACTACATGATGTTTTTATTTTTTGCATCTCACTCTTAAATAAACAGGACGCTGGTTAGCCTTCCATTATAATTTAGCTGTTAGTATTGGTGAACATGTGCTGATTCTATTTTCATAGGAGGAAAAGCCAAGTGTGGCATCCAACAGCAGTGCCAAGGTCACATATGAACTTTGAAGAAGCTGTCGGCCCTGACCTAAGAGATGCTAACATGGCACAGGCTTTCTCCTTGCATTGAGGATTCTGCCTAAACATAGGGACTATGGCACTCCAGTACTCTCAACACTCTGGGGATAGAAGAATGTCTATCCACTCTATAAGCCAAATGCTGACACATAAGTAGCAAACATTTTGTTAGTATTATAAAAGAAAGAAAATATTCACGTTCATTTAATATAGAGAGCAAGCAAATTCTTACACGATGACATCATAAATGTATGACTGGGGCTAGAGGGAGTCTTGAACTATTATAAGTCCCATTATAATGGTAATTTTGAAAATATTTTTTCCAGGTTTTAAAGGTCTCTGATGCACATCATCTCCTCCTCCTCCCCCTAATTTGTAGAAAGAATCTTTAGAAAAGATAATACAGCCTTAAAGGTGCAGCTGACATTTAAAAATGCAAAAGATAAATACTGAATTGCTGATTCAACAGATACAGGCAAACCTCAAGAGAGGGACCAGTCTTCCTGTATCCTTCATGGGAGGAATGCTTTATTAAAAATGAACATATCTTCATTCTTTATAAAATTCTGTTTCCTTATAGATTGAAATCAATATTTTTTACTAAACCAAGAATAATTTAAGTGGTTTATAATGCAGAATAAAAAACAGACATCCCTTAACATGCTGCACTTAGATACAAATCAAAAAGGTATTACTTTTCTCAACATAAAAATTATTTTTAGTCAGCCCACTTGGAGTATTTAATGACACTGCAAAGATCAGAATTATAGTCTCCTTTTTTCTTCTGTGTTTGTACAGCACCTAGCACAATGCAGTCCTCGTCCATGACTAAGACTCCTACATGATATTGTAATATGAATAATAGTTAAAAGGGCCCTACCTTATTCAGAGCACAGTTTAAATGGTGCACAGTAAATGAAGCAGGGGGCATAGTTAAAATGCTAAGGAAAAATAGTATGATGTGTAAAACATTACTACGTTATTTTTATCCTTGGCAGTCAGACTATGGATATATATTTACAGATAATTTAATAAGGTATATTTAAAAATAAGTGTAACTGAATATCCATAGAAAAGCTAATTATTTATTGTTGGTTGATAGCAGTTCATCTTCAATGCCATTTTTCTCTTCCATTCTAATAAGTTGCAGAAAAATAAATGTTGCATATCTTCCTGTTTCACTATGTATTGTCTAACATGTGCAATGAATGAGGCAAGGGATCTGCCAGAACAAAAGGATGTGATCATGAAATTGAAGTGTGTATCATCATGCATAGATATAAAGAGCACAAAGAGTTGTACAAGCATCCTTTACTTTTGGCACTTCTTGACTTTTGGGTGCTTAACTATGTAATCATATTGTTTTCCTAGTGTATTTTTATAGAACAGAAATATTTACACAACAATTTGTAATGGATTCAAACAAGCTAATGATAAGTACAAAACAAGGACATTATGAAATGTGGATTTTTAACTTACAGTAATAACCACCATTTAGAAACTGTTACAGTATGGTATATAGCAGGGGTAGGCAACCTATGGCATGCGTGCCAAAGGCGGCACGCAAGCTGATTTTTAGTGGCACTCACACTGCCTGGGTCCTGGCCACCGGTCTGGGGGGCTATGCATTTTAATTTAATTTTAAATGAAGCTTCTTAAACATTTTAAAAACCTTATCTACTTTTACATACAACAATCGTTTAGTTATATATTATAGACTTATAGAAAGAGACCTGCTAAAAACGTTAAAATGTATTACTGGCACGCAAATCCAAATTAGAGTGAATAAATGAAGACTCGGCACACCACTTCTGAAAGGTTGCCGACTCCTGGTATATAGAGTCAAGAGCTATATATTTACTCAATGAATAGTTAATGGATAACTGATCAGAGAATCTGTAATGGGAAGGAGACAATCTGTTATACACATTGTTCATGTACTCAAAAAATGAATTCCCCTCTTCATGCAAGGGATAATCCACAAATATACAATGGTAGTACTGAGAAGAACACCTGTGTTAGTCACCAACAAGACATAGAGAGAAGGTAGGACCAGCCAAGGGCATTGAGGGGACTGCATGCTGTTTTCTGGTTAGCTGGAGAGCTCTACTCTGTGAGTGCTAGGAAGTTCAGCTGACAGATGGGATGTGGTAGTGGCATTGCAGCTGTGAGGGTTAGTTAGGTTCGGGGACAGAAGGCAAGAAGGCTCAGTACTAGCTCCAGGATGCCCTAGTTAGACCCAAGACCAACACCCTGCCCATCTAACAAGGCTCTCTTCCTACCAGTCCCAAACCAAAACTTTGCCCCGAAGACCTAGCAGGAGCCCCTGCCTCCTAGCCATATCCAAGGCCACAGAGACGCCCAGGCCTGAACTCTGCTCTCTAGAGAGAACCCAGCTACATCTTGACTTTAGCAAAGCTTTTGATACTTGACTTTAGCAAAGCTTTTGATACGGTCTCCCACAGTATTCTTGCCAGCAAGTTAAAGAAGTATGGGCTGGATGAATGGACTATAAGGTGGATAGAAAGCTGGCTAGATCATCGGGCTCAACGGGTAGTGATCAACGGCTCCATGTCTAGTTGGCAGCCGGCTTCAAGTGGCGTGCCCCAAGGGTCGGTCCTAGGGCCGGTTTTGTTCAATATCTTCATTAAGGATCTGGAGGATGGCGTGGACTGCATTCTCAGCAAATTTGCAGATGACACTAAACTGGGAGGAGTGGTAGATACGCTGGAGGGTAGGGATAGGATACAGAGGGACCTAGACAAATTAGAGGATTGGGCCAAAAGAAACCTGATGAGGTTCAACAAGGACAAGTGCAGAGTCCTGCACTTAGGACGGAAGAATCCCATGCACTGTTACAGACTAGGGACCGAGTGGCTAGGCAGCAGTTCTGCAGAAAAGGACCTAGGGGTTACGGTGGACGAGAAGCTGGATATGAGTCAACAGTGTGCCCTTGTTGCCAAGAAGGCTAACGGCATTTTGGGCTGTATAAGTAGGGGCATTGCCAGCAGATCGAGGGACGTGATCGTTCCCCTCTATTCGACATTGGTGAGGCCTCACCTGGAGTACTGTGTCCAGTTTTGGGCCCCACACTACAAGAAGGATGTGGAAAAATTGGAAAGAGTCCAGCGGAGGGCAACAAAAATGATTAGGGGGCTGGAGCACATGAGTTATGAGGAGAGGCTGAGGGAACTGGGATTGTTTAGTCTGCAGAAGAGAAGAATGAGGGGGGATTTGATAGCTGCTTTCAACTACCTGAAAGGGGGTTCCAAAGAGGATGGATCTAGACTGTTCTCAGTGGTACCGGATGACAGAACAAGGAATAATGTTCTCAAGTTGCAGTGGGGGAGGTTTAGATTGGATATTAGGAAAAATATTTTCACTAGGACGGTGGTGAAGCACTGGAATGGGTTACCTAGGGAGGTGGTGGAATCTCCTTCCTTAGAGGTTGTTAAGGTCAGGCTTGACAAAGCCCTGGCTGTGATGATTTAGTTGGGATTAGGTCCTGCTTTGAGGAGGGGGTTGGACTAGATGACCTCCTGAGGTCCCTTCCAACCCTGATATTCTATCATTCTATGATTCTATGATCTCTATCATCTACAGTCCCTAGCCACTAATTCCTCAGCTATAGATGCTTCCTCCCAAACAGGATCTGTCCATCTACTTCAGCACTCAGAGACATCCCTGAACTCACTCAACCCCAGCAAAAAACAGCACTATCTGACATCCCAGGATGCACACCAAATAGCACTCCCCCTTTCTCAGCATCTACCTACTTCAGAATCCACCCAGGAAACCCAGATACAAGCCAGCACTCCCTCCAAACACACACCTACCCCAACCTCCCTAGACTCTCTGTTACCTCCTTATCTGCCCCTAACCTCATATCTTCTAATTTTTGTGAAGGCCATTGTCCTACTGTAAAATGAAGTATATGGTCATGTGTAAATTACTTGAAAATGTTCAGATTGGAGCATAGGGTTCTAAAGGCCAGTTTGTGAACTGCTTCCTCTCCTGATGAGTAGTTACACAAGTAGTCCTATTGTCTTCAATGGAATATTCCTCAGACTAACTGCTCACCACTGCGAGTGTGAGGTTCACATTCTGGCCTGGCCCTAAATTTGCAAATACTGTCAGTCATCTTTAAAACTAAAAATTTAAGATTTTCATCATCTCACTGTTGTGTCAAATCCTGATTTTCTTAGTAAAGTTCAGAGCTAGCTGGACTTGACAAAGGTCCAAGTCCCATGTTTTTCTTTTTTTTTTTTATTCTCAGGCTCGCCTCCCTCTCTTCCACCTCACTATTAATACTAAAAAAAGGTTTAGATAAACTGACATCACATTTGTTACAGTAAATTCCTCACATCCCTGCAAACACACAGTAAAAGAAGAAACAGGGGAAAAAACAATAACAAAAACTTCCGTCCTTTTTGTTGTTTTTATTCCCTGTAAGAGAGAAGAATGATCATGGAACTAACATCTTTCAGAACTCATAAGAACGGCCATACTGGGTAAGACCAATGGTCCATCTACTAGTATCCTGTGGCCAATGCCTGATGCTTCAGAGGGAATGAACAGAACAGGGCAGTCATCAGGTGATCCATCCCATTTTGTCCACTCTCAGCTTCTAGCAGTCAGGAGCAAAGGACACTATGGGCATGGGGCTGCATCCCTAACCATCTTGGCTAATAGCCATTGATGGACCTATCCTCTATGAACGTATCTAATTCTTCTTTGAACCCAGTTATAGTTTGGCCTCCACAACATCCCCTGGTACTGAGTTACACAGATTGACTGTGCATTGTGAGATGAAGTACTTCCTTTGGTTTGTTTTAAACTTGCTGCCTATTAATTTCATTGGGTGACCCCTGGTGCTTGCATTACACGAAAGAGTAGATAACATTTTTTTATTCAATTTCAAATTTATAGACCACTAACATATCCTCCCTTAGTCGACTCTTTTCCAAGCTGAAAATTCCCAATCTTTTTAATCTCTCTTTACATGGAAGATGTTCCATACCCTTAATCATTTTGCTTCTCTTCTCTGTAACTTTTCCAATTCTAATATATCTTTTTTGAGATGGGGCAACCAGAACTGCATCCAGTATTCAAGTTGTGGCCAAACCATGGATTTATATAGTGGCAGTATGGTATTTACTGTCGTCTTATCTATCCTTTCCTAATGATTCCTAACATTCTGTTAGCTTTTTGACTACCACTGCACATAAAGCAGATGTTTTCAGAGAACTATCAACAATGACTTCAAGATGTCTTTCTTGAGTGGTAACAGCTACTTTAGAACCCATCATTTTGTATGTATAGTTGGGATTAAGTATTTCACTGGTGCTTTACTTTGCATTTATCAACATTGAATTGCATCTGCCATTTTGTTGTCTTGTTGCCCAGTCACCCAGTTTTGTGAGATCCCTTTGTAACTCTTCACAATCAGCTTTGCACTTAGCTATTTTGAGTAATTTTGTATTGTCTTCAAACTTTGCCACATCACTCTTTACTCCATTTTCCATTTATGAATATGTTGAATAGCATTGGTCCCAATATAGACCCCTGGGGGACACCATTATTTATGTTTCTCCATTCTGAAAACTGACCATATATTTCCACCCTTTGTTTCCTGAGTTTTTACCAGTTACTGAAACATGAGAGGATCTTTCCTCTTATTCCAGGACAGCTTACTTTACTCAAGAGCCTTTGATGAGAGACCTTGTTCATGCTCCTTTTTATTATCCTCAGTAGGATTTAGCTTCCAATCTTTTAAATATGCCTATTTGCCTCTAACGGCTGCTTTTACTTTTTTGTTTAGCCATGGTGGCACATTTTTGGAATTCTTACTATTTTTTTAAATTTAGGGTATACATTTTATTTGAGTCTATATTATGGTGTTTTGTTTTAAAGTTTCCATGCAGCTTGCAGCAATTTCACTTTTTATAGAATCATAGAATATCAGGGTTGGAAGGGACCTCAGGAGGTCATCTAGTCCAATCCCCTGCTCAAAGCAGGACCTAATCCCAACTAAATCATCACAGCCAGGGCTTTGTCAAGCCTGACCTTAAAAACCTCTAAGGAAGGAGATTCCACCACCTCCCTAGGTAACCCATTCCAATGCTTCACCACCGTCCTAGTGAAAATGTTTTTCCTAATATCCAATCTAAACCTCCCCCACTGCAACTTGAGACCATTACTCCTTGTTCTGTCATCTGGTACCACTGTGAACAGTCTAGATCCATCCTCTTTGGAACCCCCTTTCAGGTAGTTGAAAGCAGCTATCAAATCCCCCCTCATTCTTCTCTTCTGCAGACTAAACAATCCCAGTTCCCTCAGCCTCTCCTCATAACTCATGTGCTCCAGCCCCCTAATCATTTTTGTTGCCCTCCGCTGGACTCTTTCCAATTTTTCCACATCCTTCTTGTAGTGTGGGGCCCAAAACTGGACACAGTACTCCAGGTGAGGCCTCACCAATGTCGAATAGAGGGGAACGATCACGTCCCTCGATCTGCTGGCAATGCCCCTACTTATACAGCCCAAAATGCCGTTAGCCTTCTTGGCAACAAGGGCACACTGTTGACTCATATCCAGCTTCTCGTCCACCGTAACCCCTAGGTCCTTTTCTGCAGAACTGCTGCCTAGCCACTCGGTCCCTAGTCTGTAACAGTGCATGGGATTCTTCCGTCCTAAGTGCAGGACTCTGCACTTGTCCTTGTTGAACCTCATCAGGTTTCTTTTGGCCCAATCCTCTAATTTGTCTAGGTCCCTCTGTATCCTATCCCTACCCTCCAGCGTATCTACCACTCCTCCCAGTTTAGTGTCATCTGCAAATTTGCTGAGAGTGCAGTCCACGCCATCCTCCAGATCATTAATGAAGATATTGAACAAAACCGGCCCCAGGACCGACCCTTGGGGCACTCCGCTTGATACCGGCTGCCAACTAGACATGGAGCCATTGATCACTACCCGTTGAGCCCGACGATCTAGCCAGCTTTCTATCCACCTTATAGTCCATTCATCCAGCCCATACTTCTTTAACTTGCCGGCAAGAATACTGTGGGAGACCGTATCAAAAGCTTTGCTAAAGTCAAGGAATAACACATCCATTGCTTTCCCCTCATCCACAGACCCAGTTATCTCCTCATAGAAGGCAATTAGGTTAGTCAGGCATGACTTGCCCTTGGTGAATCCATGTGAGAGTATACCTTTTAATTTCCATTGAATTAGCTTCCTCATTTTTCTGTAGTTCTCCTTTCTGAAGTTAAATGGTACTGTGGTGGGCTTCTATGGTATTGTCCCTCCCCCCCAGATAATAAATTTAATTATATCGCTGTTGCTGTTATCTAGCGGTTCAGCTATATTCAACACTTGGACCAGATTTTGAGCTCCACTTAAGACTAAATCAAGAATTGCCTCTCCCCTTGTGGGTTCCAGGAGTAGCTGCTCCAAGAAGCAGTCATTTATGGTGTCTAGAAATTTTATCTCTGAATCTTATCCCAAGGTGATATGTAACCAGTCGATATGGTGATAGCGGAAATCCCCCATTATTATTGTGTTTTCTATTCTTATAGCCTCTCTAATCTCCCGAACCATTTCACCATCCCGGTCAGGTGGTCAGCAGTATATTCCTACTGCTATCTTCTTATTATGCAAGATTATATGGTACAGTTTGATAAATTTAAGATTTTGACTATATTTGACTCTATGCTTTCTTTCACATATAGTGCCTCTCCCGCACCAGCATGACCTACTTTGTCATTCCTATATATTTTTGTACCCTGGTAATGTTATGCCCCATTGATTATCATTGTTCCCTCAAGCTTCTTTGATGCCTATTATATCAATATCCTCATTGAATATCAGCCACTCAACTTCCCGCATCTTAGTATTTAGACTTCTAGCATTTGTATGCAAGCACTTATAAAATTTGTCACTATTTAGCTGTATGCCATTATCTGATGTAATTGAATGGGACTTTTTTTTTTCATTTGACTTTGTTTCTCTTCAGTTCCTACCTATATTTTATCAACTTTTACCCTCTCCTCTTTACTAGATATAGAAAATACATGGTAGTAGATCCTCCCCTCAGGGATGTCTCTGTTCAAACTGTGTGCTCCTCTGCACCCTGTCAGCCTTTAGTTTAAAAACTCATCTCAACCTGTGGAACTTGTTGCCATGGGATGTTGTGAAGGCCAAAAGTGCAACTGGGTTTAAAAAAGAATTAGATAAATTCATGGAGGATAGGTCCATCAATGGCTATTAGCCAAGATGCTCAGGGACACAACCTAAACCTCTGAATATGGTTCCATTTTGATCTAGGTGGAGCCCATCCTTCCTCTAGAGGCTCCTCCTTTCCCAAAAGGTTCCCCAGATCCTAATAAACCTTAACTCCTCCCTGCACCATCATCTCATCCACACACTGTGACCCTGCAGTTCTGCATGTCTAAGTGATCCTGTGTGTGGAACTGGAAGCGTTTCAGAAAACACTACCATGAATCATTTCTTTGGCTTAGTTTTCCATCAATAATTTGTTTACATGCGGATATATACCCTTCTCATATAGGAGCAAACAAAAAGTACTTGCGTAACTTTAGGCATATGAATAGTCTCATTGACATTGATGGAACTACTCAGTACCTGAAAAAAGGGGTGTCATTTCAGAAAAATTCTGGGGTGGGCATCTGGGGAAGGTTGTGTCAGCCTAGGGAATATTATATGTTGTTATATCCTGAACGCTTTGGGGAGGCAGAAAGTGGAAGTCATAATGGAGCATATAGACCTATGAAAAGCCTGGGGGGAGGGGACGGGGAGAGGCAACTGCCCCATAGCAAATGACAATCCTGCTTTAAGTGAAGCACATGCTTAAATACTCTCCTGGATCAGAGCCAAGTCAGTCCATTGTGATACAAACTGGTGTGAGTGAGAAAGGAATAAGGATCTCTCCACCTTATTTCAAAGGCACCTAAGTGTTATAAGGATCCTCTAATAAGGGAATACTAACTCTCTAAATTCAAATTCCCAGCCATTTGCTGAAGCCAAATGAATAATACCAGATTAACAATTAAAAATGAAGGCTTCCTTGTGCCCCAGATTGACAGTCCTAATTAACTGTATTTTCCTGTGTGTGAATTAATTTTTTCAAAGTTTTTCCCAATTATTTAATTACCAAGGAAATACTAACTTGCACAGATCAGCAACAAGCACAATAGAGCTTCATTCTTGATTATCTTCATGATAAAAGGCCTGATTCAGCAATAGACTTAAGTATTTGCCTAACTTTAGGCAATCCTGTCAAAGTTAATGTGTATACTTGGGTACTTAAAGTTATGCATGTGCTTAAGTACCTTGCTGAATTGGTGCCAGTTTTTTTTCCACATGTGTGAGAGAGATTCTTCAAGCTTTTTCAGTAAGTGGGGCCATGTTGGTTGTATCATAACAGATAACACTCCAAGAAACTCAGGACTACTTCTGATTCAGTAGCAAATGAAAGTGTCCTTTGAATTTCAACCCAAAGCTTTGCAGGAAAGAACATAGAGTATCCAGTGTCATGTTCTATATCAGTTTTTTTCCACCTCTATGAAATTTCATCTGACTTGGTCGCCCTCAGGTGGGTAATCTGTCAACAGGAATAATTTAGCTGAATTATACTTGGTCAATGTGTATTAAGGCCAGAATCACTAGGGTTCTATCCTGTAAGGTGCTGAAAGTACTAAGATTGCTTTGATAACAGTTGGAGAAGAGGGTGCTCAGCACTGAGAAGAAGGGCCTCATTACTTTACAGGACCCGGCACATCAAAGTCAATGGGAGTCAAGGACACCCAACACCTTGCAAGGTCGAGTCCTATGCTTGTAGCAATCTGGGGATATTAAGCAACAAGCCACATGGTGTGGAACACTGATGGAAATCTCTTCTCCGTTTCAATAACTTATGCATATACTGTGAGGTGCTGAGTGCCCTCACCTCCCATTAATTTCAGTGGTAGTTGAGAAGATTTAGCAAACTCCAAGGCTACGTCTTAGTTGTTTGGAATTCAGTGGAAAGTATTTTAGTACCTTTTCAATATCATCTTCAGCTTTATTCCCCTTTGGGAGTCCAAGAAGATGCATATTAAGTATAGGAAAACTTGTCATGATAAATTAGAGAAGCTTGACAAAGTCCATTACTGTGACCTTTTTTGTAAAGCAGGATTCCAATTTACTAAATGTTATTCTCACTTTTCTGTTACTCTAGTATGACCAGATATTTTACTTCAATTCTACTTAAAGGAAGTCCAGCTGGATTGTAATTTTACTCCTTTGACTTTTTAAAATATTTTCTTCTTTAATTGCTTTAAAGAGATAGAGTTGTTTCTTCAATCTCAGAATTTTCCTCCATGCTTGGCTGGAGCATAAATGATAGTAACTCTACCTGACTCTGCTTTTTGTTCACTGTTGACCAGGCAGTTTGCTAGTTTCCATTCTCCTTTAGAAGGCTCTGTTTCTCTGTTCTTTACTACAGAAATGTATTTGGTACTGATGGAAATTTGCTGCCTTCATAATAGTGAAATTTCATTTGTTGCCAAATTCACAAATTCTTGAATAAATGGATTGGACAAATCTGAAGATTATTAGTAGTACGGGTAGCTATTTCTATGGTGGCATGTGCTGGTGTCACCTTAAAAATAAATTTTAAGAAAAACACAAGTCAGTATCTCAAGGAGTTTCTATGTAACCCAAGGGCCTCATCCTGTTCTTATTGGAGACGGCGGCAACCCCCCGTCCCCACCATGACTTTAGTGGAATCAGAATCCAGCCCTACATGAAGAGAGCATAGGATTGTAAACACAGAGATAAAGGCAATCAAGACAAGGGTTACTGTAAAGCTCTCCAGATGCTTCTTTATATAAACATCCAGTTGGTTTCTTCATAAAATGAACAATACTTTGGATTTGTTGTTGTTAATGTTATTTACTTTTAATGACCAAGAGAGCAAAGTCGGACATGGCCAGGGAAATGGGCATGTGAGGCTAATTGAAAGGGGGGGATCTTGAGGGGTTTTAGGGAGGAAAGGGAGGCTGACTGACATAGGATCTGTTTTTGTGGTGTGGGGATTGACATGGGAAAAGGCACCAAGGCCCAGGCTTTCAAAGTATTTAGGTGCCTAACTTCCACTGAATTCAATGGGATTTAGGTACCTGAATACCTTTGAGGATCTGGATCCAAGTCACTTGTGGGGGAATAGACTAAGAAAGAATTAAGACATGTCAAGATGGGAGTGTAAGGCACAGGAGGAGATTGGAGATGAGAGGCAAGGGGTTCAGTCCCTGGATGCGATGGAGCAAAGTTCAATGCAGCTGGGAAGGAAGCAAAGCTGGATCTAATCCACCGTCCACAATCTTAGTGTTTGCTGGGAGGGCAAATTGGTGCCAAGCACAGGTAAGAGATGTCTAAGGGCTGCTGTACCCTGCACTGGCTTGGAATGGCATGTGATGAACCCTCCCATCCCTATACATGCAAGCTCTCTTGTATTCACAGTACACCACAAAAAGATTCCTCAGCCATTTTGGGCAGCTTTAATGTTAATGTGTACTGTTCCCCAGTGGCACAAAGTAGTCCTAACACAGGACAAAATTTGACCCAAGATGTAGCAATACAAAGATTCTATTGAAGGCAAGGATGAAGTCTATGAATCTGATGCAGAAGAATATTTTAGGCCAATGCAGGAATTCAGAGATAGGTGGAGACAACACAGTTGGTGAGGAAGAAGATCTTAGCTGCATGTTAGATGGGCTTGAAGGTTGTATTGTGAGAGACTATAAGGCCAAACAGCAGGAAGTTGCTATAGTTTGGGTTAGAGATAATTGGGAATAAACAATGGTTTCTAGCAATTTTAAAGAGCATTCAAGTGGTGTAAACTTATAGTTTCCTTCAGCTTTATTCCTAGGCTAAAATGTCTTAATGCAGCTCCAATTGATCTTATGGAAGATACTCAAAGATGAGGATGTAGTTTTTTAAAGAGACTGATTCCACTGCAGTTATACTGAGAACTGTTTTGCTTATGTAACATGATGAACATCCATCTGAAAGAGTAAGTGACATTTCTTGCAAGGTAGATCTGGAGATACATTACAAAAAATCTACACCTTTTAAAATGCTTTGTACTCATAGAGCAACTAATGAATGGAGGTTTTCAGCAGCATTATAATAGACATTAAAATAAAAAGTATAAGCTACTGTATATATTGTCCTGGGAGAACAATAAAAAATACAAAATTATGAGATGGAAAAGACCTAGTCATCCAGTTCATCTCTAATTTCAATGATTGCAGAATATTAGCTGGCTTTGTTCTTTCAGAATACACAAGGACTGACTGAATGGAAATATTTTGTTTCAGCATAGATAAGATGAACAATTGTAAATGAAAAGGTCCTTCCTTATAAGCTCTAGTCATTTGACATTGCATTTTGCAAGAAAAAAAAATCTAATGCTGATGTAAAAGCCATTTTGCATTCTTTTTCTCCAGGAAGCATTAATGAGTGTTAATTTATAGTGACCTACATTGAAAACTTAAAGGATTTTTTTTAACCATTTTTCATGCAAATGCAGTTTGTTTACTCCTGGTTTAATGCTGAGGAATTAGCTGTAAAACATTTCTGAATGTGACACATTTATGGAAATCATTCTTATACATATGTAATGGAGGGTTCTGTTGTTCATCTTTGCTTATAATGTGTGAACCTGGTTGACATTTGTCATCTAGCCTGATATGGGAACTAATATGGATTAAATCTGCCATTTAAAGTCATAAAATTAGAAGCTTATAGAGATAAGGGACAATGTTAATTCACTGAATGCAAAACATAATTGTTTTACTTTGGTTGTTATCAAATATTTGGTTTAATGAAACTTGTACCTATTGGGGCCCTGGAAAAAATAAAAGGTCAGTGTAACTAACAAACCACCATACCCTTCCTGGCAAAGTAAGCGAACTTGTAGTAAAACAATTTAACACTATTTACATTAGAGGTGCCAAAGGTGGCGTCTCCTGCAAGAGATTGCTTTGATCCCAAAGTGCTGGGTACTCATTGTCTTTTCCTAATGAAAATATCTATGTTCATCTCATATTGTACTTGGCTTCCTTTCCTGTGAACAAAGTATTCATTGATATTCATTATCCAGCATATACTAATAAGGTTGCTTGTCCATGAATATTCATAAACATAGCTTATGTGAAACCATAAATATGCATTATTCAACCATGCAAGTATCAATGTTGAGATGTTGCAGATACTAAAGTATCAAGGAACACAAAACAAGCTCATATTCTTAAACATTATTCAGACTTAGTGAAATGTTTTTTAAAGTTGGATACCAACTATCTGAAATGTTAGCAAAGGCCTGACCTAGCAAGAAAATGTAGTTGTCTTTAAGTTTTGCTTATGTGTCAGTTGTGTTGCCTAGTAATGGAACCCTTGAAGTCAATGGAAGTTTATTGTTTGACTTCAGTAGGAACAGGATCATATTTCCAGTCCATACTCAGGTAAAAATCCCATTAACTTAAAGATTTAGGATGAAATCTTGATACCAATAAGATTAATGTCAAAACTTCCACTAATTTCAACAGAGCCAGGGTTATATCTTTAGATCTCAGAGCCAGATTCTGATCTTTATTTATGCATGTTTCATTTGGGAGGAACTGCAATGGAATGCAGCCTTATGCTGGTTTAACTGAGATCAGAAACTATTCAACAGGGCCATGATTCAAGGAAGTATCCTGATTCAAGAAAGTATTTAAGCATCTACTTAAATCCTGCTGAAGGCAAGAACAAGCTTAAGTGCTGTCCTGAATAGAGACAAAATGTAAGCACATGCTTAAGTGCTGTTTTGAACTGGGGCCTACTGTTTGATTCTTGTATTATACTGTGTTAAACTGCATGCCAACTTGACCCTCTGGCATGACACCAAAAACTTCTAAAAGGGAACAATACTGAAGTGTCTGTTGTCTTTGAAGAAAGATAACACTGCCAGCTCAAAATAAACAATTTGACATTTATTCAATTTTACTATATAATAATACTACATAATAACATTTGTGATCTGTATCTTTCTGGAACGAATTATAAAGTGCCACATTCTACTAATGGCTTTATCCAATCATTTCTCTTTCTGCTTGTTCTTTGCGGCAGCATGGGTAGTTCTGAAATAATCACAATATGTTATTTGTTTTAGTAGTGATTAGAGTGATTTAGTAATAAAAGCATCAGATAAATATTTAGAAATTTCACCCAATATTACAGGTATGCTAAACTTGTTTATAGACAGTAACTTGCGTAAAGATGTATTTTTAAAACAAAACTTATTTGAAAGGATTTCCAACAGAGTGCTTGTGGTAAAATAATAATATTTCAATAATCTAGCTTTTGATCTACAATTTTACATTATCTGTGGTTAATTTAAGTCTAATTCAAGTAATTTATTCTCATTATCTCTGTTACTTTCATGCTACTTTTAGCATTTTCATTGTAACATAGTGTTTAACATTATTAGGATTTGAATTTCTATCATGATTTTTCCTATAATATAACTTCTATCCTAAATGGGAATCATTTTGCAGTAGCAACTAGAATAAAAACCCTTAAGCTCTGTTTCATTAAATACCCATTCATGCTCATGCATAATTAAAATTCCTCACTTACTTTTTGCATTTCATGTCTGATACATGCATACTCATCCCTTCAGTGCTCAAGTTACCTGAATGGTTCCCTTCGTTAAAACCCTATTTGAATATAAGCATATTAAAAAAAACCACCACCCTCTTAGGAAAAGATGTGTGAGGGGATTTAAAAGGTGCTGGAAAAATGGCACAGATCAGGTGTTAGCTCACTCTTCCCATGTTCACTGAAAAATAATCATGCTTGTTACCATCCCTGATAAAAACCACTCTTTCCATTTCCTGAGGCAACATTTATACCATAAAAGCACAAACTACCCCAGCTATTTATGTTAATATGCATTGCATTTATTGTGAAGTCCAAGGGTCCAACCTTGCAAGGTATTAAGTGCCTCCAAAGAAGTGTTGTGTGCCATCAACTCCCAATGACTGCTGTGAGAGTTGCTGCTAATTGGGTATGTCTTTGATATATTGTGGGGATGGGGGCTTTTGAGGAGGGTAGGGGGAAATCTAACGAATTCTGTATTGCTGTTAATTTTTTTTTAAATAATTTGATCCTTCCTTTCAGATAACTTAGATCTTCAGAACACCCAATAAAGGCTATGGACCAGATCAGATCTTCAGCTGGTGTTCAAACTCAAATAGCTTCTTTTGTTCTCAAGTCAATTAGGCAACATCAGCTTACACCAGTGGTTCCCAAACTTGTTCCGCTGCTTGTGCAGAGAAAACCCCTGGCGGGGCGGGCCGGTTTGTGTACCTGCCACGTCCACAGGTTTGGCCGATCGCGGCTCCCAGTGGCCGCGGTTCACTGCTCCAGGCCAATGGGAGCAGCTGGAAGCGGAGCCCAGGGGCTTTCCCTGCACAAGCGGCAGAACAAGTTTGGGAACCACTGTTCCAGAGTTTTGGTTATGCAACCTTTACATGTTCCCCACCCTGATCCTGGGAGTTGCTGGTGGCCAGTTCTGCCCCAGTGCCCAATGGAGTTGCCTCAGTGATGCTCTGTCACTTACTTGTAATATCCCCTGGAGAGATTATGCTAATGGGATTGTTAGAGTACAGTACGACATGCTCTGGCCAGCCCTCTTTCTATCCTTGAAATATTCCTGCCACACCCCAGGATGTCAGAAGGGAGGAAGATTAGAGTTTGCTATGTCAGTTCTATGCTAACGCAGGATGTGATGCTGGCAGACCAGTGCCCGCTCATGCCAAGGCCCCTAGGCCTCAACTGAACACTGACCAATGCATACCTGGTATCCAGTCTGGCTCACCTGTGTGTTAGTATTGTAAAAATAGGTATTAGGTTTATATAAATGTGTTTATGATTAAACTTTATTAAATGCTTGTAAATTGCTGCATGTATTGATCTCACTTATAATATCTGTTTCCCATGTTATAAGGTGGTAATTAAATGTTTGCTCTGTAATTGTAAAAGTCTTTGCTCTGAAACTGTAAACCACCAGTCAGAAGAGAAACCAAATGTGAAATACCAGTATGCCACAGGATCTGTTATCTCCTACCCAATTAAAGAAGTCCCATAGACACCAGACAAATCAGTGTGGAACATCAGAGAACAAAAGACTTTGTTGATTTCTCCCCTATGCACCCACAAAGAGGAGACATGCAGGTGGACTTGTCCTATCAGCTTGAACTCTGAGCGAAGAGAATAAAAATCCCTGAGAAGGGGAAATTGTATCTTTATGCTTCTAGGACTCCAGGGGCAAGGAGCAAAAACAAAAGATCCCCAGCGTTTGGCCTGGGTTAGTCCTCAAAGACATATAGATCTTGCTTATTCTAGAAGCTTCTACCACCTTTTGGAACCTAAGACTGTAGCTCATTTGTGTGTGTATGTTTATCTGCTTTATCCTTGTAAATCTCTCTCATTTCTTTTTCCTAGTTAATAAATTTTTAGTTAGTTTATTATAAGATTGGCTACAAGCATTGTCTGTGTCAAGTGCCTGGTCCTTTGGGACTGGGAGTAACCTGAAGTGGGTTTTAGCCCACGAAAGCTTATGCCCAAATAAATTTGTTAGTCTCTAAGGTGCCACAAGGACTCCTCTTTTTTTTTTTTGCTGAATATTGTTGTTATTTTTGGTGTAAGGGACCAGCTATCACAAAGGCAAGCTTGCCTAGGTGGCAAGATAGTCTGAAGTACCCCAGGGGGTTGTCTGTGACTCCATGGTGGCTCTATAGTGCCTGAGGAGTTCATACTTGGTAGGTGAAATCTAAGTATAGAATTCACAGGCAGTTTGGGGTTTGTGCCCTGCTTAACAGTCTTCCCTGAGGTTGATACTCATGCTTTTTAGCCACTCCTGCCAGCTTGGCAGGAGAAATCTTAGATGCCTCTTTACATCAGCTTTGAGTTATTGGAGGGATTTAGCATAAGTGTGGATCTAGTCCTCAAGCATAAGGAATCTAGTCTCCCTTGATACAAAATCAGTGGCAACACAATTAAACCCTTTAGGAAGTACAAAAAGAGGCATGCAAGAGCAAGCCTTACAACACAAGATCAGTTGAACAGTGAGGCTTGGCTAAGAATCTCAAGGTACAGGGGAATCTCAGAACCATCTGTAGTTCTCCCATTACATTCTGTTAGTTTCAGAATATACCTTCTGAAATTATATATATTTTTTCCGGGCCAGAAATTCAGCTGGGGGAGATCAGTGTAGCTTCATTGACTTCCATAACGCTATGCTGATTTATTCCAACTGAGGAATTGCCCCAGAATGAATTTGATAACTGAGTCAGACTTAATATTTCAATTATACGGTGCAGTCAAAAACTATATAAGAAATTCAACTTTTGAAAACTGTTTAATAAAGGGATGAAATTCTGTTTTGGTCCAGGATATAATTTGGGCACTTTCCAAGAATTTAATATTAACACACATAGTGTCACATTTTTAATAGGATCCAATCAAGTCAAATTTTTCATTGTACTATTTAATTAATGAGTCGGTACCTGTAAATAAATTGTAGGTTAGATATGCTTTTTCATTGTTTTTTCCCTTGAAATAATTAAGAATGAATCAGTGGCAGTAAAACTTAAGTGCAGCCTACATGGATAAGAGACTCACTTCTTTACAATGCGTTACAAACTTTCTGTATCTGGAATTTCAAGACAGTTATAATTTCATATAGCAAAGGAATTCATATAGTCTTTAGCTTGAAAGTAAACCACTAATTATAGTATATCAGACTATTTCATGCTTAAGGGATGAAAAAGCTGAAGAAATAATCATTTGTGTCCCTTAAAAATCTCGCCTGCAGTTTTCATTTTCTGAAGGAGCAAAATAATTTCATCTCTCCTTTTCACTTTTAAACCAGTCCTCTTCAGTTCCTGTATCTTTTTATTTAAATATTTTATTTCACCTGTGTTGTTCCTCTTTGCATTACTGAGTGAGGTGATTCTGCAAATATTCACATTCAAATTACAGTATAAGTTGGATCTTGATTGTTTTCCTTTGCTTTCTGTTGTACAATTCCTAACCATTCCCATTTGACTTCAGTTTTCATTTCAGATACATTATCAGGCCTACTGACAGGAATTCCAGGCCCCAGGGCCAGAGCCAGGGCCATCCGGGAGCGGGGGGGCACAAGTGACGAATCCGTCACTTCCAGGACCGACTCTGCGCTGGCTTGTGGGGCCCCGAAAGCACGGGGCCCGGCCCCAGAGCGATCATGCATGCCTAGGAGCCCTGCGGCCCACCCGGGCGATTTAAAAGGGCCTGGGGCTCCTGGCTGCCAGGCCCTTTTAAATCACCCGGGGCCCTGGGCAATTGCCCCCTTTGTCCACCCCCGTCGGCAGGCCTGTACATTATCCATCATTAGCAGTTGCTAAAACAACTAACACTAAGGCTGTCTACACTAGCACTTTTGTCAGTCAGGAGTGTGAAAAAACATCCCCCTGACTGACATAGGTTTCACCGACAAAAGTGCTGATGTGGATAATGCTATGTCGGCAGGAGATGCTCTTTGCCGACATTGCTACTGCCGCTTGTTGGGGGTGGTTTAATTATGCTAACAGGCAAGCTGTTTCCCGTCGGCAATGAGCGGCTACACAGGAGACCTTACAGTGGTGCAGACATAGCCTAAAGTTGAAATAAAATGGCATTTATAGAGTAAATATGTAAATTGTGACAGAGTGGGATATATCTGAGGCAAACTGTGAACTTCAGTTTGGATTAGGATATCCATTTTGTGTTATGTGCTGAACTCATGTTTAACTTTGCCCAAGACAAGCTTATTGAACTGCATTCCAAATGGCCACCCTCCCCTGGGTTTGGAACAGGGGTTCTCAAACTGGGGGTTGGGACCCCTCAGGGGGTCACCAGGTTATTACATTGGGGGTCGCAAGCTGTCAGCGTCCACCCCAAACCCCGCTTTTCCTCCAGAATTTATAATGGTGTTAAATATATTTAAAAGTGTTTTTAAAGTATAAGGGGGGGTCGCACTCGGAGGCTTGCTGTGTGAAAGGGGTCACCAGTACAAAAGTTTGAGAACCACTGTCTTAGAAGGATGATCTCTGAGAAGACATCAGTCAAAGAGCCATTGACTTTGATTATCTCTCAACTACTAGCCAATCCCCATGGAACAATGGACTATCCTACACAGGAGTCACGCAGGGGGAAGGGACAAGCATACCTGTGGAGCACATCCAAAAAGGGACAGAGACTATATTTAAGAGAAGGAGGAATGCTTCTCTGTGAGGGGAGCTGTCCATCACCACCAGCTAGAAGAACCGGTTGGAGATAGGGTGGGACTCTGCCTATCCTGAAATGCTGAAGACCTTGGACTCTCAGAAAGGGTGATGTCAGACTAGGGAAGGGTGCTTCTCAGGACTCTTGTTATTTGGCAAAATCTGTAACTTGTAACTCTTGTGTTTAAAAGTAAAGTTTCTGTGGTTAGGAAAATCCTTGGCTAAGCCTATGTTCCTTGCTTCCCTGCCATGTTGTCCCCCAAAAGGGTTAAACTAGAAGTCAGAGAGTCCAGAGCTAGTTGGAACTCTGAAGGAATATTCAATTGGTGGCAGGGGTGGGGTAGGAGTTTGTTTGAGGAAGGCTGGAGCACGGGTTCTTGGGTGTCCCAAGCAAGTGGTCTGATGAGGTGTCTGAGCCTGGAAATGTGCCCTTGAGCTAGGAACAAGAACAAGACTTGGCCCAGACCCAGTTGATTTGGAAGCATGTTAGTGAACCCAGCCACTAGGTCCCACAACAGACTGTTGTTCATCTATTTGGGACTGATCAGGTTATGATATAAGTATGAAACACACATACAGTCATCAATCAAGAGTATGCTACATAAACGTGAATAATATATCTACCATGGCACTGAAGATTTTTTTTCCCTCCTCTCTGTTCTTTCTTCTCTATAAGCTAATGACAAAAACAAAAGCAAAAACAAAATGCAAGTTGGGAACACTCTGTAATTTCCATTAAAAAGTTACCTTTGTGTGCAGCATCCAGACAGTACTGAAGGTTGTAAGGTCAGATCAATACGTTGTTTTCTTTTTTAAACTGCAGCCTGCTGTTTGAGGTTCCTGTGGTAACAGATATAGAGCATTAACCTTGGATACAAAATATCCTCAGAAAAATAATTCTTTACACAGCTATAGGGATAGGGCTGTTTTTAAATGAACATGCGAGCTCAAAGGCCTAACCTACATATATAGAGAGTCAATAAATCAATCTGTCTTGTTCTGGGCTCTGACTATTAAATTAATATCTTTGCTGATTATCTTCTGCCAGGAATTCTTTGATTTTTCTTTGGCCAACCATTATTTAGAGAGGTCACAGCAGCAAATAATTTCTTTTAATTGACCAGCAAAAAAATCCATTGTAGTAATTTGACAATTAGATTTCTGTTCTCTTGTCAGCTGGACTTATCTCCTTTTCACTCCAGGTAAGCACCACTTGCTTGTTTGTGAGCATCCATTTGTAATGCTTACAAAATGAGCTCCTGTCAGACCGTATCAAAAGATATTACTTTTTTTTCCCCAAATGTAGCCCTGTACACAAAGCACAGGCCATTTGATAAATGACATTTGTCACTGCAAAAGCTTGAGCATTCTTTTAATAAAGCATACAGGTGAACAATCTTAATGATAGTAAGCTATTTTCTCCCAGATAAATGTTGCAGAGAAAAGACAGCACATTTAAAAGGACACACATGCCATCATGGCCCAGCAAAAATACCTTTGATTTAAACACATAGAGAGAAATTCTGTTTTTAGAGAAGAAGATCCATAAGTTTCAGCTTATGCATGGATCTCAGCATGAGGCAGGGAAGAACTTATAGATCCTGTCCTTTATTTCTTGAAGAACTGGGCTAAGTCTGGTATTTAGACACAGGAGAATGCAAAGCCACATCATCCCAAGGGGGGGGTCTGTAGGAAGGATTCTGCTTTAAGAATGGTGTTGACTTTTCTGTCATTCAGATTTGATGTCTATTTAAAAGCATATATGCTCCAGCTCAATGATAAGATATGGATGAGCTTGAAGGCAGAATTTCTAAGTGAAATTCTCTGGACTATATTATGGAAGAGTTCAGACTATGTGATCAAAATGTTTCCTTCTGACCTTAAAATCTATGAATCTATAAATGCAGAGGATCCTATAATATGACCCAATGGAATTTGGGTTCTCTGGGTTGGAAGGTGCATGGTGAGAATAGGAGGCAGCAAGTCTGCGGGGAACCATCTGCTGTCTGTGAATGCTGCACCATATTTTAGTAGCTAGCTATTACAGTTAATGTTACTCTAACCCCCAATAACTCTTGGCCCACTACTGAACCTCATAAGAGAGAGGAGGGCTTTTGTTCAAACATAGGGCAGGAATGCAAATTAAAGCCAATACCATCAAGAAGTGGTGGGAGCACCACTAAGCAAAGTAACTCCATGAAGAGAGGACATAGAAGCCAGAAGATTTGCCTACAGATTGGAAATAATTTTGGGTTTATAGGCCTTACCCGGGCTTCTTCCATGGGGTCTCCCCAGAAAAGAACATGCAACAAAACTCAGTAGGGAGCATTCACTGTTGCGGGGACAGAGTTGAGACAGCTTGAACCTCCACTTGGCAGGAGCATCCAGGGACCAGTGCAGTCCCCAACACAGACTAGAGAGCCCTCAAGTTGCATGTTTGCTCCAATGGCTGTGGTAGGGTGTTGCAAGGGTACAGGATTGGAGGATGTCTGTCCTTGTGACACCCCTCTCTAGCTGCAAAGGGACACTCAGGCAATGATGGATTGGGGCCAGTGAGTTTAATTTAACAGAGGCTTCTAAGGATCCCCCCTTTCACCCTTCCCTGCTAAGATTTTTCTGCAGAAAGGCCTAATACCTCGATCTGTTTCCACACATGCTCTGCCATTATGTGCATTGTTCCCACCCCTAAAGTCAGAATCGGTTTACAGTTCAATTCCAAACCACAAAATATTTATATATAATTATACCTTCTCCTTATCTGTGCTCTTGTGACATAACTTGTCGTTTGCCCCAGATGAAGCTGATGGCTAAACACAAACAACCTCAGAGTATTAATTAATAGTACAAAAGCATGTCACTTAAAGGGCACACATCATGTACATCTCATCCAGCTTTCTTTGTAACAGAAAGTGTTGTCAGGTCAAGTAGAGAAAATATAATATGGTGTCACCTGGACATAGATTCAAACCACAACAATGTGAAGTTCAATTAATTATGTGCCAATTCCTAAAATGATGTAGCTCATCTGTCAGAGACAAGGTGGGTAAGGTACTATCTTTTATTGGACCAACTTCTGTTGGTGAGAGAGACAAGCTTTTGAGCTTACACAGAAAGCTTATCTCTCTCACCAACAGAAGTTGGTCCAGTAAAAGATATTACCTAACCCACCTTGTCTCTCTAATGTCCTGGGACAGACATGGCTACAACACGACGTAGTCCATCTGTAACAATTAAAAAGAGAGAGACTAATATCTTCCAATAATAGGAAAGCCTTAATCTGGTTTCATTTGTTTTTTACTTTCCCTCCTCTGCTTAGGGAATAAAGAGTAGCTAGGGTCCCAGATCCACCACCAAAAAAAAAAAAGACAGGCATTTTGATGCTCAGGGTATGTCTATATACAAGCACTACAGTAGCACAGCAGTGACACTGCAGCTATGTAGTATAGACTGTAGTATAGACAGTTGCTACAATGACAGAAGGGGGTTTTCTGGGCAGCAGTGAGTGGTGGTACAGACTAGCTTCCCCAATTAAATATACACATGGGATTCAGGTGGGTTTGTAATTGCAGCATCTAGCTACCTCCTCTGCTGCTACCCATACTACTGCAGCTGCATTACTATTTTTAGCCTGCTAGCTCAGATGACAGCTAAGATGAGTATGTTTATGGGAGCTTGGAATCACACCCCTACCTTGTAGCGTAGGTATAGGCTAAGGCAGCTGAGCACCTATCTTTCACCTGGTTTATGGGTCTCTCTGGAGCTTAGGTACATGATAAGTGCCCAGGACCCTAAAGGGAGGCAGCAGTGTGCATATTCAGAGTCAGAAACATAGGCATCTAGGGAACATTTACTGCACAAACTTGGGCACCAAGCAAGTTCAGGCTACTCGAAGGTTAGGCAGCAGCCGAGCAGGAGTTTTGTGGGTTGGCCTAAAATTTTGGGTCGTAGGTGCCTAAGTAACTCTGTAGATATCGCCCATTCTTTCTCCAGCTGGAGAGAGAGCGAGAGCGAGAGAGAGAGAGAGTTTATTAGCCACTTCCCAATAACTGGCTGCATTCTAGTTTTTTAATCAAAATTTTGTGTGGTATATACAGAAATCGAAGTATATTACGTCAACACTGTCACCTTTTGATACTCTAAATTATCAATTTAGATTCCTAAAGTGGCAGTTAGAAGCCTAAATCCCTTTGAGGATCTAGCTTTTATTCATTTGTGGGTAAATATAATTTTTAAGACTGTGGCTTTTACGTGTACTTTATTGAATTTCTGTCTTGGATACAAAATGGTCATCAATTGAACCAAAGGTCAACAAAAATATTTTTAAACCTTTTAATATTAATGAGGAACAATCTGGGAAAACCATTCTTTTACCCCTGTACAAAATGCTGTTTTCCATGGTTTTAGTAGCTTTAACCATGCTGCTGCAGTGGTTCAGTGTAGGATTCAGTTTTGACTCTTAAGTTCTTCAGCTTTATTAGGGTGTAAATTATGCCTTCTCCTTTTTACCCCTAGCTCCCTGGGCAGCAGAACCAGTGCAATTCTGTAGCACAGAAGGTAAGGTGAGGAGGTCTTCAACCCCTGCTGTGATAAATGAAGGGGGGGTGGAGCTCCCTTTTATGGACACCCAGCTAGCCAGTAGCTATAAAATCCCTCTTAGTAGCTGTTCTCTAATTGCTCTACCTGTAAAGGGTTATAAAGTCTCACTGCTATGCATAGGTAAAAGAAAGTGAGTGGGCACCTGGCCAAAAGAGCCAATGAGAAGGCTAGAACTTTTTTTAAATTGGGAAAAGACTTCCCTTTTGTCTGTCTGTTGTTGAGAGGCGGACAGGGCAGCAGCTATACTGTAAGAAGCTTGGGACAGGTATGAAAAAATCATCAGTATCATACCTAGAAACTACTCATTTAAAACCCCAGATATGTAAGTAGAGCAGGAAATGTCTAGGACAGGGGTCGGCAACCTCTGGCACGGGCTTGCCAGGGTAAGCACCCTGGCAGGCCGGGCCAGTTTGTTTAGCTGCCGCATCAGCAGGTTCGGCCGATCGCGGCTCTCACTGGCCAATGGGGGCTGCGGGAAGTGGCGTGGGCTGAGGGATGTGCTGGCCGCGGCTTCCCGCAGTCCCCATTGGCCTGGAGCGGCAAACTGCGGCCAGTGGGAGCCGCAATCGGCCGAACCTGCTGACGCGGCAGGTAAAAAAACTGGCCCGGACCGCCAGGGTGCTTACCCTGGTGAGCCGTGTGTCAGAGGTTGCCGACCCCTGGTCTAGGAAGACGCGGTTAGGTTTATCCCTTTTATTTCGTTATGGCTTGTGGATTCCTCTGTGCTATTCCCAGGTGCTTTTGTTTTGCTTGCAACCTTTAAGCTGGACCTCAAGAAAGCTATTATTGGTGCTTAATCCTTGTAGTTGCTCTTTTAAAATCTAGCAATAGCCTGAGTTCCCAGATGTATTTTCTTTTCTTTTTTTTAAATAAAATTTACCTTTTTTAAGAGCAGGATTGGATTTTTGTGTCTTAAGAGGTTTGTGCATATGTTGTTTAATTAGCTGGTGGCAACAGCTGATTTCCTTTTTTTTCCTTTCTCAGCTTTTCCCCAGAGGGGGCGTGAAAAGGTTTGAGGGTATCCCACAGGAAGAAATTCCCAAGTGTGCCTTCCTGGTCTCTCAAAGTCTTTCAGGTAAGAAACCCCAAATGTTCTCCACAGCCAAAACGATGTCAAGCTGAACATTTTTTGCAGATTTAAAACAATGTGGTTCACTTCTTTCATTTAAAAGAAAACAAAGCACCTTAGCAGTTCCATGGGCTAGCTGAGACTAAAAGCATGTACACTATGATATTATGATAAAGGATGTTATTGTTGTACTTTCAGCTCAACTAGAAGTAGGAAGTAAGATTTCTAATCCAAGTATGTAGAACCACAGAGGTCAAATATGTTTCATATAATCATCTGGGTTCTTTTTTGTAGCAATTTATGACCTCTTGTGATTCATTCATCAGAATTACTAGGCCCTCACAGTCAGCAGAATATAAGGCGCCTGTAGTGTTCACATTTATAATCTGAGGCATATGCTCAGTGACATCCAAATTATGTTTCAGACATTTATTGGCTTCAGTAATCTTACCATAGTATTTTGTTCTCCCACAGCTTCCAGCAAGGAGACCTTTCTTTCCAAGTACATATCACAGGAGTTAAACTTTGAATGATTTTATTCACTGTATTGTGTTTTCTTGAACCTTCAGTAAATTCCTACTCATTAGAGATGGATTAACACACAATCTGGATCCACATCTAGATTCTGAATACTCCAAAGTTCACGGATGTTTGGATTTGAGGTTTTGATTCAGACATGTCTCTACCCTACGCATTGTCCCCTCCTTTATTCTGCTTGCAGATTATTGTCATGCTGTCTGAAGTCGTTTGTGACCATGAGCACCAGCCTCAGGGCAGACTGTTAAAAAGCAGGGCAGACACCCCAAACTAGTTGTATGTTCCATAATTACATTTCACCAACACAGTAACAAGTGTGAACTCCTGAAGCTCTATAACAGTCTTGCTATGGAGCCACAGACACCATTCCGGTCTATCTTGCCACCTAGGCAAGCTGGACTTCGTGAAAGTTGGTTGCTATACACCAGGGATTGGCAAATTTTGGCACTCAGCCCATCAGAGAAATCCCCTAGTGGGCCAGGACAGTTTGTTTACCTGCAGCATCTGCAGATTCAGCCAATAGCAGCTCCCACTGGCCGTGGTTCACCGTTCCAGGCCAATGGGGGCGGCGGGAAGTGGCGTGGGCCGAGGGATGTGTTGGCTGCCACTTCCCGCCGCCCCCATTGGCCTGGAACGGTGAACCGCGGCCAGTGGGAGCTGTGATCGGCCGAACCTGCAGACACTGCAGGTAAACAAACCGTCCCGGCCCGCCAGTGGATTTTCCTGATGGGCCGCGTGCCAAAGGTTGCCGATCACTGCTATACACCAAATATCACAAAAGACTCAGGTTTCTTCCAGTCCCAAGAGACCAGTCACTTACCCCAAGTCAGTTTTTACCTCAGATCTCAGACCATAGACAATGCTTGTAGCCAATCCTATGGTAAACTAACTAAAAAATGTATTAACTATGAAAAATAAATGAGAGAGTTATTTATAGGCTAAAGCAGGAAAATATATATACATAAATTAGTTATAGGCTGTGGTTCCAAAAGGTGACAGAGTTGTAGTAATCTGTCAGTACTGAATGTCTTTTAGGGCTAATCCTGGTTGACCCTGGGGATCTCTGCTTCTGTTTCATAACTCTGGCCCTGTGAGAGTCCAAACAGCCAAAGAAAGAGAGATGAAAATTTTTCTTGTCCCCGTCTTTATATCCTTTTTCCAGAATTTAAGATGATGGAACGAGCCCTTTTGACCATATCCTGTTCATGGGTGTGCAGGGCAATTATCAAAGTCTTTGTATTATGATGTCCCACAATGGCCCATTTAGTCTTGAAAGGCCTTTTTGATTATTAGAGGACGATCCCTCCTGCCTGGGTTCACAAGTTCAGAGCAAACATTTTAACAGTCATAAAGCAAAAAAACAAATATTACCTTTTAGCATGTGATAAAGATATTATAAGTGAGATTAATGCATGTGGCAACTTATAAGCATTTCATGAAGGCTAAACACATTGTTATCAGTTCAATACCCATCTTAACCATACTAGCACACAGGGGAGCTGGACTAGTTTCCAGCAATGAATTTGTCAGTGCTCGACTGAGGTCTAAAGCCTTGGCAAGAACTGGTACCTGGTTTGCCAGCATCACAGTTATCAACAACAGATCAGTAACTAAAAGACAAAGAAAAAAACACCTCCCCTTCATGCACTCCCAATAACTCTAAAGCACAGGGAACAAACAGAGAAGATCCAACAGCCTACTGCAGCCTAGACAAAATTCTACAAACTCCTCCATTGCACTCGAAGACTATTGATGTAATTACTGTTATTTTTCCAATTATCATCACCATTCATATAGCAAAGAGCTTAATTACAGTAAATATGGCTTTTGAGGTAAACCCAGAAATTACTTAAAATACATCATTAGGATGTGTTGTTATATTGTATATCAACAGTACAATGCTTTGTAAATTAATGACTCATGTCTTATAAAATATGTGATTAAATGCAAAGCCAAAATTGAGCACATGCAGTAAACAATTTTGAAATTCTAGTGACTCACTCAGAACATAATATTTATTTGTTCAAGGCAAATGTGAGAGCTGAACTGTACTGCTAATGCATCTAAAAATTCTAATGGGGACAGAAGGAAACACAAGATAGGGGTGATGTGCTACCAAAAGGGTTTTCATTCTAAAGTTGTCTGTATCAGTCAGCAATACATATCCTTTATGATGGTGGGTTGGGTATCTGGTTGAAGAATTGGTTCTGAGTGGGCAGGGCTCTACTGACTGCTATCAACTTCCCCAAGCAAGCATGAAGGATTTGGGAGGGCACAGAGCTCCAGGTTCTTTCCAAGTACCAGCCCTTCAAACTGAACAAAATCTAGGGAGGCAGGGGCAAAAGTGAGCTACAACAGCTGTAGGATTTCCACTCAGTGCAGCAACATCTTGTCTCCATTTCATCTCCTCCTCCTCCTCATGCAGTATTAGAACTACTAGTATTAGAACTACTAGTCCTCTGGGAGGACTCCATGCAACATCCTCCAAGGTGGCAATGGTGAAAGATACAGTTGGAGAGTTTCCCTTGCAGCAGCGACTGTAGCCAAGTCATTGGTAAGTGCAGAGAGGGTACAACAGCTCTCTGAGTGAGCAGCACCTGGCTCAGTTCCAGCCTCACAGAGGGCTGAACATTTTAACAATAGAATGTGGCCTGGTGGGAGCAATATTTAGCTGCTGCACGTCAGTGTAACCAATTTGTGAGTGCCATGGTCAGAGGTCAGACCAGTGTGTGGAGGGCTGGCTTGAAGATTTCAAGGGTGTGTTCACAACAAGATTCTTAACATGCAGTCTATATTTCCCTGACTCGCTTTACATGAAAAGTGTGTGTTTGTGTGATGTTTAGGGTCCCCCTTTAGCCTCCTGCTGTAGAAGTGGAGGCCAGCTGTTTGCTCCTTTCCACCCTCGAGACTGTCTAAAACTCTCAAGTCTATCATCACAAGAAAATGTACTAGAGATTTCCTTTTTTTAAAAAAAAAATGAAGAATGAGATTCTCCTTCAAGAGGCTCAAGGTCTGTGTGTATCATCAAAGGACTCACATGAACCTCCCTGCAGAGAATAGTTTTCTTGTAGATAGTTTTCAAAATTAAGATTCCTAATTATATTAATTGCAGTTGCTTTAAATACATTAGTCATTCTGTCTAGGTTCACCTACTGCACCCATTGCAATGGTATTTGGGCACTTCCACCAACATGCAGCCACATAAAATTAAGAGAATCAAAATTATTCCAAAATGCAAGGGTTGGAGGTGTAATATGGGGTGGCCCAGGTTTGAGTAAAATAGGACACATGGATCTGCCACCAACTGGATCCAACTGCCATTAAGCATGCTATAGAAAAGGCCTGCAGGATCTACAGGGGCTACTGTATCCTTGATAGTGCAATAAATGGGACTGAGATGAGGAGCTCTAGTCCAAAACTCATTTACTCACACTGTGTGCTGGTAACAGGATTTTGGCCTTTAAATGCTAATCCTCCTCCACCAAGATATAAACAATACATAGAATACTTTAACAAGCATTGCAGCTAATAATAAATTCATTTAATCACTGTGGGCCAGATTGACTGCAAGACCCTTACTCTTACTGATGTGTGGTTACTCACATAACTAGTTCCAATGAATTCAGTGGGACTATTTAGGTGAGTAACTGCACATCAATATGAATTAGGGGCTCATAATCTGGCTTTATGGTTGCAAAACCAAATAACCACTCTGCTAAATGAAGTTGCCAAGAATAAAAGAATCAAGATAAATGACCTGATTCCTGCATTAGCGTAACAGCTGAACAATTTAAGGAAGTATGGATAAAAATAGGATGAACTGATAAAAAACCATTGATATAATATTTATAACTAACATTGTGTATACTTTCTGTAGCTCATAATACATACCACTTTAACTCTGCTATATTCCCTTATCTTTAATAACTGATATCTTCCCATTTATAACTGGTCTAAGAAAATGCCTTGTAATGTCATCAATTCCATTTATCTTCAATGAAAAGTTAGTAATTAAAAATACTGAAGTCTTTCAGGTAATATGGATACTTATATGTTCCATTTGTTGGCATCTTTGCCCTCAATCCCAGTGTGTCTGATGCCCAGTCTCCATCTCATATCCTCCTGTCTATGTCCCCTCCTTGACAGAGAGAAGCTACATTGCCCTTGACCTCCCCCGCCCAGAAAGATGCCCTATTGACCCCCTCTGAACCTTCCTGTTGCTGCCACCACCCCCTGTCACTCAAACCAGAACCCGGCCTGTCAGGCTGCCCTGATGTTCTGTCACCACCCACTCCCATAGTCCTGGCAGAGATGAGTTCCCCTCAGTCTCAGTGTGATTCCCCAAGCTGACCTCATACTAAGGCGGAGTGCCTGGGTCATGTACAGACAGTCACTGCCAGACATGGGCCCTACAGCTGTTCACCAAGAAAATCTGGAAAAAGGAGACATTGAGAAGTGGTGGGTTGTACCCTACCTTTTCTTTCACAATGAAAGCTCCTTCCCCACAACGCCACCCCTTGAAAGCCAATCCCATTCTCCCCATACAGCACGTTTTATAACAAAAACTAATTTAATCACATTTCCTTCTGTTCTCCAAAATGTGTCTGCAATCTCACCTCTGGCCTCCATCTTTTTTTCTCTCTATAAATCCCCCCTCCCCCATTTTCACATTGCAGTTAAACTTTGTTGCACACACATTTTGGAACCTGTCGTCCTTTCTCACTAATAACAATTAAAGCCAATGGGTACCTGCTGTGGCCTAGAACATCTCCTGCAGAAGGTACTTTGGCCTCTTTCAAGGAAGGAAGATTGCCTCTGTGTACATGCCTTTGGGTTATGCTGGTGTCAGTCCTTGTGGGGATCCATTGGCCATGGCTCTTCTGACTTCTCTGACTCCTCAGATGCTAGATGGTAGTCATTGTTGTCATCGTCCTCCTCTTCCCCCTTGTCTGTCTGTAGTTAAAAGTATTCAGTTTCAGTTAAAGGTATTCCACTCTGCGTCACAATGTTATGTAATATGCAGCAGGCCAGGAATATCTTAGGGGTAGTGTTGGGGCTGTATTGTAGTGTACAACTGAAGGCATGGAGACACCTTTATCATAGCTTTAGGATGCTGAAGGCTCTCTCAATCACTGAATAGTGGCTTTATGGACACAGCATACAGCTCCTCTGTTGCACTAGTCGTGTTGATGATGGGGGTGAGGAGCCATGGACATAGGGGTATCTTCTGCAACATGTGCAGGGCACTAGCATATGACTGGTAAGATACCTGTCCCCATGGTAGGATTGCCTGTGGTGGGTGGGTAGTGGGCGGTGGTGACCAGGGCTATGTATGACTTTGTCACTGGCAAGTAGGGGTATGTTGTGTCTGACCATGAGCGAGGGAGAGGAAGTTGTCTGATGTTTACCTAGCAGCCACCCATGGGGGAACTGTCCCTGAGCTAGCAGTTCATTCACTCCAGACTGTGACCACATATATACATGGCATGATCCTGGGTCCTTATATTGGGGTGGAGGGGGGGAGCAAAAAACTATCCTACAACAATGCAGGGTTAGCATTAAGAGTTACTTTTACTTCAAAGTGTGGAGCAGATGGCTGGCTGACACACATGGAGGTCAGAAATCAGAAGGAGCATAGTGACTCATCTCTCTCTCTTTGAATACAAAAGGCAGCTCCTAGTTCTTAATTTTCTTGTATGTGTTTTGTTTACGAGGTCTTATAGTCTTTGAGAGCTAATTTCTGTAACATTAAAATAGTTTCTTTACTCAAGTTTGTCTGTGTTTTGTTTGTTTTTAAAACACCCAACTAGCATGTGTATAAATAGCAGTGTAGATGGCACAGCTTAGGTGAGTAAAGCAGGGTAGAGTGCCCTACATACCTGAACCCCCAGGTTATGTACCCTACACAGTTCTTTGCATGCCCAAGTAATGCCTCCCTGCTGCCAGAGCCTTCCCCCGCTGCTAGAGCTTTTCACTGCCACATGCAGCTACACACCCGAGTGACAAATGTGGATGCATCTTGCCTTTCACGGGGGCATGTAGCTACATGTGTAGTGCCTGCACTCTACATGCCACCATAAATGTAAAAATAGCCTGAGTCAGGCTGTCCCCTCCCATTGAGGTGGTGAACAGCTCTGGCTCATCAGTGGCCCAGCAAACTGCTTGTCCAGGTCATTCTAAGCAGAAGCCTCCCTATTGGCCTCAGCAGGACTTTGTAGTCTATTTGATCCTCACTCTGACTCAATGCATACTGGGAAATAGTGTCAGAGGGATCTGGCAGCCATTACAGTTGTAGTCCCTTGGATAGGACCACCTAGAAGTTCAGCCTGGCACTCCAGGAATTAAATAAATATAAATAATAATAAAATAAAGAATTGCAGACACTTAGAAAGGAACATAACTTTACATCCATGTGTGGTCTCCTTCATTGCAAGAGTGAACATTGCCTAAACTCCCAAATAGTTTAAGTCATTCAGATTAAACATTCTGGTTCTTCTTCCTCTCTATGGCCCAGTACTGTAAACACTGACACCACAAATATTTTTCTCACATGGAGTGTGGGAAAGTCTTGGCTACTGACCTTTCCTTCAGCTGTGCTCCATGTGCTGGCCATAGTGGGCAGGTGGAATGTAAGGAGCTGCTACAGCAGCTTTGCACTATCCAAGGTTCCTGCTACACAGGGAGATCCCCTGGGGCTGGATCCACTAGGTGCAGGATCACTGTTCATTGTGGGAAAGATACAAAGGGGATGGAGAGCAGCCCATGATTAAGGGCAAAATATTTTAAGAAGTGCCTGAGTGGAGCAAAAATTGGGTAATCCAGACAACAAAATATGAACAACTGGCTGGATCCTAGTATGCAACACTTCCTACCTTTGCAGAAGGGATGAATGTCAGGCAACAGTGACCCCTTTTCTAGCTTTAAAAAAAAAAAAAAAAAAAAAACCACATAGACAAACTTGAGTAAAGCTTTAATACTATTTAGATACAATTATGCATGATCTCTTTGGGATCACTTTTGACATTCATAAATTGCAAAAAGAATAAAAAAAATAGATATGAATTCACTGAAGTGTGAGCCTTATGTAGGCAAAAAAACCCATAAATATTAATTTATAATTTTTGCCTCATGAACTGTGAAAAACACAGCAAAGTTTAACCTAAATAGAGTAGAACTTTAGATTTAGGGGTTTTTTAATGTTACATTGTTTTATGGTAGGAGTATGGACATATAACATTATTTGTATATGAGAAGCAAATGTCAACAAAACCGAGTGTACGAAGTTGACTCAAAGGGAAATATAGCATGCAGCACAATGAGAGTTAAAATGGTGCAAACTAAAAAAAACCCACATACTGCACATATGAATCATGTGGTTACATCTACACTTGCTTGCTTGCCTGGGTACTTGTCTGTGAACTGCTAGCATATGTACCCTGGCCTTCCGCTGAGTGTCTATATATGCTGTGCTGGCCACCTTGCTGTGTGTTGCTGGTACTTTACATTACCTTTGCATATTTGGGGACAGCAGTTCCTACTGACCTCACCCTTCTGCCAAACTGCGTTGAATACAGGGAGGAAGTCCATGATGATGTGGGTCTGCTCTTCCTAGTGGGTCAGTTCATACAGTCCAGTACCACATACTGGACTGAATGGGTCCAGAAAAAATTGAGACACTGAAGACGGCTGACTGAGAGGGTGAATGAAAATCCACTGGGGGCCTATGGGACAGACAATTTTGAATGCCAGGATCACAATGGTATGCCCAGGAGAACTACATGGTGTGGTGGAACCACATCATCTTGGAAACCTGGGATGATGACCCAATGAGGAAGCAGACTTTCATCAAGTTGTGCAAGTGGCTTGCACCAACCCTCCAGCACCAGTCGTTTTTGGAAACCAATATAGCAGTACAGAAGTGGGTAGATATTTCCCTTTAGAAGCTGGCAACAACTGACAGCTACCACTCAGTTGAAAACCAGTTTGTGGATGGAAAGTCAACTGTTGGAGTGGTGACCGTACAGGTTTGCCATGCTATCAACACTGTCATCTACCCCCAGGTGGTTGCCATAACTGGAGTCTCTTAAATTATAGCAGAATTTCAGAGGATGGGGTTTCTGAACTGTGTAGAAGCCATCAACAGAACACACATCCTAAAAGGATCCACTGAATACATAAACCAAAAACATTACTCTTCACCTGTTCTCCTGAGTGGACCACAGGGGTTAGTTCATGAACACCAACTTTGGACACATGGGAAAGGTCAATGACGCTAGGGTGCTCAGCAGGTCAGGATTGTACTGGGGAGAAGGGAAAAAGAGGGGACTTTATTCCCCAGAAATGAAATGGTTCTGTACACTGTTTCTGTTCCCACAGTTATTTTGAGGGATCCTTCATATCCACTTCTACCATGGCTCATGAAGCTGTACCCTGATATTGCCAACCCAAACAAAAGGGAATTCAACTTTAGACTGAGTAGACACAGAATGGTAGTGGAGTGCATCTTTGAGTGTCAGAAAGCTTGTCAGAGATGCCAGCAGACATATCTGGATGTCAATGTAGCCAATGCAGTTCATGTTACCATGGTGTGCTGTGCATTGCACAACATATATGAGAGTAAAGAGGAATACTTCCACAGTGAGTGGGCATAGGAGAGATGTGGTTTTCAAAGCCTGTACAGGCAGCCAGACCCCACCTATGTGCACACTGCTCCTGGTTCCTGGAGGTGAAGGGAAATTCATGATATAATTTGCTCACACATTGTGGATCAGTGTGGAGCCAGAAGATTATTTGGGATTGTGCCATGGGATGCTATTGCGATGCTATGGTGCTTCTGGAAAAGTTCAATTGAGCATTGACAAATATTTGTGTTGCAATATACCTCAGTGGGTTTCAATCCCCTCCAGCAGATGTTAATGTAGACACTGAAAGCAAACAGTTGGGTGAGGGCCCTCAAGGATAACACCTTTGGTCCTGGTTTTGTGCTGTGTAGAGGGTATACACATTTTAATGCCATCATTGAGCAATGTTTCTGTTATGAGTTTCAGGGTTCTTTTTTAAAGGGAGCACTTAAGCATCATTCAATTAATTTAAAAACAGTCCTGTAAGGTTTTGTTAGGAGTTTCACACATTCCTTCTTCACAACATTTCCTGACACTGTTGCTTGCAGCACTTATCAGATGCTATGCTGAGTACTCCCATGGTTGCAAGTGGTGACTGTTTAGTGTGAGAGGGATAGGAGGGATTGTTAAAGCACCATTCAGTGTCAGGTAGCTTCACTGTTAGTTTACTTATGTTTCCTTTGTCTCTATTGTCAATTAAATTGTTAACAAAGCCATACAGATGCTTCAGTTAACTTTTCTTCTGTTTTTCATTCTGGTGCTTTGAACAGCAACAATTATTTCCCAGCTAATGCATTGTCATGAACTTTTTTTTTTTTTTAAACAGTAGGAAATTCATAGCTGAGGGATGGAATTAATTGCAGAAAACACATTTTTGTCCTGTGAGTCCAGTTGGCCCATCATAAACGTGGTCATACTTCAAAAGAAAGGTGAACACACAAATGAAGTGAGCAGTAACTTATTTACAGACATACATCATACATCATACATCAAACATAGAGTTAAAATGGTTTGTAACAGGGACAAATTAAAGCAAAATTCCCTGGGAAGTGGGGAAATATTATTGTTTGTGGCCATGTCTCCTTGCCTTTCCTTTCTCTCTTGCTTTGACAAAGCAGGGAATGGCTGTGGAATATTGTGTGTGGGAGAAACAGGGCTGTCTCCTGTGTGGAGTTTGGGGGCGAACAAGCTTAGCTACAGGGATTGGAGCAGGCTAACTGTTCCCCCCCGGTATGCTCTGGGGGTTCCCCTGCAAGGGATTTCAGATGCTGTTGAGAATGTTGTGTTGGGCATCCAGAAAGAGCGTGCGCAGGATTCACCACCTCAGCAGCAGCCTGGTGGTCAGATGGTGAATGAGGGTTGAGGACAAGGTGCTGCCTGTTCCTGAAGAGAAGCAGAAGCCTTGGTGGCAGGTGGGACCCAAAAGCATTCAGCCACCAATTGTACCAATGGCTGCAAGGGTGTGTAGTCTCTGGGGATACTCCCACTTCCTGAACTAGTCCATCAGTGCCACGTCGTGCCTAAGAGCATGATCCTCCCTTGCCCTCAGGCACTCAAACTGTTTCTGATTCCTTTTGTCAATGCCAATGAGCAAGTCCATCCTGATTCCTTCTCTGTCTGCCTCTGCTATCTCTGCAGTGCAGCTTCTGCCCTACCAGTGGAATGATTTCTCTGGCAGCATTGGACTGTCCTGGCAAGTCAAGGACAAGGCTAGTATTTATATTTCATTTCTCCTTTGAAGGAACAAAAGAAATCCCACCACATAACGTAACTGTGCTGCTGAAGAATATTGATACTTTTTAGAATCCCAGGAATGCTACTGTTACAGACTCTTTCCTTCAGACTCCTTTGGCAGCCCACAGGAATGAGCTCAAGGTTAAAATGGTAAGATACCTGCAGTGCTGTTCTTAATGTTGCACTGTTTACAGTGCATCAAGGTGCTGGTTTGGGTGGGGATTCATTCCTTTCAGGAATTGTGTTACTAGTTACCTATTTCTTCTTTAAGGGCTGGCCATCATTAGGCGAACATAGTAGTGTTCAAGGTGACAGAATGGAAAAATGAAGTGACTTTCCTGTCCTGTGGTGGACACCCAACCAGAGAGACATTTCTGCTCATGGTCAGCCCTCTACATCTTTCTGCGTGGAGGTGTTTGGTAAGCTATGAATGTGGACCCAGCACATTTGCCCTGCTATTAAACTTGAAAAACGAGCTTGAATTTCGACTATACCGAAAATTTGCTGAAATTACGCTTACAGGACTGGGGCTAATTCCAAAAGGAAATTGACTGTATTGTATGCTCACACATGGTGTTCTCATGGAAGAGAAACATAGAACCACAGAAAATGTCCACCCAGCCCCTACTCTCCCCTGCCTCCTCCTTGTCAGAAAATCCAGCCTCTGTGTCCAGAACACAGCATTGCAAGAGAGAGGGAAACAGAGAGTCACATCACAAGTGTACTGTCTTTCCTGAACTTTTGGATTAACACCACAAGCCAGTTGCCTCTTCATTGCCAGGGAATATAGCATTGTGTTTATGCAAGCACCAGAGCAGATTCTTTACCTGCTCCATCTTCTCCCAGCTTCTGCACAGTGGTTGAGTGCAGGGAGAGACCAGGGACTGGGAACAGTACTAAACTTTTGAAAGAATCAAAGGGAGAATGGACTGCTATGATGTTCTTCAGAAACCAAATGGTTCCCCTTCCCTTCCCAGACCTAGGTGAACCTGCACACAAGCAACCTCCCTTTCTTTACCAGTGTGCATGTCACAGAGAGAGAGTGCTGGCTGAGAAATGCACAGAAACAGGGGCACGGTGACTGCTTGTTAGTAATTTGTTACAGCTTCTGTTAAATGCTTTACTGTGGTTCATGAGGTTTTGATAAAATTTTCAACTGTGTCCTGCTCGGGGACAAAGTCAGGATGGATCAGGGGTGGCGGATGGCCAGGGGGAGGGTGGGACTTCAGGCATGTATTACCAGAGCAAACGGGGATGCTTCTGTGGGGTGTGGGGGTGTATTGTAATTTACCAGCCTTGGATTCTGGTTCCTGCAGCAGCTTGGTATCCTCCTCAGGATCCTCGGTGTGTGTGAGAAGGATAGGGGAGGGGGGAGCGGGACTTCCTCAACCAGGTCTGCTGTGTAAAGGTGCAAATCACATGCTCCTTTTCCTTCAGGTCTCCGAGGCCTTCCTCTGGGACTTCCTCTGAGATCCCTGCTGCCTCCTCGCCCTGCCCCTCATTGGCATCCCATCATAGGGTGAGGCTAGGGCCGTTGAGGAGCCATGGAGAGCTCATCGTAGCATAAACATGTGCTAAATTTCTTCCTGGAGCAATTATTAGAGGCTGGTACAGGAGCCTGAGGTGCTTTATGCGCTCCTGGCACTGGGATAGCGTTGGTTGAATGCTCACCTCCCCCAGCCTCTGTGAAAGGTAGTGGAACAGATGTATGTTCCTGCCGATCTGCGCAAAGTCATGGAGGATGGTGCACTCTGATCACATGTTGATCAGCACCCGGGTATGCTCCAGAGACCAGACAGCAGCTCTTGGAATTTTATTCATGATCACCTGTGCTGATCAAGAGAGTTCACGGGAGAACTGATCTGAGGTGCACAGTGCCGGTCACTACTACTTCTGGCAGTGAGTGGTCAGGGACCTTTATACCTTTAGGTAAGGGTCAGGCAGCAAAGAGATCAATGCATTGTGGAAATGGCCCCGGAGGAATATTCATACCTGTGACCTGGTACACACTCTGTGTCCCCATTTACACTGCACTGAGCAGGTGTGAGGCCATGCCACAGCAGAGGTGTTTACATACCCACGCTCCTCATGTGGGCTAGCTTTCATGATGTGTGATCTCCTTCAGGAATGTACTTCAGGGCTTCAGATGTGGACAAGGGCGGGGGGGGGGGGAGGGCTATGGTACAAGAACAGGCATGTGTAGACATGGCCATAGAGACAAAGAGACTAGTTTTCATTTCAGTTTTGAATTTGGGAGCTGTGAAGAGAAGCAGAGCAGCTCAGGGAGTCTCTGATTAACTCCCGTCCCCACAAAGGGAGTCCTTGAATTGCTGTGGGATCTAGTGCATGGGTCAGGCAGTTCCAGCCCTGAAGAGACCACTGTATAGTGTCAGAGTTCTGACCTGGTACCAGCTACTGAGATCTAGCTGAGTCCATGGGACTCCAGACCAGGGAGCCAGATGAGGTCTCCACAGGACTCCAGACCAGGGAGCCAGTGAGCCTAATAGGAGGGGACATTGCCCCATCCAGGGGCAAAAACACAGTAAAGGGATCCTTTCTCTTTAAGCCAGCCAATGTTCACAGCCCTGCAGCACTCATCTTGGGACTCAACCCCAATGTACCATCTGCCTGTGTTGGTGCCAGAGAGGGTGCTGGGTGTTGGGAATAGTTGTACGTGTTGGGAGGTGGGGAATTGGTTTATGTATTAATGTTGAGTACTTACTAGTTAACCTTAACCTTTTCCTTCTCCCGATGCTATCTTCCTGTTCCAGTAAAGTCTCCCTTTGTTATACTTTTGGGTGTGTCATTTCTTTACTGGAGTTTTAGCTCAGGCAGTAGAAGGCATTAAGATCCCAAGGTCCAAACTTTGATTTCTGCTGCTGGCAACCCATCCAGGGGCATGAGCATTACACATGTATTGCAGTGTCTGACCTTTTCAGAAATATTATGGCAAAAAGAGCTGGTTCTGCCATGCAGTACATTCCCATTCAAATATATATCTAAGGAATCTGCCTAATAATAAAATAGAGCTTTGGTTGTTGTTGTTTTTATTTAGTAACTGAAAAGACTATCACAATTGTGTCAGGGTTGGTGGACATTCATTAAAGTTTCCCATGTTGTGAACAGACATGTGCAGTCTTGCTTTCAATTATAGGACCAAGTTACATAAGGATTATTTATTCATGACTTGTTAAACAGAGAAGAATATGCATTATGCCATTTCTATAGACTTTACTAGTCTGATTTTCATTGTTTGAAACTTTTGCTTTTCAGTTTTTGAAAATAGAAGTGATAGCCACAATCCAACATTGATATAACTGTAAAAATACATTTTTGGCTATGGAAACAAATAGTTTTATATTTATGACATTGTGTACGACACATTTTTGCTCTTTGAAAAACAATAAGATTTATGAGATCATTTTTCCTTTGCTGACAATGCTTTATATATGGTTAAAACACAGATAAAAGAAGCTGTGCATACCAATGTAAGGCAAAATCCAATAAATAAAACAAAAGCTCCACCAAGAGTATGACTGCAGCAGTAAAGAGATCCAAAAAGAGTCGATAACAATAGCAGATTGATTAAGTTTCATTAAAGGTATGTCACACTATAATAAGTCATAGAACCACTGACAAGAGTTCAGGTAAAGAGAAGATAGCTATAAATTGCAACAAACATGGTAGTTCAATATGAAAGCACCTTTTGTAGCAAATGAGGTGGCAAATAACATGCAGAATAATGAACTAAACAAAAACAATTCACAGCAAAGCTAAAGATGTACACACTCCTGAAAAGCTTACTGTCATATAATCCAGGATTTATATACCCAACTTGGTCAGGTACCACCAAAATACATATAAATATTTAGGCAACAATAGCTACAAAAACAACAACAACAACAAAAAACCCTGAGCTGAGAGTTTCTTATCAGAAGAAATTACCCCATTATGAATACCAAGTTAAGTATGGGGTGTCCTCTCATCTGCATATATCACCATACCTAAAGAATGAAACCAGTGGCGGGCGGGGTGGGAGAGAAAGGAACAACACACAAACCAGAGGAAAAGGAATAGCAAAAATGAATGACTGAATATTTTAGCTAAATCCTTGTTAGATCTGCTTCAGAACGAGTGTTATGTCTATGGGTCAGCTTCATCAACATACACACAGTCCGGAATCTTAAAGCTCTCCCTTGCTTTCAGAAAGCAAGCTTGCAGGTGAACTGCGGTGGAGCCAGGAACCTAAGAAGCCCAACTCCTCAGGTCGGAGAGCCGGGGAGCCTGAGAGTCTGGCTGGTAACTCACTGGCTGGTAGAATGTTGATGGAATCGATGCATTCCCACTGTACATTTTGGTTCCATCAAATCAGCAATATCTGATGGCAAACTGTTCTGTTGGAAATTTCTCAACCATCTCTACTTATAATCTTCAACTCCAGAGGGAAAAAGGTGCAGGTGAGTCACTAAGGGAAATGTGGGAATAGGGGATGAGGCAGAAAGTTTTGCAGGGAAAACCTTAGAACCTTCCAGGTCAGGAGGAGGCTCAAGTTAAAGTTTATATCTGTTGTTCTTAATTTAAGAATAAAGGAAACTCCAGGAGGGGAGGGGTGAGTTCTGTACACTTACACAATGTATCTGTGTGAACGTGCACTGTACTGAGATCAGGGACTCAACTTGCTCAGTTGGTGTTGTTGAAAATTTAGCCCACAGTGCACTCTACTAAGGTAAGCTCTAAGGCTAAACCACATACACCAAGGAGCGGAGAGCTCTAAGGTAATATACATGCAGCAGGGGGTTCTGATGATATCATGATAACCATGACAACAAAATTCAGAACCCTACAAGTATGTACAGTGTTCTTCACTTTTGTCCAAGGTAGCAATTATTATATTAGTTGGCTTGCACAGAATCTGTTCTTTTGTTTGTTTGTTTTACACAGATGCAGGACTTCTTCCTCTTTGAAGAGTCTCCTTTTAGGAATTTTTTTTTATGAGAGGAAAATCAAATACATTTTGAATTGTTTACAGTTTGATTTCAGGACAGGTTAATATATGATTTATCAATGAGTGTGTGAGTGGGGTTGGGATTTGATAGAAAGAAGATAATATTTAATAAATGCAAAACTGACTGTCATTTACATAGAATACTATTTTCTCTTTTAGTATATTGTTAAATTGCTTGGAGTTTACCACACAATTCAAAACAAATTATGTGGTAAACTTTCAGAAGGGATGTGGATTAAAAACGTTTTTCAGACACAATTTGCAACCACATTATTTTTGTTTGAAAAATGACTGTCAAGTATTTGCTTCTCCAAATAGCTGGTTTTCATTTGCAATCAGGTAGTTTGGGGGCAAATTCTGCACAACATATGGCCATGGGAGCAGGATAGAGGCCTAAATATGCAAACACTGAGATATGCACCTGAAATGTAAAGTTTGTTGTCTTTTCCCTTTCCTTCACTCTGTCTTTCTGTCAATTGTATATTTTGTGGTAGCTTTTTCTCCTCCTTCTTCTGTTTCTACCTGCAACATTTTTGTAGAGTGTATAATTTTTCATTCCTTTCTTCTCTCCCTCCATTATAATATTTCTGTTTAGCTATGTTAAATTCATACTGCATATCACATTGGTATGTAAGTGCACCACTCCCCTTATTTCTATATGTGCTGCTTCCATCTCAGTCCTCCACTTCAGGTCTCCCTCTTGTATCTTCCTTATTCCTCCATTTCTTTTCACAGCTCCCCAATCACCCCATCACCTACACTCAGTGCCTGAACATACAGATCCCATCATTCAAATTTCCTCCAGGTACACACTGCCTCCTCTCCGCATGCAGACAAACTGACACACACACCCTTTCCCTTGTATAGACACACATTGCCAACTGAATTCATTTCAATAGCAGAGTATTGACATGACAAAGTGCACAGGTGTTCCCAGTTGTGAAAATGACTGAACCCCTCGGCTCTCTGGAACAGATAGATAAAATACATTAAGCATCTCCTCAGGATAGTATGTTTCGGGTTTTATCCTTTCTGTCCATTTTTTATTCATGCTCATTGCTGATTTTGTGGCAGGGTGCTGCATAGCACTGGTGCGCTAGCTTAGCAGTGTCTTTCTCTTTACAGAGGGTTATGCATAGTTTTTCCTCCACTGCTTTGTGATGGAAAGTGTGGGATCATTTCTGATACTCTGAGAAAAGTCCTTTATATTTTGGACCCTGCAATAGGAAAGCTCTTTCTATTTTAATCCCTGCTCTGTCACACTGGCCTCACAGCATTTTTCTCTCAATTTGCATCTCTACTTTATGTTCATTGATTGTGTATTTGGCTAACTGCTTGGGAGCAGAAGAGGGGAAAATGTGACAAAGAGCAGGAGGATCCAGATAAGAAAGAGGGAGTGAGCTAAAGCTCGGAGAGGGTTGGGGATTTTTTACTTTTTGCCTTGGTCTCTCCTTTTTTTTACCACTCGGTCAGTCTTTGTGCAGTAGGCATCAAGGACTAGCCCTGTAGAGCAAATACTGTCTGTATTTCTAGTACATATAGTATGCCTGCTTAGCCTTATTTTCAGTGTTCTGCACTTCTTTGCTATGCCTATATCTCTGTGCTTGTTTCATTCTACATCTTCTCTTGGGCCCTGCAGTTAGTCTGCTCTCAGATCTTGTTACCCAGGGTTCTTTCAACCCAAAGCTCTTGGTAACTTTTACTCTGTGCGAGGTGGTGTCAGGAAATACATCAAGGGAGACACGGACATCCGACCGATAGATGGGGCTGGCACAAACAGGACACCACAAGAGTGCTTTCACTTAAAGATAAACTTTACTTAGTCTCAAGCACTTACATACATCCGCAGCAGGTTAGTAAAACACCCCCCCCCCTCGATAATTACTGAAGCTGGGTGTGGCTCTCCAGTGGCTCAGCAACAGCCTTCCGATAGCCAATCTTCCGTCTGCTGGTGGGGACCAAAAGATGCATCCAGAGGGATGTATTTGAGTCCCTCCGGAAGAGTCTAACTACCTCAAACTTTTCCCCCTTATTTATACATTAGTAAAACAATGACATGTTACTTAAAGAAAATTCATTAAGCAAGCAGTTTCAAAGATCAAGCAAGAGATTTCCTTCTGACCATCAATTAACCAGATGTGGGTTTTTTTTATTTCAGAGTTTGCATGCCTTGAGGCCCTGACAGACACATTCCTGAGGGCACATATAGACAAGCTTCCTGTTTTTCTAAAATACATATATTGGCAATTTCAACATAATTCTTAGCAGGAAGGACAAGGGGTCAAACTGCCCTTTCTGTGGCACCCAGAACCCCCTCCCCTCCTGCCTTGGTTAAGCTAAGGCCGCTGCATGGCCAATTTAAGGCCTGATGACTTGGCTACTTTTAGCAATAAGCAGTAGTGGTTCAGGCACTTTACTGGTTTGCCAAAATCTTCCCGTATAGATCTCATCTTGAATTTGTGCATACTCAGATTTTTCAGATGTCAATGCACAAGTATTACAGAATTAGGCACCCCTCTGTCCTAGCTGATCCCTCAGTCTTGTTCTTTCATGCTAGGGTGACCAGATGTCCCGATTTTATAGGGACAGTCCCAATTTTGGGGACTTTTTCTTATATAGGCACCTATTACCCCTCACCCCCATCCCGATTTTTTACACTTGCTATCTGGTCACCCTATTTCATGCTGAACTCTCTGCTTGGAATAGCTGTATACATTACCTCCAAGCACCTCTCTCCCCTTCAAATCCTTCCTAAAAACTCACCATCTTACTCTGTGTAGGTCTCATCACAATTGATACATCAGTAATCTTACATCTGGACTGTTGTTTACATTAGTCTTTTGGCTCTTTGCAGTAGACACCCTCTTTACAACATCAGTGAAGAGTGGTGCCTATCTACGGTGCCCTCTAACTGATGATCAAATATCTGAGTTGTACTCTTCAACTTGGTCCCCAACTAAACCTCCTCAGCAACAACAGACTTTTTAAAGTAGTGAAATATGTTGTTTGACCATCCAAAAGGTTCAGTGTTTCACAAAGGGTGTGAGGCTCCACCATAAGTGCAGTAAATAAACGATGATACTTTCTATAATCAGGACCTGTGTGCTCTGTGGCAAACTGGATATAAATTCTGTGTCATGTGTCTTGGATTTTGCAGCACTCTGGTGCTGCAGACAGGGAATTCTATGGTAGCTTAAGCTATATTTTAAAAAGGAACTATGTACTGAATAAATTATAACAATGACTAATATAACACACATTTATCCCTTTGTTTAATTGAGTTTACTAAAATCAATGCATTTTATGCGGTCCTTGTATTTTCAGTTGTCAGTGTTCCACAGGTCTTTTTGTTGACAACATACAAGTGTATCATTTAAAATGGCAGGAGGGAAAGCTGAAGATTTTAGTAACTGAGTAAAGGACAGTTTTCTGTTGTTTTTATTTTAAATCGGGAAACTAGCTGGATTTTAATCTGAAATTATCAGCAGCAAAATGATTAATTGTGCTGACATTTAAATCGTAACCTTTAGGTTTCAGAATCAACTCTCACAGAGGTGAATGAGGCAGTTCGCACCTCTCAGAGATACTGTTTCAGCCTCTCTGCAGACTCAGGAAGATGGCAATATTTATAGTCACTACATTTTAAAAAAAGTTTTCTTCAAAAAATGTAAGGACTACAAGTATATGGTTTTCTTGAGAAAGAAAGTTTTGCTTCTGGAGCACAATTCCACCATAGAATCACAGAATACATGAGGTCCTGTATATAGTATACCTTCCTGAATAACTTAAACAAATCTCATAGAATTGGAAGCAAAGAGAACAATACAAACAACAAAGTTCCTCAGGAAAATACCATTTGAAAACTTCAGCTACAACAGAATCCATGCTAACATAACAGATCTGCATGTATAGAGCATATGCCTGTGTTTCAGGTACTTTGTACTGGCTTCCCGTTCATTTTGGGGTGCAATTTAGGGTTGATCTACCAACCCCTCTGTAGGGCCCTACCAAATTCACAGCCATGAAAAACGTGTAACGGACTGTGAAATCTGGTCTCCCCGGGTGAAACCTGGTCTTTTGTGTGCTATTACCCTATACTATACAGATGTAATGGGAGTTGCAGGTGGGTCGCAAGGTTATTTTAGGGGGGTCACCATCAGCAGCACAGAAGTAAAGGTAGCATTACCACAACTCCCCCCGCCCCACACACACACACACTCCTTTTTGGGTCAGGATCCCTACTATTACAACACCATGAAATTTCAGATTTGAATAGATGAAGTAATAAAATGTATGATTTTTAAAATCCTATGACTGTGAAATTGACCAAAATGGACCATGAATTGGTAGGGCCTTACCTATGTGTCCTGGGTACCTAAAAGACCCCTCCCTCTTTTCTGTAATTTACCCCAGCAGTTGAGATTTATTGGCATGCTTGAGCTAACTGTCCTCGATATATACATCAGAGCAGACTGGAATTGTCAATGGAGTGCCCTCAGTTCTGGAAATCACTTTCCCAATATAGCCCAAGTTTGCTGACCTCCAGGGTATGTTGTAGGCTCTTTTATTTATTCAGGCATTTTAGAGGACATCTAGGGGTTTCAGTTTATTGATTTTGTTTTATTTTGTTTATATAGTAGTTGTGATTTGGAAGAGATTTTAATGACTATCCCCTCTTTCCTCCCCCCGTATAATAGCATTTTTTATGGCCTAAATGTCCTCTGCCTTGCACCTTTTATTGCCAGGTACACCTCAGCTAAACTGGTATAAAATTATGGCATTCTGATTTGGTAGCAATTTATGCTCACTTTGCACAGGTATAAATGATGACACAAGGTGTAAGGCAGTAGAAAATAAGACCTTTAATGTTCAAAATGTGCCTAGCAATTGTGATCAGCACTTATATAAATTGAAATAAATCGTCAGCAAGGATGAAAAAGGAACTTGGAAAATGATAACAATAGAGTTTTTAATTCATATAAACTGAATCTATAAAAAGAATGGGAGAAAATTGGAATAAGTTGTATAGGATTGAGATATGATAATGGAAATAAAGGAGCTAAATGTCACAGAAACATTCCAGATGCAATAAGTTCAAAATCAAGATGGACATAGCATCTTAAGGTAGGGAAAGGACAGGGCATTAAGGGAGTCTGGGAAAGACTATTTAGGCAGAAGGTAATTAATGTGTAGAATGAACTACAAACACAAATAGAATTTCCTACTGTGAGCATATTTATAATAGAGTTAGACAAGCCTTTACAGGGGAAAAAATTACAAGTTACAAACATTAGACAGACTTAGATGAGCCACCTTGCTGTCTTTCATTCTGACATGTTATTGTAGGAATGGGAAATACTTTCCCACCGCACACAAATTAAGCCACTAGTACATAATTTATTTCCAAGCAAGATTTTCAAAAGTAAAACTACCTAATGCGCAATGTACTATAGTTTTTTTTATACAGTTAATAAAAAATACAAATTGTCTTTACTTTTTTTCCAGCATCATCCACATGTCCAACACTTATAACCCTGCTCAAAACTCTGACAATCAGCCTGACAACACAGTTAAATTCAATTCTACAGCCATTTCCTAGGTAACCAACCACAAAAATAAATTCTACAGAGTGGGAGAAGAAATGAAAAAAATCTGCATCATTTCCACATTTCTAGTACTTTCCTAGGGCCAGATATTGCCATTTTTACTCATGCTGAATAGCACTTACACTGTGACTAGTCCCATTAATGGGTGGTAAAATCTGGCCCTTAGATTGTACAGCCTTTGTGTTTAGGGACCTTTGTGTAAGTGGAGAACATAGTAGGAACAGGTACCACTCAGAGCTGGGGCTTCTCAGTGCTACAAAAACAGAAACAGTATTACTAGCTTGTTCATTGGAGGGGGAAATGCTAAGGTATAAAAACAGATAATGCAGGGAAGTGGAATACAACTTTTGTCTTCTCTGGCTCACTCCTGAGGGGGGTGCTTTGCACAACACCTCTGGTGAATTTATGGTGTACTGTGTTGTTAGACAAGATTGCATTTTTAGGTGTATTCCGTATGACCTTGGCTTGGTACCTACAAATGCACTCTTGCAGTATATTAATGATGGGACTGTGCAAAAGATTCACATGCAATCCTGAACACCCACTGAGATCCACATGTTTGTCAGACCAGGGCTGTTGCTATTTGTACTTATCAGCCCCCTCACTATCATGTCCACACTCATCTTTAGCAGCCCTAACCCTAGGCACACCTACCCTCCTTCTGTCTTCCATTCATGTCTAGAGTCTTTCCCTGCTTCCTCTTGGAGCTTAGTCTTCAGCAGATTCCCAGTGACCATTATCCGAACAGTACATTTTTTGAGTAGTCTGTCAAGTATGGGCCACAATCCCTCAATCCAACATGTTGACTATCCCCTCCTTCTGCACAGTGAACAACAGAAATACAGAAACACTCCTGCCCCTTCTGCCAGTGATTAAACCTGTGGCTGAAGTGGCATAGATATCCCTAGCCTGGTATATAGAACCACTGGGCAAATCCATAACAGATGCCTGGGAAACATTTTGGGTGTATCTACTGATTCCACAGCTTGTGTGGCACCTGTGTCCTGCTTTCTGTGCAGTAGTTACCAGCAGCAGGAGCAGGAATTCTTATAAAAGATCTTGCTGTGGGGATGGTGGCCACTTGGTGATTGGGGAAGAAGACAAGAAGCAACAGGCCTCCCCAACAACAAAGTTGGAGTAAGTAGTGTGTGGGGAGTGTCTTCTTCTTGGAGACAAACATCTCAGGAGTGGATCCATTGCCAATCATTGAACATGGACATTTTAGGGTTCAGGTCTTCCTAATTAATGCCCACTTCCATTGTGGCCCAATGGGCTAGAGCAGGGGTCGGCAACCTCTGGCACGCGGCTCGCCAGGGTAAGCACCCTGGCGGGCTGAGCCAGTTTGTTTACCTGCCGCATCCGCAGGTTCGGCTGATCGTGGCTCCCACTGGCTTACCCTGGTGAGCCGCGTGCCAGAGGTTGCCGACTCCTGGGCTAGAGAGTATGGAGTGCACGCATACTTACACCATTCTTCTAGCCAACCCTAGCTTTTTATAGGGGATCAAAAGAGGCACACATTGTCTGCTCTACTAAACATATATTGGGTGGATTTGTACCATTTTTAAGATGTCCATGTCTAGCTATAATTTGAATCCATCTACTTCTGAAATAAGAATGCCTATATTTTTCCTTTCTTTGTGTTTATGATACTCCTTTTCCAAATACTAGAAATGTGCAGTATCTGCTTCTGGTGGGTTTAAAACATACTAATTATCCACACAAATTCAAGTGTGTTTGCTAAGTGAATCAATCACTCAACAACAATAACCCTGGGATTGTCACAAAGAAATAGTACAGTATGTTGGCAGAGAACATTTACAAATCAAACATCAGTTTGCTGGGTATTTGGCCAAATATTCTTCTGTTATTTTTAATCTAATTAATCTTACTGCTTTTGATTCAGCAGAATCAATTGTTCCAGAGTGTTTGGAAAGATAATTGGAGAGTTTATGTATGGTTTGAAGCTTCTGACTAGTGCTTAGTGTCTATTTTATTTATAGGCATTTGCATATCTCTTTGTATGTGTATTTTATGTATTTGATATTTCTGAAATACAAATGATAAAAAATGGAATTAAATTGTAAAATATTCTCCAAGCCTGATTTCATCTGGCATCTTAATGTAGGGATGTTTTATACTGTACCAAGTTGCTAATGCTTGCTCACTAACTCTCAATTGCATTATTGTGGTAAGCAGATTTCTGACAGCCATCTGCTTAGACCTTACTACTTTATCCTAATCAGCCCAATTGAAATTAAAATAATGATAAAAGCAAGGAAGTTAAGATGAGAATTGTTAAGCAGTTGAAGCTATAATTCTGTTGTTTGCTGTGTGAGTTGCTGCTGTGTTTGCTGATACTGCAGGAAGACATTATATTACAATGCAGAACTGCTGCAAAATGTGTTCATAGCTTGCTATATGAACAGGGAATTTACAGGGGCCTCTAGTATATATTCTCCTGTAATTAGTACACAAGTATTTGCAATTCTTTGTATCTCTTTAAAAATACTGAAACTATTTACTGTAGAAACAGAGTATATTCTCACCTGTAGATAGAATAATTTATTTGGTGAAAAAATATTCTATCAAATCCTGTGGAATTAAGTAAACTATGGGTTAAACATCTTTGAGCAATTGATCTCCCTAGACCCTGCCATGTTTTTGAAACTGTAACTTTTTTGCAAACACAACACATGAAAAATAGTTAGTTTTTAGTAAATGGAAATATGTAGAGATTAAATTGTCTCAGGCTGTCAGAGTGTAAGGATGCTGGATGGTTAGTGACCTGTAACTACACAGTGCATTCTCATTTATGTGATTCCGTGAACTCCGTCTGGTTATGGGTGACTGATTTGCATAATCACTGTGTGCTTAATTCTCTATGTGCGTCAATGCCATGTGACCAGAAACAAGCATTCACAGGACAGAAGCAGGATGCATCCATTACTCCTACAAACATGTCTGAAATATACAATGGCTGTATTTAATGAAGGCAATACTCACATGGAGTGGTCCCACTCAAAAAGTTTGTTCCATTTGGAAAGATTCTACCAGCTGGAGAGCTGTTGACTCTACTGAAAATGTAGAATACCAATAGAAAAGATCTTTCTCAAACTACCAAAAACTTTTAGTGAACCCACTGCATGTAGAGAAGCGGTTCTGACAAACTGATTGCTGCTAGTGCTAGATTTTCCTAGGTGAGTTCTCCAAATGCCAGCTCCAGCATACTGAGATTAGTCCTCTTTCCCTCTCTCTCTTTTTCTTTCTTTCTATCCCATCCTAAAGATTACCCAGTCCAATGTTTTTCAAGCAAAAAGCAGCATGTGTATTTTTGAAAATAAAAGAGAATCACTGGCAGGTTCTCTCCCTGGAACACATTAATACTTGAAGAGGCCAATCCCTTCCCTCCTCCACAGCCTCTATTCAACATTTTATTTGTCCCTGCTGCAGCTAATGAAATTATCTGGGATTTAATAGTTGAATAGAAAAAGGTGGTGTAGTGAAAGCTAGCATATCCTGGCTGTGAGCAGTCAGGCATGCTGTTGATGAATACTGCACTTACCACGCTAAAAAGCTGCTCAGAGTAAATACTTGAGTGGTGACAGGTTTGATGTTGCACAAGTACATGGAACAGGGCTGGCCACAGATCCTTCATTACTTGAAAATACAGCAAAGGGTTTGTACCAACTGGTACTGCTGATATCCATCCACCATCTGTTCAACCCTAGCTTCAGCTGAATACTCCAGGCCCTGATGGGTGACTTTGACAAGTTCAAGGTCCTCCAAGCTGTTCCTTAGGGAACTCCCACACTCTAAACTGCAACTGTCACACTGTTGCTATCCCCTTTGCTGAGTAGCATGATGCGGTCTGGCATTTGAATCAAAACCTGCCTGACTTCACTCTACCACTGTGTCACTTAGGTTTAGTTTCATTTGTTTGTGTACTCTTTCTAGACACCAGTCATGACTGCGACTTGGAGCAGCTAGTCCTGAAACCCACAAGGGGAGAAGAAGCAATTCCAGATCTAGTCCTAAGTGGCGTGCAGGGTCCATTCTAAGAGATGAATACAGCTGAACTGCTCCATAATAGCAACCATAATGTAAATAAATTTTGCATCCTTGTAGGGGAAAAATAACAAAGAAACCTCCCACAATAGCATTTAACTTCAGAAAGGGGAAACTGTACAAAAGTGAGGAAGCTAGATAGATGGAAATTAAAAGGAACAAGAGTGAAATGCTTGCAAGCTGCATGGAAACATTTTTAAAACACCATAATAGAAGGTCAAACTAAATGTATTCCACAAATTAAAATAATTATAATTAAAAAAACAGTAAGAGAATGAAAACAATGCTGCCATGGCTAAACAGAAGAGTAAAAGTGGCCGGTAGAGACAAAAAGACATCCTTTAAACACTGGAAACCAAATCCTAGTGAGAAATAGAAAGGAGCATAAACTCTGGTAAATCAAGTATATTTAAGCTGGCCAACAAAACATTTGAAAAGCAACAACTTTTTTAAATACATCAGAAGTAGGAAGCCTGCCAAACAATCAGTGGGACTCCGGGATGATTGATGTGCTAGGAACACTCAAGGAAGGTAAGGTGATTGTGGAGGAGCTCAATGAATTCTTTGCCAGGCGGGTGTACACTTCCCCTGGATTTCCCCAACACTCCCTCCCACCTCCCCGCCCAGTTGTCAACGAGTTATATGAAGTGTTGCCAATTTAGTCATTGTTTGGAAATTTGAATTGAAATTGAAACATTAATACACACTTTAAAAGCATATACAGAATGTGATAAAATACTTGTACCTGAGAAGGCATAATAGGTTTGAAAAGTATGAACAAAGATTAGCTTTTTCACACAGCTATTGTTTTTTATGACAATGTTGAGGTGGCATGACGAACAACAGCAGCCAGAGTGAGTGGCCGAAGCGAGTGGCGAGTGGCTGAAGGAATGAGCAAAGTGCTTTTCCCCTCCCACCCCACTAGGTGGGAGGTGAACTAATGGGAAAGCAGTTCTGAACTCTGGGTCTTCACTGACCAAGGACAAACTATGAGTGGGTTGCGGTGGAGGGAGAAGGGAGGGGCACATTAAAGGAAACATTGTTTGTTGGACTATATTTTAGTGACTTTGCTCCAGAATGCAGCGCCAGAATGTGAACTTTGCTCCAGAATGTATCTGGTAAACTTATATAAATATACATTTCCTAGTAGGCGAAGATTTTTAAAATGCATTATTTTCTAAGGTTATCTCACAATGTCTCTGTCCTGGTGAGTTTCTGTACTAAACATTTTTATTATTATATTAAACTTAATTTTTAAATAAGAACATAAGAACGGCCATACTGGGTCAAACCAATAGTCTGCCTAGCCCAGTATCCTGTCTTCCGACTGTGGCCAATGCCAGGTGCTTCAAAGGGAATAAACAGAACAGGCAATCATTGAGTGATCCATCTTCTGTTATCCACTCCCAGCTTCTGGTGAACAGAGGCTAAGGACACTCAGAGCATGGGGTTGCATCCCTACCCATCCTGGCTAATAGCCAACAATGGACAAATCTTCCATTAGCTTACCTAGTTCTGTTTTGACCCCGTTATATTTTTGGCCTTCTCAACATCCCGTGGCAAAAAGTTGTGTGAAGAAGTACTTCTTTTTGTTTGTTTTAAACCTGCTGCCTATTAATTTCATTGGGTGACCCCTAGTTTTTGTGTTATGTGAAGGAGTAAATAACACTTCCTTATCCACTTTCTCCACACCAGTCAAGATTTTGTAGACCTCTGTCATATCCCCTCTTAGTCATCTCTTTTCCAAGCTGAAAAGTCCCAGTCTTTTTAATCTCTCCTTATATAGAATCTGTTCCATACCCCTAATCATTTCAGTTGCTCCTCTCTGTACCTTTTCCAATGCCAATATATCTTTTTTGAGATGGGGTGACCAGAACTGCATATAGTATGCCAGATGTGGGTGTATATAGTAAAAGTACCATGGATTTATGTACCCTGGAGCTTGGTTTACCAGACCTATCAGCAAAGCCAATGCTGACAACCTACATGAAAAGGCTGCAAAACACCAATCCCTTGAACTGCATCGACATGCAGAAAGTCTTATAAGCCAGTCACTATAGAAGCCCATTTTAGAAGTACTTAATGAGACTGTTGAGAGTGCTGGAGACACAAACACAGTTTACGCAAACAAACATGGCTGTCACATCATACTTTCTATTTAAGAAAGAGATACCACACACTACAAACTAGAGACCAATGTTAAGTCCGTTGTTACTTGTTAATCCCGAAGCTGGACACTGGTTCTGAACAAGACTGGAAAATGCTCGCTATCTTTATGTAAGAAGGTCAACTGACTAGTTAGAAGCATGTGGTGCAACAGTGAAAGATTCAGCAGTTGAAAAAGTGAAGAACTCTCTCACATTATTCAAAAATGTGCATATATGGCTGATGAATGCACTGAGGCAAATGGGCATCAAGTATTAGGTCATTGTGGTTATCTTCATGTCAGTGGGAGGCCAGTAGATGCATTTCTAGATGTTCAGGTTATATAAGACAGTTTGGCTGCATCTGTGACAACCCAAATCTTAGAAGAGTTAAATGCTTGTAAATTGAACCCCAAACAGCTGGCTTCTTGTGCATTTGATGGAGCTGCAAACTTCTCTGAAAGACATAGTGGAGTACAAGTTTGCTCAGAGAAAAATGTAACCCTAATCTCTCCTGTACACACTGCAGAGGCCATATATTCCAACTAGCACTAGTACGAGCTGCAGAAACTTCAAAGGACTTTTTAAAAGCCATACATGCAATGTCTTCATTATACTCTTTTTTTTCAGCAAGAGTCCAAAAAGACCGAATGTCTTGGGAAAAAATAGAAGATACACTAGGACTGAAGTTCAAATTAGTCCAACCTGGGAAAACCCATTGGCTTTCTCATGAGCGATCCTTGGCTGTTATCTTAAAATTACTGCAACTGTTATTACTGGCTTTGGAAACTATCTATAGAGATGGGAAGGATCTAAGTAGTGAGACTGGTGGACTACTTTTGCTACTAAGTTCAAAGAAGACTATTACCATTCTCTCTCTTGTAAGTCTACTAATGAAACCACTTGGGTCATTAAACAAGCAGGCATCTCCTACAACAGTAGTAGATCTTTGTCCAGAAATTGAAGCTACCCTTTAATCAATTAAAGAGAGATCCTTTCAAAACATACTGGAAGAAGCAAAGACTTCAGTCCAGAAGTTGACTAATGAAGGCATTACATTGAATCCTTAAGTGAAGAAGACAAGAAGTGTTTGTTAAGCCAGCTGAAAAAGTGCACAGACTTGATTCTTACAAATCTGCAAGAGTGACTTCTGGAATCTACTCAACTTGTCTTATAAAATACTGACTATTGAGTGGAGTGAGGCACTACCAGCTATGGGGTTGCCATGTGATCGGACAGACTAGAGAACTTGAACACAGAGTGGAATGTCATACGGTGAACAAACGAAGATTTGAATTCAACTTTTTCTTTATCATCATTAGTGGTTTGACCCAAACTTTGTTCTATGTTTCCTGGGATGAAAGAAGTAGGAATACATTTCTTGCTACTCCCAGTCACAACAGCTATAGTTGAGTGTTCTTTTTCCTCATCAAATAGAATTTTGTGTTCTGAAAGAAGTCACCTTCTGCCTGATTGTAAGCATATCATGAAGGACTGGAAGTACTAGACACATGAGAAGCCACCAAAGATGAAGGCACTGCATTCGAGAAGTACATTAACAGAGTTGTGCAAAATTACAACAAGAAAACAAGAAGGATGTAGATATAGTGCTTCATAGTAGGCTTGGGTAGCCAACTTTAATTTGTGTGATCATTTTAAAACATGAGTTAAATCTAATAAAATGGTCGTGAAACATTTTTCAGTTTTTACTGTGGTGCCATATAGCCCACCTTCATCCTCACAGTCTCACCCCTCATTGGCCCAGACACTTCCCCCCCCCCCCCATAAATTAGAACACTCCCCTAATTTCAATTCCTGGGGAAAACACTGCTCTGTACCAGATGATGGGAGTGTAACTAATGTAAGGCTGATGTTTAATAAAAGGCTCCAGACATGATCCTGGCAATTACAGGTGAGTAAACTGAAGTTCAATACCAAGCAAATTAGTTAAAACTATAGTAAAGAACAAAATTTTCAGACACATAAATGAACACGATATGCTGGAAGTCAACATGGCTTTTGTAAAGGGAAATCCTGCCTCACCAATCTATTAGAATTCTTTGAGGGTGTCAAGAAACATGTGAACAAGGGTGATCCAGTGGATAGAGTGTACTTGGACATGCAGAAAGCCTTTGACAAGGGCTTTTAAGCAAAATAAGTAGTCATGAGATAAGAAGGAAAGTTCTTTCATGGATCAGTAACTGGTTAAAATATAGAAAACAAATGATAGAAATAAATGGTTAATTTTCACAGTGGAGACAGGGAAATAGCTGTTCAACAAGTTCATAAATTAGCTGGAAAAAGAGATAAACAGTGAGGTGGCAAAGTTTGGAGATGATACAAAATTACTCAAGATAGTTAAGTTCAAAGCTGACTGTAAAGAGTTACAAAGGGATCTCACAAAACTGGGTGACTGGGCCATAAAATGGCAGATGAAATTCAGTGTTGATATATGCAAAGTAATAAACTGGGAAAACATAATCCCACGTATATATACAAAATGATGAGTCTAAAGTAGCTGTTACAACTTGAGAAAGATTTTGGAGTCATCATGGAAAGTTCTCTGAAAACATTTGGTCAATGCGCAGTGGCAGTCAAAAAAGCTAACAAAGTTAGCAACCATTATGAAAGGAAAAAGTAATAAAACAGAAAATATCATAATGACACTATATAAATCCATGCTATGTCCACATCTTGAATACTGCATATAGTTCTGGTCACTCCATCTCAAAAATATCTATTAGAATTTGAAAAACTACAGAGAAGGGCACAACATGATTAGGGGTATAAAACAGCTTCAATGTGAGGAGAGGTTAAAAAGATTGGGACTGTTCATTTTAGAAAAGAGATGACTCGGAGGGGATATTATAGAGGTCTATAAAATCATGAATTGTGTGGAGAAAGTGAATAATAAACTGTTCTTTATCTCTTCACATATCTCAAGAATCAGGGATCACCCAACGAAATTAATAGGCAGCAGGTTTAAAACAAAGGAAATACTTCTTCACACAATGCACAGTCAACCTGTGGAACTCATTTTCAGAGCATGTTGTGAAGGCCAAAAGTATAACTGGGTTCAAAAAAGAACTAGATAAATTCATAGGATAGGTCCATCAATGGCTATTAGTCAAGATGGTGAGGGATGCAACTCCATGCACTGGGGTGTCTCTAAACCTCTGACTGCCAGAAGCTGGGACTGGATGACAGGGGATGGATCACTCGATAATTACCCTGTTCTGTTCATTCCCTCTGAAGCATCTTGCAGTGGCCACGGTCAGAAGACAGGATACTAGATTAGATAGACCATTGATCTGTCCCATTATGGCTATTCTTATCCTAAAGCAAGTGCCACAGCTAAAGAAAACTGTACAAACCTAGCCTCATTCCAGGCAGGTTTTGCTCTACGTCTGCCTCTCCCCCAGATGGGAGGAAAGAACCCCATAGTACAAGATTTTAAAATCCAATCCACAGTATAATGCTTTTGTTAATGCATTTCTCTGAAATAGCTCTTACCAGTCAAGCAGATGCATATGTCAGGTGCTAGTGGAATACTTGTGTTGTTAAATAGCTTGTTGCACCAATTGTCCTTTTATGTTATTTTTTTACCCAACAGGCCTGTAATGCCAGTGTTATTCCCACCGCTAGGCATCTGACATCAAAGAGCTTCAGAATGACACACAAACCCCAATGGGGCAGATCCTCATCCTGGTGTAAATTGTCATAGCTTCACTGAAGTCAATGGAGCTATGACAATTTACTCCAGCTGAGGATCTGCTTGTTAAGAGTGACCAGTCTGCTGGTGTGCAAAGGGAACTATTTGTCTTCTGGGTCTGGACGGAATGGTGAAAGTAGAAACAATGGATTGTGTCTGCTTCATTTGGTAGCATGGAAGTTGACCTCTTCACGGATGCTCCTGGATATAATTTATGCACACCTTAAGAAGGGCTGAAGTGGGTGTAGATCAATCTGGCAGTGTAAGGAGTGTGATTCACTTGGACAAAGTAATATACCACTAGGCTGAGGCACTATTTGAGAAGTGGCCATCATGCACTGTCTCAAATTTTGCCTGTGGCTTGAGGCCAGAAACAGAGGGAAGAGAATGGAGTTTATACCCCACTCCATAGCAACATGCAGCTTACTCATGCAATTAAGGTACATCAGCACAGAGTTCAATTGTAAATGAAAAGACCTAATGGAAAACACTGAACTATATTTTATTTTTTTAAAATATTTTTCTATAGGGTCATTTTTGAGGCTTTTCTTTTGCCCTCATATTTTTATTACTAAGGACATTTGCTTACACACCCAATCTCTAGATTTGGAGTTAACCTTTCCCTGCCATTTATTCTTCACTTGAAGTAGCAGGGTTAAATTTTCAAAAGAACATAACATAAGAACATAAGAATGGCCGTACTGGGTCAGAACAAAGGTCCATCTAGCCCAGTATCCTGTCTACCGACAGTGGCCAATGCCAGGTGCCCCAGAGGGAGTGAACCTAACAGGTAATGATCAAGTGATCTCTCTCCTGCCATCCATCTCCACCCTCTGACAAACAGAGTCTAGGAACACCATTCCTTACCCATCATGGCTAATAGCCATTAATGGACTTAATCTCCATGAATTTATCCAGTTCTCTTTTAAACACTGTTATAGTCCTAGCCTTCACAACCTCCTCAGGCAAGGAGTTCCACAAGTTGACTGTGCGCTGTGTGAAGAAGAACTTCATTTTATTTGTTTTAAACCTGCTGCCTATTAATTTCATTTGGTGACCCCTAGTTCTTGTATTATGGGAATAAGTAAATAACTTCTCTTTATTCACTTTCTCCACATCACTCATGATTTTATATACCTCTATCCTATCCCCCCTTAGTCTACTCTTTTCCAAGCTGAAAAGTCCTAGCCTCTTTAATCTCTCCTCATATGGGATCCTTTCCAAACCCCTAATCATTTTAGTTGCCCTTCTCTGAACCTTTTGTAGTGCCAGTCTATCTTTTTTGAGATGAGGAGACCACATCTGTACACAGTATTCGAGATGTGGGCATACCATCGATTTATATATGGGCAATAATATATTCTCTGTCTTATTCTCTATCTCCTTTTTAATGATTCCTAACATCCCGTTTGCTTTTTTGACCGCCTCTGCACACTGCGTGGACATCTTCAGAGAACTATCCACGATGACTCCAAGATCTTTTTCCTGATTTGTTGTAGCTAAATTAGCCCCCATCATATTGTATGTATAGTTGGGGTTATTTTTTCCAATGTGCATTACTTTACATTTATCCACATTAAATTTCATTTGCCATTTTGTTGCCCAATCACTTAGTTTTGTGAGATCTTTTTGAAGTTCTTCACAATCTGCTTTGGTCTTAACTATCTTGAGTAGTTTAGTATCATCTGCAAACTTTGCCACCTCACTGTTTACCCCTTTCTCCAGATCATTTATGAATAAGTTGAACAGGATTGGTCCTAGGACTGACCCTTGGGGAACACCACTAGTTACCCCTCTCCATTCTGAGAATTTACCATTAATTCCTACTCTTTGTTCCCTGTCTTTTAACCAGTTCTCAATCCATGAAAAGACCTTCCCTTTTATCCCATGACAACTTAATTTACGTAAGAGCCTTTGGTGAGGGACCTTGTCAAAGGCTTTCTGGAAATCTAAGTACACTATGTCCACTGGATCCCCCTGATCCACATGTTTGTTGACCCCTTCAAAGAACTCTAATAGATTAGTAAGACACGATTTCCCTTTACAGAAACCATGTTGACTTTTGCCCAACTATTTATGTTCTTCTATGTGTCTGACAATTTTATTCTTTACTATTGTTTCAACTAATTTGCCCGGTACCGACGTTAGACTTACCGGTCTGTAATTGCTGGGATCACCTCTAGAGCCCTTTTTAAATATTGGTGTTACATTTACTATCTTCCAACCACCTAAGTGTCTTTGGAGTTAAAGCCCCATTTTCAACAGTAACGAACACTTAGGAGTATAAGACTCATTGATAGTCAATGAGACTTAGACTGTCTAAATCACATTTTAAAATGATACTTTGGCTCTCCCATTCAAGCTGTTCCATTTTATGAAGTAAATATAGAGTCAGTGGGCTAGAGAGACCATGTGAGTGGCTCTATAGCCTGGTAATTAGGATACTCACCTGGGAGACCCATATTCCACTCCCACCTCCAATGACTATTTCACTATCTTATAACAAGTGGATCAGCTTCAACAAGAGATGGAGAAAAATACACCCTAGAATACCCCTTAGCCCAGTTGTTAGGGCAGATACTTGGGTTCAAGGCCCTGCCTAACATCAGCCAGAGTGGGGATTTAAACCTAGGTGTCCTATTTCCTGGGTGAGTCCATGATTTCCCTTTACAAAAGCCATGTTGACTTCCAGCATATCATGTTAATTTATGTGGCTGAGTAAAAAGGGGGTGGGGATGACTCCTCCTCAGATAGTTTTTTTTCCTCTGAGAAAGGGCTGACCTGGTTTAGGTGCTGAAGGAGGAGGGGAGGGAGCTGCCTCCTGTTAGACGCTTAATTCCCTTTGAGGGTCGAGTCTTAGGTTCCTCAGCATTTCCCATTGGATAGCTTAGGCAGCTCCCTGCTTAGTATTCAGGTTTTTGTGACTCCCAGTCTCAGGTGCCCTGTCTCCCCATCCACAGTAGAGGGAGCCTGGGTGCCTAGCTCACTGTTCATTCCACTAACCTCAGGCCACCTCAAAGTGAGACATTGCGACACTGAGTCTGAGTCCCCTTTGTAGATGTAATGCTTAGCTGCTTCTGAAACTTTTACCCAGAACCTTCATTTTGTGACACCAGCAGCATAATTGTGATGCTATCATCCTAAGATTATGAATCCAAGCAAGCACTAAGCTGCCAAAGCAAATGAATGCCCACACAATCAGAATCCTATTTTTATGCAATTTTCTCCAGTCATAGAAATCCAGCACATGAGAAATACAGAAAATATAGGCTATGTCAACAGAACGGTCTGTAAATCTGAAGTTTTTTTTCCAGCATTTACATCAGCGAATTTTTAAGTACTATAGTAGATCTGCCACAGTCTGCTACAGCATGAGGCACTAATGGCCAGTTTGTTAAACTGGCCAGTAAAACAAGAAAATTTACCATGGGCCTCTTGATATAGTAGAGTGGTTACTCCATTCCCATGACATTCCAGCTAGCCATTTTGGAGCAATTTATGCAGTGGATTCGAAGGCAAGTTTAAAACCATTTCCAATTCATAATCAATTGAAATAAAATGGGCTTACTGCTGATTTGCAGCAGTTCAGAATATGTTAATTTAGGTTCTTACTCCACTGAAATGCAGCTGTGATTGCTACCTCGTGAGCACTGATAATGTGTCCTCCCAGAGCCATGTAAAAATCTCATACAGAAAGCAAAAACAGCCAAATATGCATATTTTGTACTTTGCTGTGATATGCTGTGCATCGTGCTGTTATATTCTGCAACTCAGCAAGAAAAGGTATCACATTCTAGGAAGGAAAAATGAAAAAAAAATCTATAAAGTAGTGTTCAAGCACTGGAGACACAAAAGAGAATTTTGTTATAATCAATATATGTTAGTGTGAGGAGCAAAGCTGGAAGAGAAAGAAGCAGGAAGCTAACACAGGGTTTTGGTTAATATCTAGGTGGCCCCAGAATAGGTTTTATAGTAATTTGCAAGCTATGCTAGAAATGTCTGTACATTTAGATGTCTCATGAATGTATAATACTTAAAAGCTCAATCAAGTGTTCTCTTTCTGTCTTGTTTTAAATTATTTTTGGTTAAAGTTGTCATAAGCCTTCAAAGAGAAGGAACAAATTTGTGGATGGCGGGAGATACAAGATTACCACTCAAATGTCAGAAAATACTACATAATTCTTAATATTAAATAGTTTACCAAAATCAAATAACGTAATAAAATATATAAATAATAAAATAAAAAGAGGCTCTGGTATGAGAAAATTATACTAAAAGGCAATTCTCTATTAAAAATACCTGTCATTTGTACAATGACTAGACTGGTGTTATCCCACTGAAAACACCCTCAACTGCCCTTAATTATTTACTAACTTAGTTACTACTAGTTACTGACCGGGCACCATAGATGTGAGCAGCAATATACAAAACAAATAAAGATAGAATCCTAGCTTTAGCTCTTAGGAGTTCATACTATAAAGCTCTGCTCCCACTGAAGTCACAGGCAAAAGTCCCATTTTTCTGCTGTGAGAGAAGAATCAAACCCTAAATTCAGAGCAGAGCAAGTAAATGCGAGTAGAATTTGCCCATTGTTTTAACCTACTTTTGATCAAAACAATGTCAAGGGTTAACACTGTATATGTTAAAACTTACTTAATCCCGAAGAATTAGTAGGGAAAACAATATCTTGGCCACTTTTCTTGATTGGAGACAGGCCATGTGCCCAAAATTTCAATCTTCATCCTAATACTCCTGGAATAAAATGTAAGTTTTATTCTATACAGTAGAGCTTCTTGAAGTTACTTTGAAGGGGATTCATTTAAATGTGGTGTGTCTAAGGCTCTCTTTCTAGCATGGAGCCATAGTCTATCCTCACTCTTTGAGCAGTACTCCCTTTGATGTTAGTTATCAGTGTCTGTGGCTTACAAAAGGTCTGGGCATGTCAAAGCAAGTGAAAGGGTCAGAATATAGATAAGGGAAATTATTTTGTTAACAAAAATAAATCACATTAGTATTTAGGCTGACATTGCATGCCTTAGTCCCCCACCACAGACACATTCATGTGCATTCCTTCCACAGGAGGCCACATAAAAGCTAGTTGTGGTCTCACCCTAAGTAATTGACAAGGCAAAGAATAATGAGACAAATCACAGTTATTTTTCAGGATATTCAGACCTATGGCAGAATCCCACAAGAGCAGTTTATAAATTTAATAAGCTTTATGATGCATGGTTGAAAGGCTGAAATTATTTTTTCCCTCAATAAGTCCAGTGTTCTTTATCATATGTGATATGTGATTTCCAGGTGACAGTTCATGGCTGGCAAACTGATTTGTCATCATTTCTACTACTGTATGTGTTAATGGATTTGAGCTAATTGAACATCTTTTACTATGAAATATAATGATAGGTTTAGTAGCAGAGAAAATAATGCTGGTGACATGTTCTTAATACTAAAATTGGGCAGAGAATGGTTTTCCCATCGCACAAGAATGTTTTGAAGTTCCAGAAAAAAATCCTGAAATTAGTTCAAAAAATCAAAATCTCAAAAATTGTCATGAAAAAAAAAATCAGATTAGGTCAATCAAACATTTCATTGATTTCAGAATGCTTCATTTCAATTTTGAATTTTATGTTTTGATGCAAAAATGGAACTTTTTGTTTTGAAAATTGAAACTTTCCATTTTTTTTCTCAAAATAGTAAATTAATCTAAACTACCTCCTTCCTGTGAATAATTTTAGTTGTGATGAATCAGCATTTTTTGGTGATTTTTTTTTTTTTTTCAAAAAATTCCCAATCAACTTTACTTAATATAGAAACAATAAACCATGACATCAATTTGAGAAGGATGGGGCTAGGAAAAGTGAAGAGACCAACAGTCTACAATAGGGACTTTGTAAAAATAAAACTAAGAGAAAATATAATGCTCTGCTCAATGTGTGTTTTATAGTTGCCAGCTATGGAGAACTTGGCTTTTTAACTCATCTGTACAGACTCATGCTTTCAACTCTGGAGGTAACCTGAAAATGAAACAAAATGTTTGGTTCACCCTCCCCCCTCAAAAAAACACAACATTTTGGGTAAACCTGCCAATTTATTTATTTTTTTCAGTTCAGCCAGCAAAGTGAAAAACCACTTATTTGCAATCTCTAGCAAACAGGAAGCAAAATAATTTGTGAGCATTTTGGTGAGGTCTAAACAGAATTTTGCTTCAGGTGTATTCATGGCCCTTTTTATTCACTTTTTCCATATTCATGTAAACATTTGCTTGTGTGAGTGTTCACAGAGTGCAAATTATGGTCCATGTCCAAGATTTACATAATCACAAAGGATAACATTTTAAAAACCGCCTGAATGGCTTGACTTAAATGTCATTTTCACTAGATTTTTTAAAGTTATATTATTTCAATAGGAATTAGGGACCCAGTGGTATTTTCAAGACATGTATGCACCTATCTGGCTCTTTAGGAGCCTAAATGCTTTTTAAAAATCTAGTCTTTAGGAAGTAGAGCCAGTCCACAAAAATACGTAGGCTCTGCACTGCTCAGAGTTGCAATACCTAATGCCTAGCCACCCCAACAGCTCAGGAATTTTCAGCCCCGCATTAGGTGCCCAGGTTCCCAATATAATTCATGGGGATATTTGGGAACCTAAGGAAAAAAATTGCAGAAGCCCTCAAGCCGAATCAAATATATATTAAGTCAGGCAGAAACAGTCTTTAAAGCCCAGTGGTTAGGGCCCTCACCTGGAATGTGGCAGAATCAAGTTTAAGTCCCTGTTCCAATAAATAATTATGTATACAATGCAGAAAAGATCCAAGATAAAAAGCTTGAGAGACCCACTCCAGAACAGCCTAGTAATCGCTCTCTGGCACAGGGGTTCAAGCCTCTGCTTTAAATCAGGCAGAGTAGGGATTTGAATGTGGGTCTCCCACATCAGTGCTCCAGCCAATGTGCTATTGCTGTACTATGGGGCCAGGCTCTTGCTCTCTCTCCTTCCCCTCCCACTGTGCTATTGACTGATCAGGGGTTGGGGTCTTTCTCCCTGATTTTTCATGAGAAAGGGATGTCCTGACTTAGGCACATAACTCCAGGAGAAGGGCACACATCTGTGGATCCTAAGTGGAGGGATACAGCTCCTTCTAACCCATCAGTCAGGAGCCTAAGGCCCAGATCAATGGGAATTAGGCACCTAAATACCTTTGAGGATCTGGGGCTAAGCCCGGTTCCTTTAAGTTGAATTTCCAATTGGTTAATTTAGGCAGCTCCTTGTTCAGATTACTGGTTTCTGAGAATCCATTCCTTAGGCTCCTACACCTCCCCATGCATCATATGAGGAACCTGGGCACATAAGTCAGGACTGAGAATTCCACTAAGCACGTAGGAACTAGGTGGTGTAATGCCTTGGAAATCTTCCTCTAAGTGCCTCACTTTTGAAAATGGGAGGTAGGTTCCCAAATCACATTGGTGCTTTTGAAAATGCTACCAAAATTAATTTTATTTTGTTCAGAATGAAAATAATTGATAAATATGAAGGAAGTCAACCAGGCAATGAACAGAGACAGTCCCATGTTAACAGAAAACTTCACATCAAAGAGTTAACAAGAAATCCACACGCTGACATTTGTTCACATTACGCATTCAAACAACTTTAAATACTGAACAACTTTGTAAAACTCACACTCTGGGGCGACCAATTTGGGAACATCAAAATGGGGTAAATTTGCCAAACTCATTGTATGTTGTTAATTGTTAACTTTTGCCTCATTTAGAAGGTAATACTGACTTTGAACTGTAGCATTAAACAGAAGTTAGTGATTGGAAAAAGTATTATTGTAACCAATTCACTAAAAAGGCCAAAGTCGGTGGCTAAACTGGCCTCTTGCACACCCAACCAAATTCTGCAGGCAATCAAATTAACTTTGCACACATTTTGAAAATCATCTCTTTGTGTGCCAGTTATAGCATATTATACAGAAATGGAATTGCTCTAGCCAATCAGAGCAAAGAGAAGATGTACAGCGATTGATGCATAACCATATATTTTTCCCTTAGCTAGGCAATTCTCTGCACACTGGTTGGTTGTGGTTATCTGATTTGCATAATCACTGTACAGTTATTTCTCAATAGTTCAAGCTGTTCAAGCTGTTTACCAGCAACAAAGATGCAGTTTCAGCTTCTCATTCTCTTCAACCAATAGACACATTCTAAAACGTAAAAAATAAATAAATAAATAAAAAAGCAAAGAAAATGGAGCTAACACCTGAAAAATAGCTAAATCCCTGGACTTAAACCCATCCCCACAAGTATAAAAACACCCCCCCCCCCCATCTTCGTCTTGCCCATACATATTGACAAGGCTCTTGTCCCCACAACAGCTATCATATTTCTGTTTCCACTTCTGTTTGCACATTGGGAGAATCCCAACCCCTCCCTCTCAGTTCAGTTTTGAGAGATAATACAAACAACTCAATTATTCTGGAGAGCAGAGAAGGGTCTTGCTGATGGATGGGGAGGTGGAAAGTGGAACTGAGAAGGGGGTGGGGAAAATGAATGAGATGAGGATTCAGAAACACTCAAATGATAGAAGTAGGTGGGCAGCAAGGGCCAGAAAGCTACCTAGTCATCCTGATGCATTTGGATACAATAATAAAATGTTTATCCACTACCATCAATTAAGCTCTGAGTTCATCTTTCTTTAGGTTCACTTAGCTACTTTCAGATGTCTCCAACTCCACTGTTAGGTAGGGGCTAAAGTATTTTAGTGAGCCATTGTTTTCCTGTGATTCTGATTAATCTCTCCCCTCCATTTTGGAAGCATAAGCCTAGATTTTGACTGCCCCTGTATCGGTGCACAACAGAGATGGAGAAGGCCCAACGTGTCCATTTCCCCCACTTGCAGACCAGTGCAGGAGCCAGTTAGAATGCTAGTGCTTGCAATAGCAGACTCAAGGCAGGAATGTGCTACACCCTAAAGATGAAGCCAGATGGTGTGAGGGTGAGGCCTCACCAATGCACTGCTTAGTTGTTAGAAGCCAATGCTTGTGGGAAGCACCCAAATCACCTCTAATAAGAAAACATAAGAACCCTTACTGTGCAAATTCCTCATCAGCACCACTGGAGGCATTATGCTTACCTTAACAATCCATATGCAAAATTCCTCTGTCATTGATGCTCAGGGTCTGCATAGCTACACTTTCCTAGCCTTAGCGTTTTTATGGCTGCAAACCCTAGAAGAGACCCCTTAATGGTAACTGAGTATAATACTTTCATTTTGTGCTTGGTTATTATCTCTTGGAAGTCACCCATTTACTCTGATGATTGATTCCATTTTGAGAATGTAAAGACAGCTAGCTGATCATGTAAACACTTTTTAGATTTCTCAACTACACTGTGTTTCTATTGATCCTTTATCTTTTTCCCCCCTACCCAAATGTTAAGCGAACTACATTTCTCATGAGAACTGTTCCCTAGGAGATCCAGACATATGGCTAAATCCCATAAAATTGACAGTCCATAAAGTCAACAGAAGTGGTGTTTTTGCAAACACCGTTTATTTTGCAAATCAGAGTGGATGTTCATCTTTAAAAAGAAACAAAGAAACAAACTTGCATTTGCAAGCACAGACACTGTTCTGGTACTTGCCTTGCCATTGCCTCTCAATAGAATATTAACTCTTCCTTCTTTGATGCAGCAAGTACTTACTGTCATGTTGACTTTATGAAAGTCTTGGCTTTCCCTCATTTGCTTTTCAGCTTTTCAACAATACATAATGTCTACTGACTTTTAAAATTAATTTATTCTTTTGATCTACAAAATAATACTTTGTGGACTACTTTAGAGGGGATATTGAACATATTTTCAGATACTGTTGAGTAGCTCTTTTTCTCTCATTTTTCTTTGCCCTGTCAATTACTTAATTAACATCTTTGTCCTGTACCACAATTTTAGTGCCTTTAATCTTTCTTCTCTCTATTTTAGAAACTATATGCAGCAGATGTATTGTATGTGGGTTTTATTCTATTTAATCACAAAATCTTTCATGAAAAATTAATTCAAACTGTTTTGGAGGGAAACACTGTCATGTTATATTATGATTATTTGTTTTGTATTCTGTGTTTTCAATAGAACCATAGAATTCCTTATGTGTTTCTACCTTTAATATTATAGGATGCCAGCAGCCATTTAAAATCTGTGTTCTCTTTAGAAAAAAAAAGAGAGTATAGAAAATGTGTGTTGCTCACCTGCAGCAAGTAACTTTTCACAGATTCACAGGATATTCAGCCACTCTTAGTTTCATCCCAGTACTCCTGTAATAGCACAATGCATTTTCCATCTCTAATATCTAAGATTCTATTTGTTATTATTAAATATTTATACTTCAGTAGCCCACAGAGAGCCTAATCAGGATTGAGGTTCCATTGTGCTAGGCTCTGTACAACCACGTACAAGGGCAAACTCCTGCCTCTCAAGACCTTACAAACTAGGATTCTATGCTATTTATGATATCAAAACCTTTCTTCATTTCTCTGCTTGTCTTAAGCACAGAGGTCGGGGGGACATCGAAAAGTGGGTAAACATAGCTGACACAAATGAACACTCAGAACCAGTTTATAGAACAAATAAGGACCATACTCAATCAATATAGGGTGAGCAAATGTACCTTGATAAGTTTCCATGCATTATAGTTTCTGATTGTTTGCTCTTTCAGAGAGGACTTTTTTTTCCCCCTGGCTTCCTCATCTTATGCACTTTTTAGCAGTTTTTCATATTCTATTATTTCTTCTTTAATATTGGCTCTTGTTTAATTCACACATTTGATTTGTTTATGGCTCTCTAACTCATAATCATGTTTTTCTCTTCAAGATCCGTGCTAATTATTTCCTCTCATGAGTTTCTGCTATTCTATTTTAATGTTCCAACTAGTTTGTGACTTTTAAATTCCTATGGTCACTTCTAATATTTACACTGTGGAAGTTAGACATGTGCTATAAGACATGCATTTTGTATTTATGATATTCTCCATGAAGTTTTGAGGGCTTCTTCATGTCCAACTCCTTGATATTTTTTTAATGAAGAACATACTCTTTGTTTTTAACAAATTCCAGAAACTTCCCTTTTTTAATCACACGACTCTGTAATTAACTATTCCATCAATGTTTTGTTCTTCTGCTGTTTCTTGACCATACAGATGCTAAACTGTATTCTTCTTTTGTTTGTAAATCAATCTAGACTTCTATGCAGAATGCTGCTTTCTTTATTAAGTAAATAGTTGAGGAATAAACTTGGAGGATCGTTTTGTTTTGGCTTTATAAAATCATCTGGGTTAAATTAAGCAATTATTTACTCTGTTGCATTGAAACACATGACATATATTGCCAGTGACTTGCACCATTTTTGCTTCTGTGTTTGGATAGCCTATGCTTATATTAGGGGCTAGGTTCACAGTGGAACTTAGGTGTGGGGACACCTTGTATTTAGGTACTTAGAAAAACCACTGGGATTCATAAAGCCTGAGTAAAGTGTGTAGGCTTCCTATACAAAGAATGGGGAGAGATAGATGCCTCAGAATGGATTCACAAAAGCCAGCATGGTAGGTGGCTACCCATCTAAACTAGCCAACTGGAGGTGCCAACTCAAGGAGTATGTCGTGAATCCCGCTCCTCTCAGAGAATTCCTTGCCTAAATCCAGGGTGAGATTATTCTTGCAAAGAATCCATTCTAATCTATTTGAGATTATTCACTGCAAACCCTCTCTTGGTTTTAGGCACCAATGACATTTTTTCAAGAAGGCAGAGGTGAGGAAGAGTTGCTGCTCCTTTGTAACTTTTAGCCCAGTGGCTAGGCTGCTCACCTGTGATGTGGGAAAATCCCTAGTTCAGGTCCCCTCTCTCTGAGGGGGGAAAGGAATTGGAATTGGGATCTGCCATGTCTCAGGTGAGTGCCCTAACTACTGAGCTATAGGATATTCCAAGCTGCAGAGCTCTCAGTCTCTCCTGTTAAAGCTACTTCACTATGGATCACTAATGAAAAAGCATTGGGCCAGGGAGTAAAAGGGAGTATGAGAATGACTCTGTAGCCTGGTGGTTCAAGCCCACACCTAGGAAGTCAAGCATCTAGTCCTCCTACACCAATGACTTTTAAAACTACTTATACAAAGTAGAACAGCTTCAGTAGGATAGACTGAGGAGCCCTCACATCTTCACCTGAAGGGGAGAAGGACTTGAACCAGGGGCCTCCCACATCCAAAGTGAGTGCCCTAACCAGTGGATTAAAAGTTATAAAGAGGTCCTCCTTCTCCCCGCAGCCATTTTGTACGGGCTCACCTATGGGGGTCTGATCCAGTAGGTGATCGCAGAGCATACTTACTGGATTGAGCCCCTCTGGCAAATTTGGTATCCTATCTTCCCCCTGTTTGTGAATTGCACTGGCGCTTAGGCAGGAGATAGGCATCCAGTTGTCTAGAGTGACACAGCAGTGTGCCTGTGCAGAAGCAGAAACAGAGGCACCTAGAGAACTTTTACTGCAAAAATTAAAGTAATAGGTAGTTTAGGCACCTACTGCAGTTGGCCCTAATGGTAGTATTAAGGCATCTTAAATTGTAGTTAGGCGCGTAAGTCATAGAATATTAGGGTTGGAAGAGACCTCAGGAACTCAATCCCCTGATCAAAGCAGGACCAACACCAACTAAATCATCCCAGCTAGGGCTTTGTCAAGCTGGACCTTAAAAATCTCTAACGATGGAGATTCCACCACCTCCATAGATAACCCATTCAAGTGCTTCACCACCCTCCTAGTGAAATAGTGTTTCCTAATATCCAACCTAGACCTCCCCCACTGCAACGTGAGACCATTGCTTCTTGTTCTGTCATCTGCCACCACTGAGAACAGCCTAGCTCCATCCTCTTTGGAACCCCCCTTCAGGTAGTTGAAGGCTGCTATCAAATCCCCCCCTCACTCTTCTCTTCTGCAGACTAAATAAGCACAGTTCCCTCAGCCTCTCCTTGTAAGTCATGTGCCCCAGCCCCCTAATCATTTCGTTGCCCTCGCTGGATTCTCCAATTTGCCCACATCCCTTCTGTACTGGGGGGACCAAAACTGGATGCAAAACTCCAGGTATGGCCTCACCATTGCTGAATAGAGGGGAAAAATCACTTCCCTCAATCTGCTAGCAATGCTCCTACTAATACAGCCCAATATGCCCTTGGCCTTCTTGGCAACAAGGGCACACTGCTGACTCATATCCAGCTTCTCGTCCACTGTAATCCCCAGGTCCTTTTCTGCAGAAAAAGTCTTTTTGTGAATCTAACTCTAAGCATCTTTATACATATCATCTTTAATTTTTCTAGTTAATAAATCCCTCCACTTGATGCCCTTTGTTTCTTTCTGTAGTTTATTTGTTATTATTTATTATTATTAATGTAACCCTTCTGCTAGGTGTTGTCAGCACAGCAGCGAAAAGGGCCATGTTCAATTTTCTAGGGGTTCCTTCTGAAACTAAACACCAGCTCGAGCATGAACACCAGAAACCTGCAGAAGTATATATACCTCCGACACCCTTGAGAGGCAATATTTCCCCACCTGAAAGCACTGAGTCCAGGGATTTAAAACAAACAGAACTATCTTGGGGATCTCAGGGAGGACAACAGAATAAACTTGAGAAAGCCAGAAGTGAACAATAGATAAACAATATTTGGTAAGACACACTTCTCCCCAGGGTGTCTTAGCAACAGTCCCAACCTCAGTGCTCCTTTGCATTTATGAGTGGCTAATGCATTCTAGCTACTTACTTCCTCTCCAGTTCCCCCACTCATATCCCCTAAGACAAGTGCTGCCTGGCTGCTGCAAGGCCTCTACCACCAGAGGTGATTTCAGCTTTGATTGCTTGGTATGAGGACTCATAGCAGAATCCCTTGGGTAGACTGCTGCTCTCTGCAGTTTCAGCCAAGACCCCAGTAGTGTAGCTGAGGGTAAACACAGGAAAACTTCTCATTTGGGGAATATGGAGTTTTCTTTAGGTTAGTTTATCCCCCCTCCCCTGTTTTAACATTACACCACTGCTAAACACCTCAGTACCACCTCTGTACTGTCTACTGTCTCAGCTCTGTTTACCAACTTGAATCCATCCACTATCTTGGAGTTTCCTCTGTTCTGAGTCTTCAGAGCGGGATCAGTGGCTTATAGGACTTCTAACATAGTTCTTACCACTAGAGAGGCACTCCCAATGGAAGGCAGAACTAGGCTATCCACCCTGTACTTACTGATGCTTGTTCAGGCACCACTATTTGACTGTGCCTGACTGCAGTCTCAGAGTGACCCCTAGCCCCTGGCATATTTGGTGGAGTCTTCCATTTCTCAACAGGGATAACATTTTTTACCCCCAAACTCAAAACATATATATTTTTTTAAATGCCCCAAACTGTCACATAACTGAAATGCAAATGAGACCTGGCCCAGTAGTTATTTCCTCTGGCTCACCAACACATACCAGCAACTATCTTCCTCCTATGGTGTCTCTTTCTACCTGGAGTTCTCAAGCAGTTCTTCTCCCTGTTCACCAACTGTGACTGGGGTGCCTGGCGGGGCCACACTGAAAATGCCACACTCAGGGCAAACTGAATGGAATCAGGCAGACAATCCTCCAAACTCCTGGTTTATTCTATAATTATTCATTAAGACAGTAACAAAACAGCTCCAGTAATACCACACTGGTTAACAAGAAGCCAAATACAGTCCCCTTTAAGCCTTTCAGCCCTTGACTCCCATCTAGACAACCAAGTCTAATATAGTGAGAGGTTACTGAAAACCTGATTCACCATATGTGAGGTCCACCAATCCCAAAGGACCGGACATTTATCCCCAGGTCAATATGAGGCTCAGATCTTACCCAATAAACATGCTGATGCTAATCCTTTAGTAACTAAAACTAAAGGTTTTAATAATACAAGGAACATAAAGAAAAGTGTTGCAAAAGGTTAAAAGATCAATATACATACAAATATGTGTAAAGTCCTTAGGTCAGTTTAATAGGAGAGATGGTGAGGCTGCAGATTTGTTAAAAGTCTTTCTGTAATCAATTTAAAAGATTATAGTCCAATAGGCAGTCCAGGTGTAGAATCTGTTCAAGTTCTCTCACTGGAATTCCAGAGTAATCCAGTAGTCCACAACCATGACATACAGAGGCATCGCCGGGAACTCCCAGATGAGTGGATCCTGACTGGCCATCAGGTGAAATTTGTCTGTATATTAGAAGTGGAGAGCATAAGAGATTTTCTGGGTATGTGTATTCTGTGTGTGTGGCTAATAAATAGATGTTTAGAGCACAATCGTGTAAGGCTCTTTCACTGGGAAAAGGTTTCACAGACCCATAGAACCCTGAGCCTGAGGGAAAGGGTGGGTAATTAAATTGACCAGGTTTCTTCCTGAGCCCTTGGAAGGGAAAGGCGGGGGTGCCTAAATTGATTGGGTCACGCCTTGAGCCCTCGGTAGAGTATAGGCGGGGTGCCCTAAATTGATTGGGTCATGCATTGAGCCCTCGGTAGAGTATAGATGAGGTGCCCTAAATTGAACGGATAACAGATGTAACTGTGTAATATTTAGTAAGCATTCAGGAGGCAGGTTAATTGGAGATAAGGTATTTTTTAACAACTGCATGAGCAGCGAGCTCAGACTGAGTTTGTGCTGGCTTCTGAAAACTTCTAATTCTGTATTGGGTATATTCAGAGGCATTAGCATAGTCATTTTAATCCTACCATTACATCATTTCATTAGCACAGTCACTCCAAGACTTGTAATTTGATACGTACACTTAAGGCTGAACCCAATGATACATTTATCACTTTATGCCTCATTCTACTCCAGCCTTCAGTAAAGCTAAGAGAATGGAATCTCTGTGGAATGGGGGAAGATTATTTTGAATCTCTTATACACCTCCCATACATGCAAAAAGAGTCTGTTTATTAACAGCTGGTCATTCTGACATGATGGTCATAATATGGATAAATGAACCAGATTTCAGGTTTTTCAGTTTTTTGATCCAGGTCTGCTAAAATACATCTTTAATTCCCCCCTCCCCCACCAACCCCCCCTCCCCCACTATTTTATTTTGAGTTTGATTATGTTCAGCAAGCCAAAGAAAGCTCAGATCTTTAAAGATGTTTGTTAAAAGTAAAAGTAAATATTCATTTTTCACATCCAGTTACTCTTTTAAACAGAGATAGTAGCAAACCTACTGCATTGTCTGGTCCAGTTTCTCATTAAGCTTTCTTAGCCCCAAGAAGAAAGACCAATGCAAAAGGCAACTAAGCTGCACAAGACATAAAAATAAAACACATCTCCCCTTAAAAAAGTCCAATGGAATCAAAATACCCACATTAAGCATTATTCTTCACACTATTCAGGCTTTGCAAGCACATTGTTACAAAACTGGGTCATGTTGCTTAAAAAGTAAAATTGTATATTGCAACTGGAAGAGATGTAGAAAATTATAGCCAGAAAATATATCAGTTAGCTGCGAGAAAGTAGGACAATTATTCTTAGTTTCTAGTCCTGACTAAAATGCTTATAAACCATACAAGTCAAGAATTACCTATTAGCCAGCATACAAATATTTGGAGCACATCCCTATCTCAGGCATCTGCTGAATCAAGAATTTCAAAGCTTCTAAAAATTAGTATCTTCCTTTGCTGGATATAAAAGAACAATTCCTCTCAAACCTCTCTGCCTTTTTTACAGAACTCTAAAATGCTTATTTACTCACAGATCCGGAAGAGTCTATATCAACAAAATAAAATTACCCTCATGAAGAAAGGCACTACCAAATTGCTTTGAGCACTGATGGTGTTTCTAAATCTGCAGTTTGCACGTTGTGAGCATTGTTCTTAGGATCCAAATTCTGTTTCCCAATATTACAAACAGATATTTTCCCATCATGTTTTCAAAATTACTCAGTTGCATATGTTCTCGCTAACCAACATTTCAAGCAGTTTAAATAGAGCACAGTTCAAAGTAATTTACATTCACTTTCTCCCCTCACCCCAATACAACACAATTTCATAACCTGATTAATAATATTTTGTTGTAACTTTCCTATGAATCATTAATAAATTATAGGTCACTGGTACAAATTTCAGTAGCAAGACAAACCTCTTATTGAAAGCTTGTCAGCTAAAAACTCTATATACACTTACAGAGTGAGGATAAATCAGAAATAGGGTCTGTGGTGTAACACAATGGATTCATAAATTTGGCCCATTATGCATTTTACAGTATGTATAACTGGCAATTCAATATTTTAATGTATTCCATACAATTTCATTTTTGGTGGGAATGGGGATGAGGTGGGGATTAATTATATTAGTTTCTCTCAGTTTTCACATGAGCACCCATCAGCATAGTAGTTGAGTGTCTGTTCTAATTGTCTGCTTGTAATTTTTATTCTTGAGGTGGTGAAACACATCAAAAAGTCACTGACTGAGAAATAAATCAGAGGGATAAAAGAAATCTGACAGATATAGAGACAATAGAAAAAAGGAAATGACATTAGCATATACAACACAAATATTAGTCAAATCTATTGTTTTCTTTTAAGATAGCACAACAATTTCTTAAATTAAAAACTGACATTTAAGGAAGTACTGTACTTAAATAAAACTTCTGTCTGAAAAGTGTTCATCTACTTTTCTTACAAACAGCTCTGGAAGTTTCAGCCTTCCAGACACAAAATGGTTAGCTTAAGTATGTTAGTAGTCCCGGTGAATTTTTTTCTTCTATTTTTAAATGGGCAATTCTCCTGTAAGGGTCAGGTCCTCAGCTGATGTACATTGGCATAGCTTCACTGCACAACACCAAACACATTTTTACAAAATAAACATAGTTAAGGAGTCCATCTGGTTCCTCACATGCATAAAATTCTTCATTCATTCACTCTCACTTTGGATGATTTATACCACCCACCAAACATCAACTTTCCCCAGTTTTGTTTAATTAAAATATACTGCTAGATAGTCATTGTGTTTGAAAAACTTTCAGCCAATCAGTAATCAAGAAAGTAACAAAAGCATGTGTTTGATTTTGCCTCAAAAGACTTATCAAAATTAAGCTTTTAAAGGTTCTAAAATTATGAAGAATACTATGGTGAACATAATTTTGGATTCTCACAAGAGATTATCCAAGTGTCTGTTCGATAACATTTATTTCTCTTTTTAGAATAGCAAAGTTAATAAAAAGCAAGGTTTTACTGTAACAATTGTTTACAGCTGCTTAAAAAATAAACATCTCGGATACCAGAGTTATGGATGCCCTAAAAATGCCTATATAGTTAGATTTATCTGTTAGGATACCATTATTGACCACAAATATGTATTCTGTTTATGTTCTTCAATATGTCATATGTAAATTGCCAAATAAGATTGAGAGTCATAGAGAGGAAATGTGAATACAGTTCAAGTATGTTAATATCGTGAGCACCATGGTTGAAAAATAAGACATTTAGTACTTTAAAGACTTTGCTTTATATGGAGTTGAACTGACTTCTAAAGGAAAATGAGAGCAATGTTAATTATTTGTTTTCCAACATTTAAAAGTAAAAACTAGTAAATATATGTATGCCACTCACAAACATAGTGATTTGCATATACATTTTCATAATGCCTCACTTCTCTACATGTGCCTAGCACCTATAATGTGGATGAACAATTTGCACTGGAGAACTCCTAAACTTGGGCTTGACACTTTTTTTGGATAGCTGTGAAGTGTATTTAATAAGAAATAAATGATGGAATATTAGATTTAGGGTACCTGAATAAAGATTCAATCATACATAGAGTCTCCATTTTATAAGTTTGCTGACTGGCTGAATAGCAGTTCTCTGCATAGCAAATCTTGTGGGAAGAGGTACTTATACTTTAATTTAAAAAAAAAATCATTGTCAAGTACCAAAGCTCTATTGGGAAATTGAAATATTTGCAATGGAAAATCCCAATAGCACAGATCTGATCCACACAAATGTAATTAATTTCTATTATCCAAATAGAACAGATGAATTAGAAAATCTATATCTGGATGAAAACTGCAGGGGCAACCCCAGTACACATATGATGAAAAACAGGTACAATATTTTTCACATCAAATAATGCCAGGGTTGCTTGATTGGATGATACATCCGTGCTTCAAGAAAGCCATTAAGCTGACCTATCAAACTCCAGAAAATATAGGAAGTTTTTGTTTCTCCCTTTGCTGGGTTGAGAAAAATCCATACTTGGTATGTAAGAACCAAGCCTCACCACCTGCTTTTATGAAATGTAAAACCCCATTTCACAGAGTACTATGAAAAATTAAAACAGTGAAAAAAAGACTTTAAAATGATAGTAGGAGAGAATATAAAAGGCAGCACAGCAGGTGACTGACGGCACTGTTGCCCTCTGGGGAATTTCCCGACAACTATTGAGACAAAGCTGGTAATGGCCAACATTAATGGTATAGAGCAGTTTTATAGGGACCAATCCTGCAAGGAGCAGAGCACTTTCAACTCCTAGTGATTTCGGTGGGAGTTGAGAACACACAGCTCTTGGACCCATATACTATTAAATTACTATTACTATAAAGTACTGCTATTGGAATAACACAATATTCTTTCTTGACACACCGCAAATCAACAGTACCATTTGAGGATCAAATTTTAATAGCCGTATTTGTTCTGGGTATCTTACTCCATAAGTAGCCCTATTCATTTAAATGGACATACTCACAGAACAAGGTACACTCGATGTGAGCAAATGTATCAAAATCTGCCCATGTGAATGATTCTCTATCACCAAGATTTTCTTGTTTAGGGTCTTCACTTCATTAGGATAGTGGTGGTAAAACTTTACTTTCGTTGACTACCTTGGCAGTAAGTATTGCAATGGCATAGTAACTTTATGGACAGCAGTAGTGTGGCAGCAATAGATAATTGATAAGTAGGCCTCAATATGCATTATACCAATATGTTTATTACCTACAATACCTGGGATATCTTTCAGTGCCAAAACATTAAAGAATGAGGGAAAAGAATTATGTCACCATATGACTTTGCTCATTCAGGATCAAACAACTTTATTAATGTTCAGAAAACAGCCAAAGAAGTTGCTAAAAATTCCCTTGTGATATGCATCATAGTGTTTTTAAAACAACAAGACTGGAGGATTAAAGGCAAATATTTTTAAACCTGGGTGGTTAAAATTAGGCTCCTAAATCCATATTCAGACAAATGTAAGTGTCCTAATTTGCATAAGTGCTGAGCACACACTAATTCCACTGAAAGCAATGGAAACTGAAGGGTCTCAGCACCTTTGAAAATCAGAACAAGGGGTGCTTGGAAAATGTGAAGATATAAGGGGTGCTTGGAAAATGTGAAGATATATAAATCAGCTGGTCCAAATGACATGCATCCTGTGAGAATTAATGGAATTAGCAAAGGAACTTACTGTTACAGTGACGCGGTTTATTTTTATTTTGTTATCTTGGAAAACTGGAGAGGCACCAAAGTCTGAGAAAAAATATCTAGACCTGGAAAGTCAGCATGCAGAAGTAACCCACATTATTCATAGTGCCTTCCCAGAATAATGCAAGAGCAGTTCTCCAACAGCAAACCCAATTATCACTAGTTTATAACTATTTCCAAATGATACTCTGGCATCTGGGTATCATTTGCTATTGCAACCTAAGACAGCATGTTGTGCCAGCTCAAAAAACAAAGTGTAGCACGGTTTCTCAGTATTTCATGAGAGACTGTCATTCCATTATAGCAGGGGTGGGCAAAATATGGCCTGCGGGCTGGAACCGGCCCATCTAACATTTCAGTCTGGCCCACCAGGCTCTTAGGCTGTCCCCTCACGATCTCTGGTCATTTAAAAGTCCCACGGCACAGCGGGGAGCTCAGGCAGGCTGTCTGACTGCCATGGCCCCACGCTGCTCCCGGAAGCAGCTGGCTGCTGCTGGCATGTCTCTGCATTCACCCAGCAGGGGGGAGGCAGCTCTGCATGCTGCCCCCACCCCTAGCACCATCCTCACAATTCCCATTGGCCAGTTTCTGGCCAATGGGAGCTGCAGGGGCGGCGCTTGCGGGCATGGGCAGCACACGAAGACATGCTCCCCCTCCCCCCAAGGGGTGCACAGAGATGTGCCAGCAGCAAGCAGCTGCTTCTGGGAGCGGTGTGGGGTCATGGCAGGCAGGCAGTCTGCCTGAGCCCTGCTCCGTCGCCAGCTGGGAGCCGCCTGTGGTAAGTGCCTCTGGGCCAGAGCCTGCACCTTGCACCCCTTCCCACACCTCAACCCCCTGCTCCAGGTCAGAACCCCCTCCTGCACCCAAACTCCCTCCCAGACCCTGCACCCCAACCCCTGCCCCAGCCCAGAGCCCCCTCCTGCACCCAAACTCCTTCCCAGACCTTGCACCCCCTCCATTAATATAGTAGAAATGTGCGGCCTGTGATGACTTACCAAAAATCATGGAGTGGCCCCCCTGTGAAAATTATTGCCCACCCTGCATTATAGCGTGATACTATAAACCAGTGATATTCAGACTGAGGATCACGAGCTGCAAGTGGCGCTTTAATGTGCCTCGTGTGGCTCTTTGCAACACATGATATACAACACTCTGATTTAATTGTTAACCAATCAGGATGTTTTTACTATGTTATTAACCAATTGTAGCTGATAAAATAAAAATATGAATACATAGAACTATAGTAAATGAAACAATGGATTCACACTACTGTGGCTCTTTTGGTCACTAATTTGGCTCCTGAACCACTGAGTTCTGAGTATCACTTCTTTCAACCAACCCCACATATAGGACAAAAATTCTCATAAGGCATAGTAAACTGAATTCTCATCTGTAACATGAGAGTTAGAACTCTGATTTTTTTCTCATTTTGTTCCAAAATTAGAAGAAGTTAAAAGGGTGAGAAACAAGGAATAAATAAAGGGCAAGGTAAACAGAAAGGTAAAAGCAAATGAGATAACAACTCTTTCCTACTGGTCTTCTTCTTAGTGTATAGACAATGTGCCTCAGGTGGCACGTGACCAGGATACATCACAAAATTTGGTCCACTGGTTGGTTCATTAGCTTCGCCGGCTTAGGCCAGATACTGACGGGAAATGCAACATGAATGAGTGAACTGAAATGCAATCTCTGCCATACAACTTCTGAGTCCAGTTCAGTAGAGCATCCCTATATAGGAAAACACTTATGCTTATTTGCTTAACTTGAAGTCAACGGGACCTTGGCACCTTCTTAAATTTAAAAAGATTTTTAAGTGCTTTCCTGAATAAGGGCTTCTATGTGCTTAGGAAAAAAACCAGCACAATTATTCAAAGACCAATGGAAGATAAGTCAACTCTTTTCAAATGTTATTGAGGACTGAGAGTGCCAACATACTAGATGTACTGTGGAAAAGATATATTTCACCCCAAAAAATCATTATACAAAACAGTTCATGAGTCTCATATAGGAGAGACAGTGTATCATTAATATACATGAGCATTATCAGATGCATAATGAATATTCTGTCTCATTTATCAGTGCCAGTTTCATGGAAATTTACTTGGCCAGATCCTGAAAATCTTGTAAGTGATTTTTAAAAGGAAGATCAATGCTAATTTTCCTCTAGAACTAGGGTGACCAGACAGCAAATGCAAAAAATCGGGACAGGGGGTGGGGGGTAATAGGAGCCTATATAAGAAAAAGACCCAAAAATCGGGACTGTCCCTATAAAATCGGGACATCTAGTCACCCTATCTAGAACCATGCTTTTAACTTTGCTTCATACCCTCCCTGTCCAACTTTCCCATTTGAAGAGAAGAAGATGAGAGAAGAATTCTGTGGCAGGTTGATCTGAAAACAAAATTGGTGGCTATAGGAATCTGTTTAAAGACTAGGAAAGTTAGAAGTAGTCCCAGGAGAGAAGGATTTGTATAGGTGAGGTGGCCACTGGTGCATGAGACTACATGATTAATAAAACAAGTATCACACCACAACAGCTGTGGGAATGCATACACACATGCTTCATATACATATATAATACTGTTAAGAGGTCATGCAATGAAATAATGGATCACTAGATGGAAATCAATTTAAAACAAATAAAAGCAAATATATCATATAGTATATAGTCAGTCTGGGAAACTCACCAGCATAGATGCAAATCCAGTAACTGGATTTATAAAACTGGATTTATTTTATGATCAATAACAACATTTGTATTTATGCTCACTGAAAAAAGGGTAGACAGTTCCATGCATCAGGGCATAAATTGGTCGAAACAAAGATCCTCAAGTAATTGTGCCTTATGACAACATTGTGCAAATTGGCCTGGTTTTGCAGGGTTATGGGAGTAAAGGTTACCTTCCTCTGAAACTTCAGATACAGAATATCCCACTAAAGGATTTAGGATGCTAAACTTGAAAAAAAAAAACCCAGTGGTTTTATATCTTTAATGCCAGCCAACTTGAAGTAAACCACACAACTGATTGCCTCAGAAACCTCTGCCATCACTTTACTCACAGTCAACTTTTCAATACCAAACTGGTTGACAATGGACCTATAGCAGTCTGGGGTAGCCAGCTTCCAGCTGGTTATAACAACCTGCTTCTGAAATAGCAAGGGTTACCTCAGTTGTGTCTTTTTATGCTGGAGGGTGGGGGCAAACTGCTCAAAGATCCAAAAATGTAGCTTTCTTCATGCAAAAGTTCTGGACCCACTGCTGGCCATCCCAGGTCTGAATGATGATGTGATCCCACCAGTCAGTGCTTGTGGCCCTGCAGCAGAAATGCCAGTCTACATAGGGGGCATCAGCGGTTATGCCAATTGTACTGAGCAGCATTCTGCCAGTGCAAGTCTGCCATGCCAGGGCATTCCTTCTCTTTTGCCTGCTACTCCTCCTCTCCCTGCTCTTCCATCATTAAATCCTTCAGCTACCTTTGGTGGGACATAAAATGCCATTGAAATGTTCACCAGCACCACCACCACACCTGCCATTTCCCTGACACAGGAGTGAAAGCAGAAGCAAAAGAAGTTCTTCAAAAGACACCTCCTCATTGTTGTTGGCACCGGGAGCTGGGAATACACAGACAAAACCTACTGAGCTGCAGGCTGTGTTAGCGGACTGTTCAAACTTCCTGTAACATGTAGGGTTAGAAGTAAATTTTTCCCACAGTGCATTATAGTCAAAGAGCTAGAGTGGCCACATTTCAGGAGGAAGCTAGGGACTCAGGGATATTGTTGGTTTGACTTGGGTCTGTGTGCTGCAGTGTCGACACCAAAACCCCAGGTTTGAGCACAAATTAGAGAAGTCTTAAATTAGGTATAAGAAACAGTGTAGATGCTCAAGCCAGGGTTCTTTAACATGGGTCTGCAGACTCAAGTCCCACTAACCCTGGGACTGCTTACACTGCAGTGTAGACATACCCATAGAGATTGAATAATATGCACAGAAAGTCTGTGGCAGGGCTCCAAACCTCCTATGTTTCATTCCAGTGCCACAACCACAAGACTATGCTGTCATTTTTTTTCTTTTTAAAAGCACTTTTATTATTTATTGATCAACTCATGGTGATTTAAGGTATGATTGATTGGTCTATAGTTTGTTTGTGGTCTCTGACCCATTCATTCCTAAAACAACTGTGCACTTAAAGCATTCTTGATTAATGAGTGACCCAGGCTACAGTATGTATATTTCTGACTGTTTTGTATCCGAAACAAGTATAACCTGAGCATATTTGAAAGGACATTATGTCCCTGCATGAAGCTGATCATTTCCTTGTCTCTGTGGTTTCATTGTACATTTATATGAATAGTAAAATATTTGATTCATACCTTATCTTCACTGATAGAAAAAAAATATTCTTACAAGTATTTTGTATCCTGCTCATTAATTATTTATCAGTGACAAGAACTTAAGAGCTGTTAATAAGCCTCTAAAATTGCAAAACCTTAAATCCAGTACACAGCCTGAGGAACAGGGCCGTGTTCTGGAAAGGCGTGCAAAGGGATAGGAGTGAAAGACCTTTCCCCAAAGTTGCATGAAAGCCACTAGTACCCCCCACTGCTAGTCTGCCCTTCTCTCCATCCAGGCTGGAAATACAAGATAGTTCCATCTAGTCACAAAACCAACAGCTCCATCCCCACTTTCCCAATGCCCCACTTCCTTGGGCACAAGACACTTCTGAGGAGCTGAGCTTCACTGCAAACAGGTGATTTTATCTCCTCTGTGGGATACGCAATTTCTGCCCCACTGAGGAGCAAAGCTTCATCAGTTCTGCTGCAGCTGAGGCCCTATCCACCCACAGAGGGGGTTGGGCACGTTTGCCCTGAGAATGTATTTATAACTGAACTAGAAGGTGCTCATTGTAACTTATTTCTTTTGCACCCTCTCTGCCTTTTCTCACAGGCTGAGTAATCCCCATCTCCTGCATAGTAGCAGTAGAGCAACTCTATGGTCGCTGGTGCACTGTCAAAGTTGCAGCTACAGAAGTTTCAATTCAGCTTGTACTCACAGGAGGGCATGTAGACAGCAATTCCATGAACATGCAGATCCTTCTACCTTTGCCCCTCTCAATTCCCCCTTTTTGTCTCTGACCAGGAAGCCTTGCTGATTTGACCTACATTGTATGCAAAAGGTAGAGACCCCATCAGCAGGCTCATCAAATCCTGCTTCCTCATGCAACAGAACTATATTAGTTATAATGCAGCCAGGGCTCTCCAGAGCTGTGGAGGAGGCTGAATTTGTCCAATAATTCATACCTGAGACTTATTTTTCCACTATTTTCTAGAAATGGAAGCCACTGAAAAGTTCCAAAGTGGCACAGTGAATCAAAGTCATCCTTGTGACGCAATGAATGTTTCTGAACTAATGTAAGATACAGATGACATCACAGTATAAAGCAGCTTTTCAATGACCCAGACTCTATTTCAGGCACTGTTTCCTATTTATAAGTATCCTGAATTTCAATCATATTATCAGTTACCTGCTGAGTCTGGCAACATATTTAATTTCATGTTAAACCACCTGACTGCCTTTTCTGTAGGAAACATTTTCCCAGTGTTATTGTCAGCGACCTAGCAAAGGTTAGCCATAAATCTCTTTCTCAGCAAGGGTGCTGATAGTTTGAGCTTCACTGATAAGCAATACTATATTTCCAAGCTCATAACCAAAACAGTCTGAACAGTTGTATCTTCTTGAACAGTATTTAGATAGGATTGTGTAAGTCCAACAGGTTAGTGTATGAATCTGCACAATTTTTGTATATCTGGGTCTGCTGGAATATTTGTCTTACCTGAATACATGCTGTTTTCTTTTTCTGTTGTTATTGACTGAATATCCATCTACATTACCTACCTGTAACTGCTTACCTGTACATTAAAGACTCTAGAACTACTTGCACTTAGCATGAAGGCCATATTTATTTTAATGGAACAGCCCTCAAACTTTTGCTATGAAAAGGATGCTATAACAATTTCCTTGGTATATCACAGAATTTGGAAAATAGTACCTGGGATGAAATCCTTAAAAACAGAGAGTCCAGGATTCAGTATCAAAAGCCAAAAGACCAGGATTCAGTATCAAAAGACACATGTACTCCATATAATTATTGAATTCTGAGACCCAGTATCTGAGTTACAGCCCAACTGTCATCTCTATTTCTGTCTGGCTTACATGGGCCCATTCACAAAGCATCTGAGTAAAGACAGAACTGGATAATCTGAAAACAAGGTCTCAACAGTGATGTTTCAAACCCTCAAAGAAAAATCAGTGCTCATATATTTTTAAAATGTCGGGTTTTTTGATTGCTCATAGTGTCATAGTAGGAATAATGTCCACAGAAGTGGACTATATTTAAAATAAATGGCTTTTGTGGTTATCTAACATCTCAACCTTTAATCAGGAAGAAGAGGGATAGCTCAGTGGTTTGAGCATTGGCCTGCTAAACCCAGGGTTGTGAGTTCAATCCTTGACGGGGCCACTTAGGGATTTGGGGCAAAAAATTGGTCCTGCTAGTGAAGGCAGGGGGCTGGACTTGATGACCCTTCAGGGTCCCTTCCAGCTCTATGAGATAGGTATATCTTATTATTATTACTTGAAAAAGCCATTTAATGTTTCTTGTACTCCAGTATTCAGGAACAGTAACCCTCAAAACCCATAATAAAAATAACATGAAAAAATGAAAATACCACACTCTTCAGTTCATGGCATGGCCATTTGTACGTTCCAAAGGCACAGTATATTACCGTAATTTAAAAAAAAATACTGTGCCACATACTGCTTTCCATTAAATGGATATAAGTCTGGAGTGCATTGGGCCAGAAATCTCAGGGACTTCAATGAAGATACACCTCTACCCCGATTTAACGCGACCCGATATAACACGAATTCGGATATAACACGGTAAAGCAGCGCTCCGGGGAGGCGGGGCTGCGCACTCCGGTGGATCAAAGCAAGTTCAATATAACGCGGTTTCACCTATAACGCAGTAAGATTTTTTGGCTCCCGAGGACAGCGTTATATCGGGGTAGAGGTGTACTCCCAATTGATACTGGTATCATTAAAAGCAAGATTTGGCCTCATTTTGGGTTTAATTCTACCACCCTCAATCACAGTGAGTAGCCCCTTACTTTACAAGTATTCTCATTGAAAGTATTGCTTTCTATAGAACTGCTTGTGGGGAAAGATAATATTAAGTGTAAGGAGACAAATTCTGGCCTTTAATGGCCTTATCTTCACTAGGTAAAATTGTATATTTTTAAACACATATTACCGTACATATCATGTGTTAATGTACAAATCATCTTTTAAGATTTACTTCAGCTAGTTAATGTGTTAAATCTATGACTTTCCTTGTCTACACTAGGATTTTAAGATGTTTGCATATTAAAAAAACACATTTTTTTCTCATGGTCTATGTGTTGCTTTAAAAGTACAGTTTGAATCTAGTGTACATACATATTTTGGACATCTGTCAACCAAATTCTTAATTAGGATAAGAATGTTAAGAGTTTATGTTTAGCTTTATTTGGAGTTTAGTTTGTATTCAGCATTTCATCAGTTCATACAGTATGAACTAATTCTATATAACTGTATAAATCAAATGAGAATTTTGAAATCATAAAAAATGTAGTTAAGGCTCAATGTGGTTTTTACTACTTTTTGTGCCAAAGTTAACCAATTGAATACAGCATGAGGTACTGGGTATATTCATCAAAACTTATTTTCAGTACTATCCTATGTACAAGGTATGTCACATAGATGTGCCAACATTCCAGTGGAAGATTTGTACTTCAGATGAATGCCGAATCACTTTGTTGCAGCAGAGACGCTATAGTGAAAAGCAGTATCAAGAAGGCTGAAATTTCAGGAGCCTATTGGTTTGTGAAGTCTTTTGGAATTCTGGGGAAACTTGCATTGCAGCACTGAACTTTTTCCAGGGAACTGAAAAAAGATTTTAAACTATCTTGCTGCTGGATAGCACTCCTGTTCCCATACAGATGGAAACTGCTGTCAGACTCATTGGAAACGGGATAAGGTGCTTTAAGATAATAATCACTTTACAAACACCTGTTTCCCTTTCATGAAACAGTGATTATTTTAAAGCACCATCTCCCATACTCGGTACTCTGTTTCTATGGGAACAGGAATAGAGTAGCTGCAGAGTTATAGGAACTCCTGTAAATTTTAGTGACTCATGCTAAGAGAAATCCATTTTGAGTAGAAAGAGAAGTCCAATCTGAGTTTACCTGTAATGCCTTCGCTCCTAGATTATGCCAAGGTGATGAGGAAATGTCTTCCTTGACAGGTGCTGGAGTGTTACATTCCACCTGTCACCATCCAGAATAAATTTTATCTATGACCATATGTCTGTTTTGAATTGAAAAAAGCATATTGCTTGATCTTGAAAAGTGGCTTCAAATTTTCATTAAGCTGCAAATCAAATAGTTACCTAGGGCTAATATTTGCACACCTATTTACTAGCACATTGCATACACAAAAAAGAGTCCATGGTGAAGAGTTTTAAAAGTAAGCTGTCATAAATATGACGGGATGGGTAACCACCTTTCTGTATACAGTACTATAAAATCCCTCCTGGCCAGAGGCACAAAATCCTTTTACCTGTAAAGGGTTAAGAAGCTCAGGTAACCTAGCTGGCACCTGACCAAAAGGACCAATAACGGGACAAGATACTTTCAAATCTGGGGAGGGGGAAAAGGCTTTGTTTTGTTTGTTCTTTGTCTGTCTGTTCTGTGTGCTTGCCGGAGACAGATCAAGAAGGCAAGCAATCCAACTCCATTAGAATTAGTAAGTAATAATAAGGAAATGCGTTAGCTTACTTTTATTTTGGCTTGTGATTTTTCTTGTCTAGAGGAGGTTTTGTCTAGAGGGAGGTGTATCCCTGGATTTGTAACTTTAAGGTTTTGCCTAGAGGGGAAATCCTCTATGTTCTTGAGTCTTTTGTTATTCTGTAAAGTACTTACCATCCCAATTTTACAGAGGTAATTCTTTTACCTTTTCTTTAATTAAAATTCTTCTTTTAAGAACCTGATTCTTTTTTCATTGTTTTAAGATCCAAGAGTTTGGGTCTGTGTTCACCTGTACCGATTGGTGAGGATATATTCTCAAGCCTCTCCAGGAAAGAGAGTAGGGGCTTGGGGGATTATTCTCAAGCCTGCCCAGGAAAAGGGGTTTAGGGGGATATTTGGGGAAGGTAGGGCTCCAAGTGGCCCTCCCTAAATGTTTGTTTAAATCACTTGGTGGTGGCAGCATTACCTAATCCAAGGAGGTTTTAACCTAAGCTGGTAGAAATAAGCTTAGGGGGTCTTTCATGCGGGTCCCCATGTCTGTACCCTAAAGTTCAGAGTGGGGAGGGAACCCTGACATAAGCCCATACTGCTTAGATTAGGAGAAAAAATGTACAGCAATAGTGATTTTCATCATTCACTAGAGACAATTAAAAACAATTTCAACAGGGAGTTCTGGTTTAAAACAAAACAGAACAAAAACGATGGCATGAAACTACATTACACTTTGTCCCTAAACAATACCCCTTAATTCCCAAGGTTCTTGAGAGTATGTAATGGAGTAGTAGGCTTATTTAATTTTCCAAGTTCACTTGTGGAACAATAAATTCATTGAATGGATCTTCAGGCTTAAGACATATTGCTATAAGTTTGCTAATGTTGGAGATTGTGTCTCATCATAATGCCGTCTTTGGTCTCAGGGCATGATCCAAATTCACTGAGGTCAACAGAAAGGTTCCCACTGACTTCAATGAACTCTGGATCACACCCCCAATACTTAAAATCCTTGAATGCTTCATACAATGAATGCTGGAAGGCCTTGCACAAATATTATTGCTTTCCAGGGGCCACATGGGCAGCACTCACTTTACACATGGCATATGTCAACATGTACGTGTTTTCATGTCACATTACAGAAAAAGTCATTAAAGAACAAAGGGGTTAATTTGAGTTGGTCAAAAAATCAAAATTTGTAAATGTCATATATTTGAAAATTAATAAAAATAAGGAGTGAAATCCTGGTCCTGTTGATGTCAATAGCAAAGGAGCTTACTAAAATGTTCTATCTCAGAATTGAGTGTAAACTATATAATAAACAAACAACAGTTGAAATAATTCCTTCTGTGAGGCTAAGTCTATGCTATACATTGTAATCTAGTATGTATTATAGAATGGGGGTGGGGAGGAGGAAACAAGGGTTAGTTAGGACATGATCCTGAGGAAGAATGCAAGCATATTAGAATGCTGCTTGTGATCTAGCATGTTATTTTTAAAAATAACTATTCATATGTGTTTCTATTTCTAGCCAAACCGATAAATGTGTAAAATGGGCCCAATATAGCACCCTTTAAAGTTAATGGTAACATTCTGTTTGGCCAGAATTTCCATTTACTCTGATGAAAACACAGAGAAGCTCTAGTAATGGGAATGGAGTTACTCTGGATTGACACTAATGTAGCCGAAGGACAATGTGGCTTATTGGCTCCAGTGAAGTGAATGGGACTTGAGAGTGTTCAGCACCTGACAGGAACAAGCCTTAAGTTTTCTTCTAATTTTATGGGCAGAGAAGGGTGAGCTTGAATGATTATGGAAAATAACATCACTATCACCATCAGATTTAAAACATGAAGAACAGAATACATGAGTCACCCATAAACTGTTCCACTTCTGAGCCAGGAATCAAATCCTTCTACTTTTCAATGCAATGACTTTAGCCATTTACTTCATTGGAATCAGGAGCAAGCCTTAGGTAGGGAATGCTGGCACTCTCAAAACAGCTAAAGAAATATTGCTTTCTGCCAGCATCCACTAAGAGCCAAATAATATGTATGTTGGGTTTCAGTGTCTCGGTGATTCAATGACTTCACTGATTGCAATTTCCTTTCTTCATTTCCAATTCAGGGATGAGATCCTGAAAAATTAAATCATTTGTAAGGTTGTTCTAACTGCTTTTCAAATGGGCTCCCAGTCTTACGACAAGAGAAGTTACAGGTGTGAAATCCTGGCCCATTTGAAGGGATTGTCAACACTCCTAGGGGACAGGTTTTCACCCCAGAATAGTAAATAGGGATGAATTTATTGGACATTCAATGCTAATCTTGAATTGAACCTGAACTTCCCAGTTCCCTGGCTCTTTTTACTATCTGGAAGACCCTTGAAATTTCTTTTCCACCTGGCCTCAAAATTGTCACAACCTGGTCAGTCCTTCTCTTTGGATGAACCCCAGTTTGTTGTGACTGGTCTAAACACTAACTCCCATGTGATTCTAAATCCTCTGGGTTGGGGTAGTGACTGGTAACTATTCCTAGTTCTGGGTCTCTCAGGCCCACTTCCAGGTGCAGACCCCAAGCCTGATACCCTTTTTGGGCAGTGGGACCCTGCCGTCCAGCTGTGTAGGCCCTGGAACCAGTGCCATATCCCTCCCCAGCTCCAGTTGCTTATATTCATTCCCCCAGAATGTACTGTACTGGTTGTGGGAGCTCAGGTTTCTAGATAAAGCCTTCAGGGACAATGTGGCAGGAAAGCAAGAAACAGACTTATCAAAGGAAATTTTTTTAGAGACAAACACTTTACTCTTAATAAAAGAACAAGAGAGTTACAGATCTAAGGAAAACAACAAACAATGACAATCATCACATTCTTCAACAGCCTGCTTAAATAAACATTAAATTAAAACAGACTGGTGAAAAATAGTTCAGACTAGAAATGTATTAGACTTCCTGGGATCCTGTTACTTTTAAATGTTCCTCATGTTTTGAGCACGATTTTTTGTTGGGGGTGATAAATTAGCACATCCTTGACTGACTGCAACTTAGAATGAAATGAGAGCAGGTAGTTGGTGTGAAAAACTCAGGTCATAACACACCTTCAGAACAAGATGGCAGAATATAAAAATACCCCTAAACCTGGAAATAAGATGTCAATGACAGCTAGAGAAAAGAGAACATGTGGCCAACATAGAGAGGAAGAAATCAGACAAGTACTTCAACACTGATGCCAAATAAATAACAAACCCCACCAGAGACGAGAATCTCATTCAGTTATGAAGTTCCCCTGAAGAAGAGGGGATTTCCTCACCTTCAACACATAAAGCTTTGACACAGTTGACACAATTTATTAGAAGTTTAAGAAAGAGGAGTGTGTGACTTAGATCATTACAAGAAAGGAGAGGGGAGAGTAACATATGTGAAACAAGGTTTCAGGGCCAGAATTATAAGCATCAGACAGGCCCTGAAAAGAAAGAGAAACCGGATATTATAACAGACTGGAGTAACCCATTACCTGTATATTAACAAAAGCTAAGAACTGATTGGGTACATGGGAGTTTCAACAGCTCAAATGGCCCAAAATATTAAGACTAGTTAACCTTCCAAGCAGCTCCAGTGAAAAGCTTTTGTGACAGCAGGAAGAAGAGGGCTACATTTTCAAATGCCTGATTTTTCAGCATTAGAACTAGATAAATTCTGCAAAATAGTGTTTACACTAAACAGCTGATTTGCATGTTGATTTGCGATGGGAACATTTTTTGATATCTTGAAAATGTTCATGGGATGGAAAACCTGTCTCCTGCCCAGTTCTAATACATAGTTTGTAAATCTGGCTCATAGGAGCCTAAATCTCTTTGAAAATCAGTAGGATTTAGACCCCGTATAAATGCTTTTTAAAAAGTTATCCCCAAATTTGAGAAAACCTTTACATTCTAAAGAAGGGTTACAATTTTAAATAAACAGATTAGAAATTTGGTAAATGTCACATATACATTTATATATATTAACTCTGATTTATATGTCTAACTTCATGCATCCAAATTTGAAAAGTTGGCCCATTATTAGTTATTGAGATTGTACCATAATACAATGTTAGCACATAGTTAATAATTGTTATGATCAAAAATAGTTTGCATGTGGTTCTGTTTAGCTATATGTAATTTTGTTACAAATATTTTTAGACTCCCCCCAAAAAATTGGAAAAGGTTTTGGCATACACATCTAATCCACTTGTAAGATCCTCCTGGTGCTAAGATAGAGTCATTCCAGGTGATATAGTAATCTAATAAAGATCTGCATTTTTATCATATCTCTCTCTGGGCATGCATAGGCAGCCATTCATGCTCACAAAGAGGTAGCTGGACGTCCAACCTCTGGTAAATCTGAATGAAGTACATTGATTTTGATAAACTGAGCTATTGAGAAGAAACACTATCTCTACCTGGGAAGTCCAAAAACAGTCAGTAACCTGCCACTCAAGGAAGCATAAACACTTATATGCATTTTGCTTCATCAGAAAAATTGTTTCCAGAACTGCTGCATCTGATCTTATAAGGAAAACAAACCCTTTCACTGCATAAATGAAAGTCGGTCTTTTTCTACCCTGTGCCAAAACTAAGATATTGTTCTGTTATTAACTTCTTTTGTAATGATAAATTTTCTAGTTCTTACTACTCCAAGCAGAGGTAGATAGCTGAAGAGAAACACCACACCTATTTCACGCAGAACTGCTAGCTTGTTTTAAAAAGTATGTAAACTGTTGTAACTAACTGAATCATGACATCTCTAATCTGTTTTGATTGCAAAGTTTCTACTTTGTCAAGGTAGATAAGAAGAGAAAAGATGATGCTGTTTTATTTTTGTTTTTTTCAGAATAGCATACATCTACTTTGATTTCAGATTATTTGTATCCTGTCCAAAGCTTACCATACACCATGACTCATGCCCTTTTATTTTATATCTACTTTCCACAAATTTAGGACAAGCAAATTCCTGGTACTTAAAAAACTTAAAAATCTTAGGCGCATAAGCTGCTTTAGCCTTTAAAAGTAGGAGGCTTAAAACTCCAAATCAGTTTGAATTCTCTGAGCCAATCTTTGTCTGTTAGAAAAAAGATGAACAGAGGCACAAACTAGATAACAGCCTTTTATGGGGTACAGAAATTAAAGTAACAGAATTACCTTTCAAAGAGATCCCCTGGGCTTTAATGTAAAAATAGCTATTATTTTATTAGACAAGGCTCTAATCCACAGTCCGCTCAGTTGTACTCCAGACTTCTAAAAGATAATCAATGTCTTCACTGGAGAGTGGCTTGATGGAAAAACAATATATTTGGGGAAGCTGGGGAGCCATCTTGTGGTGATTGTGTTTAATCCTCCAAAAGGGGAGTTTATTTTTGGGTGAAATTGTTTCATTATCAGGTCACTCACAGAGTAACTATTCTATCACTTTATCACTCATGATGAACCACAAGTTTTGCTGGTAATATGCCTGGATGTCTTAAGAGTTGTATAGTGGGAAGGTGAATGGCACAGAGAATGGCTAAAGCCATTCCATGTGGTCACTTTTTAACTTTGCCATTGATCTTTTCTGAACGATTTTTCATACACATTCTTTCTTTGGCAATAAACTATATTTACCAAATAGAGAAAGTCATGAGGCAGAAAACCATTCTTTGGGATTTGATTTGCACTGCTACTGATTTCGTAGTGTACATCCTTGAGTGATTATTCCTTTTTCATGGAAATTTTCTGTAAAGAGGTTAAACTCTGTTCTTTCTCATGGGAGGAACTTAAATCAATTCAGCTCTGAGGGGGAGGCTGGGGTTATATTTTACGTTACAGTTGCTGAGGTGGAAACAGTGGGTTACAATCAGGAGAGCTGGAGGCCTATATAGAAGTTTCATCCTGCAATCTTGTGAAGGAGCAATATTAGGAATCCCAGGACATAATTGAGACCAAAGTGAAAAGATATATCTGTGCACAAGTTGAGAGACTAACTCTGTTTGAGGTTAAAAAAAAAAGAATAGTAGTCTCTGCGTAACACTTAGCTTGTCACTTGCTGGAGAAAGCCTACTTAGTGATATCCAGCCACCACCGTACCTGCCTTGGTAAGCAGCAATCATCTTTATGAATCATTCCCAGAGGTCAGTACTTTGACTGTGAGGGGCACACTGCTAAATTATCTGTATTTTTAAATTGCCTGAAGGAAATAGTTTCTCCTAGGCAGCGTTTCTTATAGTCTAGTTATCACTGCAGCACATCAAAGGCAAAGAATGAAGTTACCCAGCTATCAAATAAGGCACTTTCTTAAGTTATACCATAGAGAACATACCAAACTACCTTCCCATATCTATTATACTGTACAACCGGTCAACTGCATTCCAAGAAACAATAAGCATCTATCAGCATATAATTTTACTTTCTGTTTTGGGCCCTAAGTAGAATTGCTTAATTCCATTCTATTTAAACTGAATGGGTTTCTTAGATATGCTAACATTCTAATCTGCTGAGCATCACACATATTTTTAGCAATGCATGCATTCTATTCAGCTCCCTTTGCCTGAATTTCACAAAAAAAGAAACCCCCTGTTCAGGGCTGGTTCGGACAATGAAGCCAAATCTGTAGCAGCATGGAGACCAACGAAGATTGAAATTCTAGTGTTAGGTTTCCTACTCATGCTATGGTGCTGCACAACGTTAAGGGCAAAACTTCTTGGTGGCGAATCAGGGTGCCTCTCCCTTTTATCACAGACTTGTCTTGGGCCCATTTTCTCCCAACCTCCTTTTTTATCAGAAAAACTCCATTCACTGTTCCCCTAGTGATCTTTACAAACACACTAGATCTGTATACATTCAATTTTCTTCATCACCCTGCAATGGAAAGAAACATACATGCATACCCAGCTCCATAGTTCGCTGTGCAAAAGAATGTGAAGCAGATGGAATTGCAGGAGGTCACAGAGTAAATCTTTTGCCTCACAGTCAGCGGGCTCAATTTAAAGAATTTGCAGAGATTTATTTTCTTGAACTGGTACTGCTCCTATTGTCAGGATCTTCTACATATGCTCAAACTCATGAACTGGCAATCATCAGATTTCATTGAGCAACTGCATTTTGGGTTTTATTACCCCTTTGATGCTCACATGTATCTGCCATTAAACTATTATGGAAAATATTCACATTGTGTGTTTATGGTGATCCATCCCCTTTCTCATAAGCAGTGGATGAACAGTCCTTGCAATAAGAATTCTCCTGCTTGGTTTGGGAAAACTGTATTAAGATGGACACATTTGAATGAGACACTGCTTATATTCTGAATACAACATGATATTTCCAGGACTAATTTGCTAGATAATTTCCATTAGGAAAAACAAAACACAAAGGAAGGAAAATGAAGAGACTGAAAGATGAAAGGAGGTAGAAATAGAGGGAGCTGAGAGCAAGGGGAAAAACAAGGATATAGAAAAAAATGACTGGTAATGAACATGAGAGCACATGGAGAAAAGAAAAGCAGAAGAGACTAAACAAGGCAGGAGAGACAGAGTGGAGAAAGATAGAGTTGTCAAAGAGCACAGTGGATAAACACAGAGACAAGGGGAAAGAGAAAGAAGCATACAGCCGTGAAAAGGAAATGAATTACAAATGTACAGAATGAAAAAGAGAGACTAAGAGGCAAATATAAAAGCTACAATTAAATAGTGCATGTAAAGATGGACATAACTTACATTAGGTGACACCTAGAGAGAAACAGACTTTGGGAGAAGAGTAGAGGAAGATAAAACATTAGAAAACAATACACACAAAATAAACAGGATATGGAGAATAAGTGAGACGCTAATACATTTTATTAATTTAGTTTTTATAACAGGGAAGTGGTGAAATTTATTTTGACTACTTATTGTGCTAAATTGTCTAAAGCTGCAGAACCAGTCATAGTTTGGGTCAAGTCTTATACCTAATTTTATATTTATAAATCCCTACTTTCTATTTAGAACCTCAATTCTCTTAAAATACCACTCTTCCTTAGGATTTGGTTTCCAATTCGTTTCACTTATTGCTATGTTATGCCTATAATTATATAGTCCCTGGGGGAAGAAAAGTGCACATTACAAATCAACAACACAATCTGTCATAATTTGGCACGGTTGTCAATCTTTGCTTAAGGGAACTGAAGAAATGGAAAAGCAGGGGTGTTGCAGGTCAAGATAGAGGTGAATTGTGGAAACTTGCAGATCACTTCTTCCAGTCTGTCTGAATCTAGCTAATGCTGCAACAATGTCTAATTCTAGCTAGTACTCTTACAACAGTCATTAACTTTTATGATGAGCACTAATCTCACCCCCATTTTTTTAAAATTGCCTTCATTAATGAAGCTCCATACATACTTTATATGGTGGTTACAGTGTGCTGCAATTTAGATAAACTTTTCACCTGATTAGGGCGACAGGCTCCTTGCACTAGAAAATCCATCACCATGTTTAATTTATTTCATTTAAATTAATCATTTATTTTAATTTATAAAACTCCATAGGCACACATCCTACAGTCTAGGAAGCCATTACAGAAATATATACAATTGACTGTTTATACATAAGAAGTGGCGTATATCCTCCAGCAAATACAATAATAAAATGAACTCCTAAGAAACCACTGCAACTTTCAACCCATCTGACTGGGCCAAGAAAGCTGGGAATAAATATGGACTTTGCAGCATGGCTGGAAGATTAACAAGTCTGGGATCTGGCCAACCAAACGTTCACTAGAATTCTGATGGCCTTATTTACATTACCATGTGGCCATTCAAGATTACCAAAATAGACCTGACAATTTTCTTCAATGTTTGAACATAGTATAGATTTGTATTTAAATTTGTAAAAGTAACTAGGGATTTGGGATGCCGGGATTTTTGGGTGGCCGTAAAGGGACACCTTAAAGTGACCTGAATTTGAGTTAAAGGTGTCTCAGATTAATCAACCAAAATTTGAGGACTCCAAATGATAAAAAAATAATAAATATGGTTTACTATAAGATTCACAAAATTTACTATCATTTGCAATTTAGGCTCTAATGTAGAGACTAGCATTCACTTCAGCACTTGGGAGTTTTGATTGACTATAAAAAACAAACAGCCCTACCCCCCATTATCTGGGCTCCATCTACATTATCCAAATATAATTACTGGTCTGCTAAGGGCATATTCAGTCATCTCTAACTGCACCCCTCTCATTAGGAGTCATTTCACTAATTTGCCTGGTAATAGATGCTCCCAGATACAGTTCTAGTGATTAATTTATATAACTAGTTGCAAAAATGGTAAATAATTTCATGGCATTTTATATAAAAACTACCATCACTCACAAACTGTCATAAGAATGTTGATACAGTCTTAACTAAGGCAGGGTGAACCCTAGACATCTGATTATAATTCATATTTACAAAACCAAACTGACCAATGCAAATATATGCTCAATAGAGAGCTGTGTGGTCTGATTTTCAAAAGCACCAAACATCCAATAGCTCCCATTGACCTTCGTGGGAACTAGTAGGTGCCCATGCATGACTTAAAACAAATAAAGCAACAAACAAAAACTGTACAGATCTGTGTAAAAAACAAACAAACCACTTTTGTTACTATCACATTTAAGGTTGCGAGAAACTAGGTAGGATTGAGAATAAGGGATTAAGAAAAGAGATCAGTGTTAAATTTCACTTCCATGATTTCCCCTGAGAAGCCAGTACCCAATTTACATAAAATAAAATGAAAATGACAACAGTATTTAGGTTTTGGTATTCAATATTACCTTTCAGAAGTAGCCATCTCCCAAGCTGCTCTGAAATGCTTGCTCATAATGACCACTCTCCTCCTATGTATCTTATAATTTATGTCTTGCACCATCAATGAGAAATAAGATTGCAAGCTATTGCTCCTGAAATGTAAGGATCAAGAGAGGATTTTCCCTTCTATTTCTTCTTGCCATGGCAGAATGCAGGCTGCAAAGAACTTCAGCAGGGATGAGAGATGAAAGCCTATGATTCAACTTGGAGTGCAGATTGCCTCTCAGTTTAGATTGTTTGCAAGTGACAGGCATAGGTAAAGAAGTCAGCTTTGTTAGCACTGAGCCAATTTATTATTATATTTGAAGTAATTAACTTTGAGCGGGTGAGCCCTAATTATACAGGACAGAAATATTTATTCTTTCAGTACTCATTTCTTTTAAAAATGAAAAGAAGGGGCAGTTCAACTGTAGCAAAAACATAGACAGACAGAATTCACTGTTACAGTTAAAGTGTTTCATATTGATAATACAAGATGATTCAGATATCAAATCACAGACAATATCGTCTGTGCCTTTATGGGAACCTGTCTCTTACTGCAAGCAACTCATTTCTGCTACTTTATATCCCTTACACAAGGACTGCAATGTAACGTTTAAACATAGAAAGGGGCGATGTCATGTAAACAATTCTTAAGCACAGCACATGCCAAAACATTTGCCTTCCTGCAGGAAAAGTCTAGATCAGTGACTCTCTACCTATCCAGACTACTGTACCCCTTTCTGAAGTCTGATTTGTCCTGCATACCCTCAAGTTTCACCTCACTTAAACACTACTTGCTTACAAAATCAGGCATAAAAATACAAGTGTCAGAGCACACTATTACTGTAAAAATGAGAAAATAATCAATTTTTCCATATAATTATAAAATAAATTAGAATATAAATATTGTATTTACATTTCAGCATATAGTATATAGAGCAGTATAAATAAGTTATTGTCTGTATGAAATTTTAGTTTGTACTGACTTTGTTAGTGCTTTTTTATGTAGCCTGTTGTAAAACTAAGCGAGTATCTAGATGTGTTGATATACTGCCTGGAAGACCTCTGCATACCCTCAGGGGTACATGTACCACTGATTTAGATTACCAGTAGCTGCTACTACATGAAATTAAAGAAGAAATCCAGAAAAACTCTGTGTGAGCTCTATAACTTTTCTTTCTCACCAACAGAAGTTCGTCCAATAAAAAATATTACCTCACCGACGTTGTCTCTCTAATATCCTAAGACCAACACGGCTACAACAACACTGCATACTGTATGAAATGTCAATTGAGTCTCTTCATAGGATGAAGATTTTCCAGCTTACTTTTTCCATCTTAGAAAAAGTTTACATTGGCTATTACATTCTTTAAGACAAATTAAACTTTCTTGCTGCACCTGTCAAATTTACATTTTACAATTCAAGCACATTGTTGGCATATTTAGGCAGTCTACTGGTTGGACCACAGGATGAGGAATTAGGACTAAGCTCAAAACACTGAGGGTATGTCTACACAGTAACTAGACCTTCATGGCTGACCTGTATGAACTGACTCAGGCTTGCAGACTCATGCTGCGAGGCTGTTTCATTATTGTGTAGACATCTGGGCTTGGGTTGGAACCTGGGCTTTAGGACCCTGTGAGATGTGAGTGTGTCTAGCTGCCATGTAAGCATACCTGAGGGTCCATTTTTCAGCAATATTGAGCACCTGCTGTAAGAATATGAGTACAGTTTATTTATTTATTATAAACCTAGCAAGAAGCTAGACAAGAAGGGTCTGCGGAAAATTCTAGGCAGATGCTCTGCAGCAAAGCAGTGATTGTGTAGCTTTAGGGATAATATTATTTTTATCATTCTAATTAAAAGTTTTTGTTCAATGTCACAATAAGGTGAATTTTTTGTGATTCTTAACAATGGTCACATGATATCCACAGCTCCCATTGACTTCAGGCCCAAGCTGTCAACAATAGGGCATCCAAAATCTGAGATCCTTAAAATTTTGTCCTAGACGTCTATGTACATCAGTTTATGCTTCTGTAAAATAGAGGGTGTACTGTAATAAAACATACCACAGGACTGTTCTGAGGTTTAATTCAAGGTTGTAGAGTGCTGTGAGGTGCTTTACCATCTGTTCTAAATCACCATTTGTCTATTCTCAGTAAAGCTTGCTAGAGATTTGCTGCTAAATTCACTGAATATTTCATCTGCGCTGAGCATGTTTGCTAGTGTCTCCAGCATCAATTTGAAGCAGCCACCCTGAACTGAACTTCTGCATGGGTTACAGACAAAACTGATTTTCATTCTCCATGTACTCTTTGAATTAGGGACGCTATACTGGGCTGCTAGCCTGGAGATTATAGGTTCTGGACTGACCTATTTTCCTAACTGTTAATAATTGTATACAACTCTTATTACTGAGCAAGACCTCATAGCACATGGAGAAGTTACACAAAGTCACCACTGGCAGAGCTGAAAATAGAACCCAAATCTATAATTTAGCAGACCCAAGCTTCATCCACATAGCCTCCTCGCCTCTCAGATTGTAGCTGCTATATCTATGTGCTTGGCTAGGTTATCAATAAAATAGTGCTATTCATCCATGTGTAACATACTGTTTCAGTGTGTTAGGTGTCCTCTAGTGATTGGTTAATAAAAGATAAAAGCCAACTTCTGCTACTAGATGTTAGAATTAGGTTTTTATTTCAACTGGGAGCAGTGTGTGCTAGACTGCTGAAGGTCCTGGGTTCAACCTCTGTTGTTGATGTGCTGATGAGTGAGATTATTACTGTTGCATATTTGTTTTTTCTTCAAAATAAATACTAGGAAATTACCTGAAAAATAAGAAACAAGTATATTAAAATTTAGAAATCAAGTATCAAAGAGCAAGGAAAAATGTTAGAATAAAGATTGCTTGTGTACATAAAATAGGAAGCATAAGAGATATACCAGTGGCTCCTTTACGCCAGTATCTTGTCTCTGACAGTACTGGCACTAAATGTTTCACATGAAGCTGCAACAAACCCCAAAGAAGACAATTATGGAATAAGCTTCCTATAGGTATAATCTTCCTAACCCACTTCAAACAGAGTTTACTCATGCCCTGAAGAATAAGGGTTGACATTAGAGCTGTCAAAAAAAATCAAATTTTGATTTTTTGAATAATATTTTTAGTCATTTTGAATTGTGCTAAAACAAACTGACTGAAAAAAACCCACGAGTTGGTTTTGTTTGTTTGTTTGTTTGTTTTGTGTGAAAAATACAACAAACCATACAAAATTATAATTTTCTCACCTGGTTTAGGTCATTTCCCATATATACTGTTTTTTTATTTAAAGAAATTTGATGTAACTATCTATGTTATCATTACACATATAAACATGTAATCCTTTTTGACTATTATTAAACTCTAGGTCCCAATGGTATTCAATGGTGTCAATGAAATCAACATATTAATTAAATATCATATGAAAAAAAGTATTTCCTTTTATCAATTTGAAACATACTACTTTTCATTTACTGTCCCTTCATTCTTGTATTATGAAAAATATATATAGGAAAGCCTGTATTATCTTCTCTCACATACCTATGCATTCTCTGTCAGAGCCTCTCTTATCCATCTCCTCTCTAAATGAAACAATCTGTATTTTAATTTCTCTTCATATGAAAGTCATTCGATGCCTCTAGTCATTTTTCTCACCTGCTTCTGAGACCCATGTATTTTTCTCCTATATCTTTTTGGGATATGGTATCCAAAAATGAACATAGTATTCCAGGTGAGAGTATATAATTGATTTATGTATTGCATTATAACATTTTCAGTTATATTTTCCATCCTATTCCTTATGCATCGACTGTCATTGTACATTGAGTGGAAGTTTACATGGAGCTGCCCACAATGATGGTCTTTCCCCTAAATTGCTACAGTTAATCAAGAACCCAGTGGAGTGTACAAGGTGTTTGCATTATTTTTTCGAATGTGCATTGCCTACATTTGGCAACAATGAATTTCACCTGCTATCATGGTACCTCTATGGGCTTTGGAAACCTTATTCAGGTTGTTGAGCACTTGCTCACAAAAATGGGTCTGTTTGTGTAAGTGCTTCAGGGTCATCTATAATTCAGAACAACCTAAAGGCCAGAGAGATCTAACAAAGAGAAGGACTCTGAAGAATTTCCTCATGCAAGCAGGCCCATTGACTTCAATGGGACTATGTGTGTGAGTTAGTGCTCATCAACTTGAATAAAGTTTCCAAAAATCGGGCCCAAAGCCCTTACTCACATGGAGTAATTAGTAATTTACTTCATCAACAGTCTATTGAAATCTGTAATAGTATTTCAGGAACAACAAATTCCTCAGTGTGAATCAGGGTGACAGAATCTAGCCCTAAATGATTTTGTGCCACCTTTAAATGTTCACCCCATTGCTTTGCACTGTATGCTCTCTCTCTCTTCCAGATCATTATTAAATATATTTTGAACAAATGGAGATATCTGCAAACGAAAAACTGTGTATCATTGCTAAAGTATAACTTTAGGGCTTTTGTGTTTACTCAGTGACTGATTCCTCACGGGGTCTCTAATTGGATGCAAACTATTTTGTGTCTTACTTTTTCCTTTGTTTGCTTGCCTACTACTTAACCAATTACAATCAGATGAGTCCAGGTGGTAATCAGTTCAGTATGAAATTGTTTTCACACTATAATTTTGATAGATGTTACATGGTAATTACCACTGTAACATCAGAATTAACAGCAGGGATAATTGACTGTATTCACTAGCCCCAGAGCAAGATGACCCTGTGTATTACCTTCTTGAGTAAGCAAAATGGTTCTTCCCTGGCTTGACATTCATGCACATTTGAAGTACTGAGCACTTTAAAGTAGGAAAACAATTCAATTCCTACCAAATGTATCAGACATGGATAAATAATAAATGAAAGCCTATTTTAAAACCTAGTCAGAGAATATATGAATTTGAACAGATTAAAAATGCTAACCCCTTGTTTACAGAAACATAGTAGTTAGCAGCCATATTTTCCTCTTAAAATGATAGACTATTAACTTCTTAGGGATGTCTCTCAGACTAAACCAATTTCTGTGTGAGGGCTGCATTCATACATTTCAATTAAAATATTAAATCAGAACCTGATCTACAGCTGTGGAGTGTTCAGAATAGCTCAGGAATAAAGGGATGTGAAGGTGGCTTCATGACATCTTTGTGCTACCCCAGTTCTGATGGAGTCCAGGTACTGGGCTAGTCCATGCCTGAGGACTGCTCTAATGCTTTCCAGCTGCTAATGTCCTCAGTGGGCCTTTCCAGTAGTTAGGAACCACCAAGACATAGGAACATCATGGTTATGTCCCCTTTCCCCTGGCCACATATCCTGATCTAGTAGCTGAGATGATGACTGACATAGGAAGCCTTCAAGCTCCATCCAGCCCCAGTCCTGCTTATTTTATCAGTTTTCAGTCTAAATTCAGCTCCCATTAACTCCAGAACTGAATGTAGTTCCCTATAGTTTTGCAGTCTGTCTTAAAAAAGTAGTGACAGATTAAACAAAGGCTTGTAAAGATTTGTGCAGCTAAAGGTTACAAGGACTATTTTAATTTATCGTAGAGTGCAAGATGAGAGTTCACTCGAAGACTCTGAGAAATTCATTCATTATCGTGTGTGGTGTGGCATGCAAACATCCACTAAACTGCATGTTCTGCTTTTATCATTCATTTCTATTGAAGTCTCTGTACTTAGATCATGTCAAGTTATAGCACATTCAGGGGTAATGCAAGGATTTCTAATCTACTTCTCTCCACTTTTTGTGTCTCTGAAAACAGCCTATCTTGAGGTCACAGATACTTCACAGATAAGGCATTTTATTTCATTTTGGAGGTTTAACTACACAAGGTAACTTATTTCTCCTATGAGTTAGATGTTACCATGTAGCCAATAATGGAAATATTTGATGATGAGCTGCTTAATGTTACTCACTGCCTGATTTATCAGAAAAATATCTAATCCCTTATTTATAGCCCACCTGACTTTGTTGTTGTAGGACATTTTTCACTTGTACTGTACATCCAATCAATGCCCTTAATAATGTCATGGGATGCAGTTTTCTCTTTGAGAATACTTTAAATTGTGTTCTTCTGCTTAGGAAGTGCCCATTTTTGGTGGCTGAGCTTATTCTCACTGACTGAATTAGCAGAAAGTCTGGGCTGAATAGAGAACCAGGGTTTACGATTTCCATCCTTGAGCTCTCAAAAAGAGAATGAGTTGTTACATTCCTCTGATGTCCAAACAGATGATCACTGGGCATTGAAAAAGATATTTGGTTGATGATTGGTATGTGATTCTAGCTAGAAAATCCAGGAATAATCCAGTTATCTCCACAAAGGGCTCTCTTGCACATTAATTAAGAGTCAGATTCTGTCTGATCTTTCTCTGGGTGACCTGTGGGGTGGGCAGAAGGAACCTTGGCCCAAATCCACAAAATGATTTAAACATTGCAATACCTATTGTTTAGGTGCTTAGAAAATAACTGGAACAACAATGGGATCCACAAAGCCTGAGTTAGGCACCTGGGCTCCCTACGCAATGCATGGGGAGATACAGGTGCCTTAGAATAGGATCCACAAAAGCCAGCATGCTAGGTGGCTGTGGGACATGATCTGCTAGGCATGCTCTGAGCACATGTAATTTCATACAAAACTGAGGATGAGCACTGAACTGTCCCTTATAACCTTTACCCTACTGTTTTGGGTACAAAGGGCCATGACTAGGGCTGGGCAAGTGGGGCAGCCATCCAGGATGCAGAGCCAGGAGGGGTGCAAAAATGGGGTAGAGCGCAGGATCGGGCCCTGCGGCGTAAACCTCCCACCCACAGGATCGGGCCCAGTGGTGTCAGCCCCCTCCCCCCCGCCCACCCGCCCCGCAGGATCGGGCCCAGCGGCATTGGCCAGAACCCGGAGTGTTCAGTGCCCCGTCTCCATGCAAGATTGCAGGCCCAGGGTAGGAGCCAAGACCACAGATACATACAATGCATGCATGCATTGCCTACACAGAGACACTTTTTCATATACTTTCTCTGGGCCCTACGGAGGAGGGTCTCAGGAGTCCCTACAGGCCACAGGGCCCCGAGAGGGGCAGTCTCATTCTCCTCCTCTCCCTTCCAGCAACCCCATTCCCAGCACTCAGAGATGGGGAAACATACCTCGAACTCCTGGGTGCCAGTGATGGGGTGTCAGACCACGGGTTGCCGCAGGGGCAGGCTCCGCAGCTCGAGCCCAGCCACAGGAGAAGCGCAAAGAGGAGAAGAGGACAAGCAGCAGTGGGAGAGGTGTGCGTCATGACTCCTCAACAGCTGCCTGCTGTGGGCGCTTGCGAGTCGCGCTAGTTCGTCCCCTGCCCTGACCCGGCCAATGGGAGCTGCTCCTGTGGGCAGGGGGCGGGGACAGCACACAGAGCCCCTGGCCGCCGCTAGGCCTACCAGACATGCCAGCTGCTTCCCAGGAGCTATGCAGCATGGAGGCTATCAGGAAGCCTGCCAGCCCCGCTGCGCAATGCTGCCAAATGGACATTCAACAGCCCAGTCAGCGGTACTGACCAGAGCCACCAGGATCCCCTTTCGACCGGGTGTTCCAGTCAAAAAACCAGACATAGTTTTATATTTGAAAACATTATCATTTCTCTGCATGGCAACAGGGGAGTTGGTTTTGGTCTGACAGTTAAAGCCCAGCATTGGTTGTAGGGCAGAAATTGAGAATACAAAAAACAAAAAGAAACAAGTTTGAGTTGAATGAGTTTGTTCCTACAGGAATATATCTTAAATGCGCAATGCCCTCCAAGAACATCTTCCTTGTCTATCAGATTTGAAAATACCTGGAGCTCAAAAGATGTACTATACGGTTCCTTAAACAAATTCACTTCCCTCTGATGGTATTATCAGAAAGGATATCTGCTATTATTACAGAAGGCATCTTATACTGATTTTCAAAAATCTACTATTTTTTTACTCAGAAAAATGATCTGAACATTGCCTTAAATTCCTTAATATGTTGTCAGACCTGTATTTATTTGTTCTGTTAAAAACATGTTGTGTCTTTCGCTCTTTGTACAACAGTAATGATATAAAGGAATCACATGTCCAAATAGCCATGTTTATTAAATATATACAACATGCAAGGGCTACGTATATATATACACACTATTACTTTGGCTAGTTTAATAGGAGCTGTTGGACTACTCAGCATATTACAGATTTTAAGCCTGTCAAATTCAATACAACTGCCACCTTTCTATCATCAGTTATTCCAATACCCATTATATATTGTTCCAATTTCTCAGTATATGTGGGGTAGTCCTCTATTGAGCTACCAAACAAGTGCATTGTCCCCAAATAGCTAGACATTTTTAACCCTTATCTTTTAAATGAACAGTTTACTCACAGCTAGAGCTGGGAGGAATTTTTTCAACAATTTGTTTTGGTTTTTTTTCTGAAAAATGCATTTTTGGGGCCCTGAAATTATTTGCTGAATTTAGGCCAAAGTCAATCAATAGTTTTGATTGAAAAAAAATGTCAAAAGAGTCAAAATATTTTTTAATTTCAAATTTGGCCAATTTAACCCCCTTCCACTCACCTTAAATGGCCGAATCAAAATGAAAAACCCGAAAAAGTTGATTTTGAGTTGACCAAAATATTTTGATTGATTTGAAATTAATTGAAGAACAAAAATAATTTTGGATAGATTCAAAATGTTTTGCTCCACTTGAAACCATTTTTTCCAAGTTTTTTCTATTTGAATCTAACCATGTTTTCCCCTGATGTTTAGTTTCAATTCCTGAACTGAGAAATCCATTATCTGCTCACCATTCCAGTGGTTGAAGGCTGCACTTTCCTTTAGTTTCACTTTTACTGAGCCTCTGCAGTCACTGAGTGCGAAATTAGCATGTCACCATTTAATGGATTAAAAACTGACTAAGTGATAGGTCTCAACTGTAACTGTAAACAGAGAATCATCATTGAGCAGATGTATTTCTAGTGGGGTCCCAGAGGGATTGATAAAAATGTTAAAGAGTGTAGGCCAGGGATCGGCAACCTTTGGCACGCAGCTTGCCAGGGTAAGCACCCTAGCGGGCCGGGCCGGTTTGTTTACCTGCCGCGTCTGCAGGTTTGGCCGATCGCGGGCTCCCACTGGCCGCGGTTCACCGCTCCAGGACAATGGGCGCTGCAGAAAGTAGCGCGGGCTGAGGGATGCGCTGGCCGCCCTTCCCACAGCCCCCATTGGCCTGGAACAGCGAACTGCGACCAGTGGGAGCTGCAAACGGCTGAACCTGTGGACGTGGCAGGTAAAAAAATCGGCCTGGCCCGCTAGCAGATTTCCCTGATGGGCCGCATGCCAAAGGTTGCTGATCCCTGTTTTATTGGGTCCAGTATTACCCCATATCTCAGGAAAAGCTTATTATCTCACGTAGTGCAAATTTTCCTTGAAAGCCCAAAATACAGTGCATTTAACGTACACATTGCACACATTATACAAAAGTCCCAAACCATAGTCCAACAACACACCTCATACCCCACTTCCAGCACCTTCTGTCTCACCTGGGGTTTCCTTCAGTCCCCGTCTGTTCTTTTACTAAAACAGCCACCCCAACCCTTTCAGCTGGAGTTCTTCCCAGGCCTCTTCCTGGCTCAGAAAAGTGAGCAGATTGGTCCCTCTGCTGATCTCTTATCCCTCAGCTCTTTTCAGCCTCAGCCCCAGAACTTTAGGTCAGAAAATCAGCAGGCTAGCCCCTCCCCTGATTTCTCAGAAGCCGTACAGGAGCCTTGCCACTCTCTGCAGATATCCCTGTGGCCCTCTGTCTCGGGACAGCTGCAACTTCCCAGGCTTCTGTCCTGCTCCGCTTTCCTACTCAAGCTTCCCTCCCAAGGGACTACTGCTGGACTCTGTCCTTTCCTACAGCTGCTCTCTACCCAGGCATCTCCCTTATCAGAGGTCTGATTGAGTCACATGACCCAATCTCCCCACTAGGGGAAGCAAGTTAAAGCTTGTCACAAGTGGACTAGAGACCGTCTCCCCTTGAGGGGCCAGCCATCCTTGTGACAATGGAAGACTTGCTTCTACCTTATTCTTGCTTTCATTTCATTGATGGTGTCCTGTTGATCCTCTATGTAACTCATATATCTTGTTTCTTCTGACTCTCCTACACCAGGCCATCTAAGGCTCTTCCTAAGGCCTCCTGATCTGGCCTTAGCCCTGTCTGTCCAGCTGTCCCGGCTCTCTGCTGCTACTCTGCAGCTGTCTGCAGTTTCGTCTCCACTGCTATCCTGTGTCTGTAGCCACCACATATGACTTGCGTCCCACTGCAGCTCAGTGTTTTGTGCATTTGATGCTTCGACCCAGACCAGTGTGATGAACCTGATAATCAGGGGCCTACCATTCTTATCAACCTTTCTCCTCCGAACATCCCTTTTCCCAGGCCAGGTAGGAGGACAGAAAGATCCTATCCCAAGGAGGGATCATCTGGGGAAGCAGCAGCATCACGGAAGCCAGGAGCAGCAGGGAAACCTGATGAAGAGAGAAACCCCCAAGAACTGTGAACAGAGCAGATTGCATAGATCCTAGTGTCCTCTGCTGGCAATACACTAGGACTGCTGTGAGGGGGATCCAAGCTTCTATGTCCCTAGATTAGCAAGTGTTTTAAAGTCCTTGGTGACTGAATGGAGTCCAGTCACTGCCCCAATCCTGAGGTCCATCATCTGGCACAACCTGAGAGTTGGAACCTGCTGTCCTGTCCAGCTGCCTACCCCTCTGGGCACACCCTTTCAGACTAATTTGTTCTTAAACACACCCTTTTCCCAGAACTCCACTCAAAAGGTATGAAGCTTCTGGTTTACCAGTTTAACTCTGTCAGGGACATGGAGCAGTTGTGAAGCAGTTCACACACACACTTTGCACAGAGTCTTACACATTCATGCTCTTCTACTTAATCATGTCAACCACAGGAGAGAACAGATCATATAAAAATCATATAAATCATATAAAACTGGACGAAGATGCCAGTGAGCTGAACAACTTCTGCCTTTATAAAACTTTCAGCTCCCTGTCTCAGGTGACACCCTTGTCAGCTTCCCCACATGAGCACAACTCCATGCCAGGTGACTTTGTTGCCAGGGTGTCCTCCCCAGTACTCTAAAGCAGTCCTTACAGGCAAGGACCAGTCTTTTGTCTAAAGTGACTAGATTTCCAACAATTGGGTACTTAAAGTCAACTGTTCTCTATTGTCAGCCCTTTATCTCTACATGTTGGGACTTCAGCCCAACATGAAGGGTAACAGACAATAGAGAAAGCAAAAAGCTGTGCAGTCCTAATGGAATTTGCAGCCTGACACAGATACATAGAGTTTACAGTTCATAAACTATACAGACCTATTTCCAAATCATCACAGCAGGCTGCAGCAGAAGCCAGGGAGCTGTGTATGGAACAGGCTCTGACTGTCAGATACTGCAGGTGGGTCCATGTCTGTGTGAGATTTATGGGGAAGCAGGGCATGGAGCCAGTGGAAAAGGGGCTTAATCCTATTCCTAATTACTACCTGATCCTATCTTGAAAACCTGTGAAATTCTATTTGCTTTGAATAAAGCCGGGACTGGAGAGGGCACCCCAGGTACCAGGCCTGGAAAGCCTTAAACTTGACTGGACTGTCCCCAGAGGCACAAATAAAAACTGTTATAGTTCCACTTTGAGTTGTAACTGTTTAAGACACTGTACCTAGGGTACCTGCAACCCTTCCCTTTCATGCCAGCCCTAGTAAAACACCCTTTCACTTTAGTCATGTGTCTGACAGCTGATTGGGGCAAACCAGGGCTAATACCTGAAGGGCCTAGCAGCTGAAGTGCCTTCAACACTTGTCTCCAAATCATGGTTCACCTGGCATGCTACTGGTACTTTAGAGGTTTGGTGTACCACAGCATTTAGCAGCTAAAATAATTATACCCACTCACCTCTGCATACTGACTTCAGGTCCTTGGCTGCTTTGTTGTGGTGGACTGCATGCTTAGCATGGCGTTATAACTGTTTCGGGGTCCTAGCACTCATTCCATCATTGGGCTTCAGTAGACGATCCATCATGGTTGACTCTGTATAGAGACTCAATTCTTATTTCCATTCTTACATCCCTCCATACTGCCTGTTTGTTCTGGTTTTTGGATGCTGCTTTGTTTTCCTGCTAATTACACTCTTCCTTTCTGTGAGTTTCACTAGACTGACCACTGCCATGGTGATGTTTCATACACTGCATGCTGAGTAATCATGGAAAAATGCAGATTTTTATATTTTTTAATCAGAGAATGTGGGGGGGGGGGGGGGGGTGTTACCACGGTAAACTAGGATCCCAGGTAATAACACGGGAGGATTCTATGTTTCTAAATATAAAGTGGCTATTTAGTAAGATGACTATTTATAGAGATGCTGCAACTGCAGCTAGCCTTCAAGCATGTCCAAATAGACTGACTTCCTAGTGCCTTCAATTAACTTTTCTCTCTTGCAACTTGTGTTCCTCCCCTCCACGTTCCATGCAGGTTGCTAGACCACCTACATCCTCAAAATGGATGTACAGACCTTGTTCCAGAACTCAGAGTCTTCATGACAAATCCCCACATTTTGGAAATAATTTAATTTAGAATAAAATATTTTATTGTATTCACTCAGGTTTTTAATACTATTTTGTGTGTCTCCAGTAGAGAGGAAAATATTTGCAATCAGAAGCATGAGTTTTTGAAAGGCTCCTTTTGTTTTCAGTTGTCACTTCATTGCAGACCTGAACAATGAAGGGAGGGAGAGAAGCCCTTTCAATCAAGAGGGAGCTTCACAAACAAAGGTAGAAGGCATCAAAGAACACATTAGGAACCACAGTGGGTGTAAAGTAAGAAAAAAACAGAGATGAACAAAAGTATTATCATAAAAACATTGAAAAGATCAGAAAGATGTGCAAGGATTGAGAAAAAATAAGGAATTCGAAAGATCCAGGAGTACAAAAAAGAGAATCAATAAACAAAATCATTAAAAATTCACAAAAAAGTGTACTACAACTTAACATCAATTGTCAGGAAACTCACAACACTTCTGTGTAGAGATTATAAGGGACTGTCAGTGAGACAGGTTATATTTTCAGGCATGTTTAAGAGACAAAGTGCATGAATAAACATAGTCATTACTGTGATCATGAAGAAAAACATTGATATAAAAATAAAGATGATGTAGACACCATTACAGGTATTATCTCAGTATGTGTCCAACACAAAACTCAACACAATAGTTATGTGAAACACTTGTGGATTGTAGTTCTTTAAATAAAGGCAAGGTACATTACTGTGGTTACATAAAAGGTATTTTGAAGATTTCTTCTGAGTTTTGAATTAAAATATTTATGAACATAAGCAATGGTCTTATTGTGCTTCATGTTGTTGCTCATCACAGAATTATTGAACCTGAAGATTTTGAAATAACTTGTAAATCGCCATCATTAGTTATTTTTTCCATTCCAGGAGTGCCAAGAGACCTCACTCACAATTAGGGCTCAATTGTGCCAATCAACAATTTGTACAGGAAAATGATAGGAAAATGGAATTTTCTTGTGGAAAATTTCAATTAAAATGGAGGAACAAAGAGGAAAATGTGTGTGAAATTTGTTTTCTTTGGAAAACTGATTTTTCGGTGAAAAAATCAAAAATTTGAAATGAAAACCAAAACATTTATATTAAGAAAGGCTGTTGTGATGCCTTATGGGACATGTAGTTGTGGGGACTCATACCGCCTTTTGACTTTAAGTTTTAAATGCCCTGGCAGATTACATCTTCCATTATGATACTTTTTTAGCTTCCCTTCCATCCCCACTCCTTTTCCTGTAATGTCAAGTACAGTATAGAGGGGCTAGTCTAGAGAGCTGGGTCCTGAGTCTCAGCTAAAGATAAAAATCTAGATCCACAAATGAACTTAGGTACCTAAGTCCAACATTTAGGCACCACTTAGATCCTCAAAAACCCTGCTGTCTAAGCGTGTAGGTGCCTAAAATTCAGCTGTAGGTGCCTAAAATCCTGTAGGTGCCTAAAATTCAGCTGCTGTCTAAGCCTGTAGGTGCATAAATTCCACAGGTAAACTTCCCAAGGTACCCAAATTTCTGCCTAAATCTGACACTATTGAGCTGCTTGGCATGTTTCCCTTCCTATCTCATCTGATCCAGAAGTCATTCTGGTGTTGGTAGTATTTTTGGTGCCAGAATGCAAATGAGTATGACTTGATAGCTAGGCTACTAGGCCACTGTGGGGGGACTGAGAAACCTCACTGGAGAGAGGTGAGTATTATATCGCTGAGGTGCCTCCCTGTGGCCTGGACTTAGATATATAACTCCCTCCCTGACATTTCCTACTGGAGAGCTTAGGCAGTCATCTTACTGGCTTCTATGAATCCCATACTTAAGGTATGTCAGAATTTTGGAACAAATCTCTCAGCCTGGGTTGACCAACTTGGGTTAGTGGTATTTGCATTCATACTCTAAAAAATAGCTATATAGCGAGCACTTTGAAGTTGTGGCTCAGGCTGGAGCCTGTGCTATAAAGCCTGGGGTAGGCTTTAGAGTTCAAGCCCAAACCCCATCTTCAAAGTGCTGTCTATACAACTATTTTTAAAGCACTAGAATAAGCCCTGTTAGACTGTCTCTCTCAACCCAGGGTGGGAGGCTTGCACCAAAACGCTTTGCAGACATACCCTTAGCCACCTCACTTTCCCAATGCATTGTGTAGGAAGCCTAAGTACCTAACTCAAGGCTGTGAATTCCATTAGGTGGCAAGGTGCCTAAAAGTTAGATTAGCTCAGCATTGCAACACCTAAGTCCCCTTGTGAATCTACTTCATAGGCCGCAGTCTTTACCGGAAAATACACTATCCCTTAGCAGTTGCAAGTATAGCCAATAGAAGCACATGTAGATTTATGCACATTTTAAGCTCTACTGCTTTTTTGGTTTGAGAAGAGCAGCAGAAATGGAGAGTGTTTCTACTATTCATGGGGCAAAAGGTTAATTTTAAAACATGCTTTTCCTTTCATTATATGAGATTATGCTGCATCAAACCATGAGGCAAGGTGGGATACTACATAACCTAATGCAAGACATTTTCACAAAATTTGCCAGATTTCTGCTGCAGATTTCATGCATTTTTATAGCTATTTCTATATAGTCAGGCCCTGCAAATGAGAAAGTAGAACTATTTGCTGACTCAATTCTAATCAAGTATATTAGCTGACATCTTATCACCACAAAGCCTTATCCAAAGTAATAATTTACTTTGCTGAATGTTCAAATAAAATTTTGACTCAATCTACAGAAGCACTGCTTTATTCTATAGAGAGAGGAAAATACAGAACATGCTGACACTTTAAGAAAATGAAATCCTTTAACCCTTTTATCCCTGAACTCTTTGTTAACTTTAGCCTACTTTGAATGTAGCAGCACTTAGAGATTAATTATATAGAATCACATTTCCCCCCTTCGAAAGGAACTGAGAAATTCAAGTTTCAACTCAGTGAGCTTCCTGTGATCCCCAGTCATTTGGCTAGGGCTTGTTCCCCTGAAGAAGAAATTCAGAGATCTCAGAAAATCCCTCTGAGACAAGTGATTTCCAGGTAGAGGCCCTTTGCCTCCTCAATGCTTCCCAGCCCCACTGGCCCTTGGGTAGTATGGCTTCTGCAGGCGTCATGCCATCAAAGAAGTCCATGGACAATGGCTGCCCCCGGAACCATATTCATAGGTGGAAAAGTGATACTATTTACTGATGACTTAGTCAGAAATAAGTGAAGATGGGTTCTGCCTTTATTGTATTTATTGTATTTATTTTTTTGAGGGAGGAAGAAATCTAGCAGAGCTTCTCTGACAATCCTACTCTACCTGCCTCCACCACTCCTTTTACTGAACATTTGACCTCACTCCAACTTTCTTCTTTTTAAGTTGTCCTGTGTAATCAGTGAATCCAGTCTTGTAGTGGCCCCTCTTGACACTCTGTACCTCAAAGTAGCACCCTGGAATCCCCATAGTCACCACTATAATATAATTATGATATTTTGTACAAAGTATGCCGTGTGAGATATCATTTTAAAAGTCTTAATCTGATGACCATTAATATTCTGTTGGATTATATGTACTATCATTGTATGTGAAGTTATGAAATTTTTCTATATGTTACTGAAATATGTTGTGAGGTTGGGAATGCCCACAACCAGCCTTTCAGTTACAACAAAGGAGTTCCTATCACTGGCCAGACTGGTGTTAATGGATCATCAACACCCAATCCACTATCCCAGAGACCTCTCGGAAAAAGCATGTACAACATGAGGGCAGACTAAGCCACGTCACAGCAAGGATCTTTCTACTAGCTTGAAGAAAGTATAAAAGAGGGATAGTGGCATCGTCACTTGGTCTCTTTCTCTCCCTCCACTCCATCTCAACACCTGGAATTACATCTGGAAGACAAAGACTGGTCCCAGGCTGGAAAGTGGTCCAGTCTGTATACTGAGGAATTGTAAGATGCTTGTACCATCTGTTAGGGTGAAACACTGCTTGATCCAAATCTTGCTTTGTCTGTTTAAGTTAGAATTTGGACTGCAAAATTATTTTATTTCTTAGGTAATCAATTTTGATTTCTGTGCCTGCTACTTACAATAACTTAACATCTATCTTTCTGTAGTTAATAAACCTGTTTTACATTTTACCTAGAACAGTGTGGTTTTGGTTGAAGTGCTAAGGGAATCTCAGCTCAGGTTCCAAAGGCTGGTGCATGTCCACTTTCCTGTGAAGAAGTGGTGAACTTATTAATGAGTTTGCACTGTCCAAGGGAACCTTGAGCAGTGCAAGACAGTATATTTCTGGGATGAAAGGCTGGAGAGCTGGGGGGTGGGGATGGGGGTGGAGAGGGGAATTGATTTGAGCCTCTCTATTGATGGTTCATGAATGACTGGCAGATCATTCTTGTAACTCAGTTGGGTGTATCCCTGCCTGTGGATGGTTGTATAAGTGCAGTGCCTGTCAGAGATGTGTAGCTTGACATTAGTATCACAGTGTGAGAGGCAGCCCAGGTTGTTGGTTTTGGAGGGCTTAGCAGTCCCACAATCCAAGTTGCACCCCGGGGACCCTGTTACACCCTCCCCTTCTCAGGTGGTAGGAAAATGTTATTTCTGTGTGAGGACCATTTTCTGGGACTTTCTCCCCACTGATGGTCAAATAGACCTGACCCTATGGAAACACTTTCATGGTGGAACATTCCCCTGGGCACATCCCAAGCTTGGATCCAAGAATGCAGGTTCCCCAATGTGCATTGAGTCTGTCTAGATTTTATGTGGTCACCAGAGTATCTCAGCACCTCACTTACATTAATTAATTTCTGCTTACAGACAGGGAACTAAGATACAGAGAGATGAAGGCCTGATTCATTGACTTCATCAGGACTTGAGCATGTGCTTATGTGCACTGATGAATTGGGGGCTAAGTACAGCTGGGCAGAAAAATTCCACCAAAATAAGTTTGCCAAGTTGTCAAGAGCATTTTGCAGAGATGGTTCAATTTCAATGAATTTCTGACAAAACCCAGGCAGGCAGGTTTCTGTTGGGCTCCTGCCTGGCTTCCCACCAGGTCTCCTGCCCTGCTCCTTGGTAGCCTTCTAGGAAAACTGCTCCAGAGCCATGGAACAAATTCATGGAGAATTTCAAAATTTTTGGTTTTCATTCCAAATTGAGAGGGAAAAAAAAAAAAAGATTACAAACTATCCAAATCCTCTGCAAAAGGGAATTATCTTTTTCTACACCAAAGTGACACCCCAGGTCACTACATCTGTGGAGATATAGGAATTGAATTCAGCTCTAACTAAGTGCTAACCCAGCACCGCAACTACAAGACCATGCATACAAACCCTACTGTGGGTTGTTTTATATGTTCTAAGGTCATAGATCCTGTCACTTACAATTAAACTCTCATATATTCCTCTCCTTAATATCTGTTTGCTGGTGCTATTATAATAGCTGCCACACTCCATCCCAGAGAAATCTGCACTTTGGTGGTGGAGCCCCATCATAGAAACTTTAGCTCAATATAGTTTATAATTTGATTGTTGCTTAATGCAATAATCATTGTCCTCTTAGTGTTACCTTGTGCTCCCCTGTCTGCTTATTATATCCACATATTGTGTCTCATCATATATGGAAATTGTAATATCTTTGGACTGGGAGACCAAGTGCAATGAGACCCTAAGACCTGATATGGGCCTCTCAGCACTATCACTATACAAATAATTTAGATTGAAATACAACTTCCATTGTAAATTTCATTTTTAGTTGTTCCTAAATTTTCAGATAAATTCCTATTGGTCAAACTTTTATTTTTGGTCTATTCCACACATTTATTTTTTGAAAGCTTCAGTAAAATGCATTCAGCCATCTTTGAGTTTTGCATATGAGTTTCCATCATGTTCTGATCTCAAATTTTGCACATGCATAACTCAAACACAACTGAACAAATTTTGTTCAAACTTGTCTTATTTTGTAGATCTCACATAGATCTATGAGCAAGCCTGGTTAAAAAAAATGGCTCAGTTTAAGGAAAACTGGTTTAAGGTTAAAAAAATTGTATAGGTTTTTCCACTTATGCAAAAAAGGATTTACTAATGGGTTTCCTTTGACATTAGAAAGGTGAGAATGTTGAAGCTTGATTCCTTTTTTATGATTGGTCTGTTTTGGATTATAATACTTTTTAACACCACATTTCACCTTTTTCTCAGGACCTATGGTGTACCTATTGTGGGTACTGGGATGGGCAGGATTAGGCCTGCCCAAAACTAAAGGCTCCCTTCAAGTGAGGGGGAGGGTCCACTATGCCAAGTTGGCAAATGATTATAGGGGACACCATATCTGATCATTTCTGTTCTCTATGCAACATACTATGTGTCTAGCAAAAACATGGTTACAAATATCTTCTTCTTTTTCTTGTAGACACTTACGCATATCTAATTACTGATTTGTTCCACAAGGTAAATTAGGAAAAATAGGAAAAAGATTGCTTTGCCTTTAAAAATATTAGTGTTGTGTACTAGAAAATTATTGGTTTAAAAATGTTGGTACAAATACAACATCATAGAAACTGAGAAAGGTTATTAAATTACATTGTATGTATTTATACCATCAGATTTCCTATTGCTCCTTTATTATTTTGTGCATTATACTGAGATAATTTATGTGTCACAACCCAGTTATTTATGTAAAGAATGTTGCATCTAAATAGAAGGAGTTTTGTTTAGTGTTCCGAACCTGATTCTCATTTGCAATTATTTACACCCACTTAACATCCCCTTACAATAAAATGGTGTAAAGGAACTTTTGTGTTCCAGTCAGGTTCTGTGTTTCATTCCTGACTTTGCCACTATCTCCTTATGTGAGCTTATGCAAGTCTCTCAACCTCTTCCCAATTTGTAAAATGAGAGCAATAATTCTTAAATAACTTTGGAAAGTACAGCAAGATCTTTGAACTAAAATACCTAGTCTTCTTCAAGTGCTGGTCCCTATGTGTGTTCCACTGCAGGTGTGCATGTGATTCATACATGTGATACCGGAAGATTTTTGCTAATCCACACCTGCACTCTTCATTCCTTCCTTCTCTGATCCTAGGGTGTGAGAGGCAGTGTGGACTGACCACCTCTCCAGTTCCTTTCTACATCTACATGGTCTGTGACAGAACCTCCTCAGTGTCCATGGAGCTGAAACTTCAACTTCTAATCTCTAAATATTTTTACAATATTTACAGATTAGAAGTTGAAGTATAGTATAGAGCAGGGGTTGGCAACCTTTCAGAAGTGGTGTGCCGAGTCTTCATTTATTCACTCTAATTTAAGGTTTCGCGTGCCAGTAATACATTTTAACGTTTTTAGAAGGTCTCTTTCTATAAGTCTATAATATATAACTAAACTATTGTTGTATGTAAAGTAAATAAGGTTTTTAAAATGTTTAAGAAGCTTCATTTAAAATTAAATTAAATTGCAGAGCCCCCCGGACTGGTGGCCAGGACCGTGTGAGTGCCACTGAAAATCAGCTCACGTGCCGCCTTCGGCACACGTGCCATAGGTTGCCTACCCCTGGTATAGAGACTAGTTTAGTTAGTTTAATTTAGTCTAGTTTACTTAGCTACAATTCACAACCCCCTTCCAGGTCCCCTACCAGATTTCAGGCTTCAAAAACTGTATCTCCTGCCTAGGTCCTTCCTGGTCAGCAACAACCAACAATCAGAAATGCCTATACTGCCTCAGAGAAGCACATTTTTTCATCAAGTGCAGGATCTGGCTCCCCTTTCCCAACTGAATTTAGAAAGCACCAGATTGTAGACATAAGGAACATCTGAAGGAGCATGCAATGTGGCATCAATGGTCCATATAGATCCCCCCTCCGCCCTGTACACTGCACAGTGGTGTTGAGAAGTGTGCTCCCTAGCAACATAACTCCTGATACGGGGTGAGCAAGGCTACAGCCAAGGACTCCTTGTCATGGATGCACATGATCGGTGCTATGGCCCCAGCTTTGGAACAGTCCCTAGAAGGGACCCCTCTAGTGTACCAGACCCCTTAGGTGTCTCACTCTTCCTCAACGGTAAGCCCCACTGCTACATGGCCTTCTTAGACTGTACCTTTGGGTCTTCAGCATTGCTGCATCACACTGTCATCTACTTTCAGCGAGTCCATCTGAGGCAAACTCCTGAAGGAGACTTGTATATTCTCCAGGGAACAACACACCTCCACAAGCATTTGCAGGGACCCTTACACAGCATTGCTGAAACAGAAGAGTTTATTAGTCAAGTGTAACACAGCATAGGAAGTCCATATGTCAGCATGGAGAAATGAAGGTTAAAGCATAGTCCATTCTGGTTAGCTCACAGCCCACCCACGCTGTAGTGAACCCTATTGTTCAAGCTCCATCTCTCTCTGTCCATCTGACCTCCTTAGTCAGAGTCCCAGATGTTCCTTCATGCTTCCCTCAGCCCACACTTGACCCCTACCTCACATAGAATCATAGAAGATTAGGGTTGGAAAAGACCTCAGGAGATCATCTATTCCAACCCCCTGCTCAAAGCAGGACCAATCCCAAATAAATCATCCCAACCAGGGCTTTGTCAAGCCAAGCCTTAAACACCTCTAAGGATGGAGATTCCACCATCTTCCCTAGGTAACCCATTCCAGTGCTTCACCACCCTCCTAGTGAAATAGTTTTTTCTAATATCCAACCTAGAACTCCCCCACTGCAACTTGAGACCATTGCTCCTTGTTCTGTCATCTGCCACCACTGACAACAGCCTAGCTCCATCCTCCTTGGAACTCCCCTTCAGGTAGTTGAAGGCTGCTATCAAGTCCCCCCTCACTCTTCTCTTCTGCAGACTAAATAAGCCCAGTTCCCTCAGCCTCTTCTCATAAGTCATGTGCCCCAGCCCCCAATCATTTTCGTTGCTCTCTGCTGGACTCTCTCCAATTTGTCCACATCCTTTCTGTAGCGGGGGGCATAAAACTGGACGTAATACTCCAGATGTGGCCTCATTAGTGCCGAATAGAGGGGAATAAACACTTCCCTCGATCTGCTGGTAATGCTCCTACTAATGCAGCCCAATATGCCACTGGCCTTCTTGGCAACAAGGGCACACTGCTGAATCATATCCAGCTTCTCGTCCACTGTAATCCCCATGTCCTTTTCTGCAGAACTGCCGCTTAGCCAGTTGGTCCCCAGCCTGTAGCAGTGCATGGGGTTCTTCTGTCCTAAGTGCAGGACTCTGCACTTGTCCTTGTTGAACCTCATCAGATTTCTTTTAGCCCAATCCTCCAATTTGTCTAGGTCACTCTGGACCCTATCCCTACCCTCCAGCGTATCTACCTCTCCCTCCAGCTTAGTGTCAATCTGAAAACTTGCTGAGGGTGCAAAACATCCCATCATCCAGATCATTCATGAAGATGTTGAACAAAACATCCCTCAGTCCTTTGTTCTCCAGCTGGGAAATGCAGTTGTGCTAGCTGCAGAGAGTTGAGGCAATCTATGGAGATTGTTTGCTAGTTGTCAATGACCAGGCAATTGGATTTACCATTGTCTTTTCAGATGGTCCATTCATATGTGACCCAAGACCTACATAGCTATTCCCAATTCACACCTTGTCTTAGCCTTCACCAATAGCAAATAGTCACTTTGCACCCACTAGGTAACAATGCAACATATAGGGGAAAATGAGGCACACATAGGCTTCATAAAAATATTACCAAAAAATCCCACTTCGTCACACTCCTCTTCTCAATCTCACCACTGGGGTAGGAAGCTTTCTCAGAAGATTAGAGAAAAATCCCTCTCCAAATTCACCTCTAAGAGGAAGAATTCTTCCCTGACACCTTCCGAGTCAGCTGATTGTCCATGCTTGGGAGGCTCAGGAGCCCATAAGGGTCACAGTACCGATCCATAGGCTCTGAAGAGCAAAGGTGCCTTGACACTAGCTCTGTTGACAGGACCCGGATTGTTGGTATTAAACAAGAAGAGATATGAGCCACAGCTGGGAAAACTATCAGTACCAGCCAAAGACAAGCACTGAGAACCACATGAACCATAAATACTATTGCACACACATAAGTAGGCATCAACTTCCAAAGGTCTTTCTTCACCAGCTATAAAGATGCACAGGGAAAAGGGTCTTCACTCCCTAATGACTGAGGATAACTGCACCGCACTCCAGTGGATATCATCCTTCTGGATCCTATTAGACTGAATCCTTAAAAGAGAGATCCTGACACCTTCAGTCTATGAAAGTGATGAGAGAAGAAGTCAATCCCTTTTCCATCTTATAGTCCGGGCACTTCAGCATCTATAATACTGATGGCACCATCATTAGGACTAGAGCCTACTTTTTCCTCTTCAGTGAATCTGACATGGCGCAAGGACCAATATCACCTCCACTAAGAGATGTGAGCCTAAACAGAGGATCAAGAATTTCCTAAGTGCTCCCAAGACTACATAACATGGTGGGAAAATCTCATCAGGAGGTGCCATAGACCCTTGAGATAAAGCCCTTCGCAATAGCATATCTTGGCCTAGAGCAAATGTGATCCCCGGATTCCACCTCCAGCCCGACCTGCTCTGGTGGGGGGCTGAGAGCAGATACAGTATGGACAAGATTTTCATGATCTCCCCTAGTTTCATAGGAATACCCTTCTCTCCATCCTCACCCCAGAAAATATTGATCACAGATGCATCCCTGATAGGATGGGGCATCCAACTGAATGAACATCAACACAAGGAACATGGACTACTGGGGAGTCCAGGATGCACATAAATTTCCTGGAACTGAGAGCTTTTGGAGAGGCCTGCAAACAATTCTTACTGCTTATACAATCCCAGCACATCCAAATAATGTCAGAGAACAGTATTCTACATTAACAAGCAAGAGGAATGAGATCAACCTCCCTTTGCACAGAGGCAGTCAATTTCTGAAAGTGGTGTATTCGATCACCCTATCAGCAGTATACCTCCTGGGAAAACACAATACACGAGCAAACAGCCTCAGCAGGCACTTCTCCATCAACCATGAATGGCAATTACATGATTCCAAGATAAACAGCATATTCAGACAATGGGGATCTCCATCCTGGGCCCTGTTTGTGTCACAAGAAAACAGGAAATGCAAGATATGCTGCTCTGATGGCAGATCAAGGTCAGGACACCAGGAGCAATATCCTCCTAAACTCGTGGATAAGACATGTAACAATATGCTTCCCCCCACCTCCTAGCCTACTTTCACCTTGAGTTTTCATGAATATCCAGCAGGACAGGGCAGTGATTATCCTCAGTTTTGTTTCCCCAGCTGTAAGCTTGCCCAGCCCTCAGTATCCAGCCCTTCCCAGACCTCTTGACACAGAACATGGACAAGATCAGACATTCCAACATTTAACAATCCCTCCATTTCACACCCATTATTTGGATGGGCATCGAACCTAGAGCAGATATGTTGGTAATCATTCAAGCCATCCTTAAGGAATTGACCAGAAAGAGTTACTTAGCTAAATGGAAGATATATTAATCTAGGTCTCAAGAGCACCAGATGCCCCCAGAAGGATAGATAATCCTACCATTTTAGACTACCTTTTGCCTGAAGACCTCAAGTCTTTCTCTTAACTCTCTATGACTACACTTTGTGATTAGCACCTTTCATTGTCCAACTGACAATCACTCCATTTTCACCCATCCAGTGACTGTACATTTTCTGAAGTGTCTAGTCTGAACCTTCCCTCTCATAAATAAACCTGCTCCACCATGGAATGTTAACTTGGTCCTATCAACATTAATCAAGTTCCTATTTCAACCTCTAGGACATGTTCACTGATGCATTTATCTGTGAAAGTCACCTTTCTAGTGGCCATCACTTCAGCTAGAATGGTAGGGGCCCATATAACTGAGGCACCATACACAATATTCCATGAGGATAAGGTTTTGTTGCGACTGCACCCAAGATTCACCTCCCAAGGTAATCTTGAACTTTAACCTAAATCAGATAATACACTTACTGTGGTTTTTTTTCCCAAAAAAACCCACATGCTACCAATGAGGCTCCATTCCCTGGACATATGCTGGGCATTGGCTTTCTACCTACAGAGAACAAAATCATTTAGAAAATCATCTACACTGTTCATGTCCTTGGCAGAACAGACAAAGGGAACAGCTGTCTCTTCTCAGTGACTTTCTAAGTGGATTTCTGGCTGTATTCTGCTCTATTGCCAGTTAGCAAATATTCCTCCTCCACAAGATGTGAGGTTGATACAAGAGGTATTTTGTTTGTTTCTTTTAAGCTGCTCTGATCCTGTGTACAAATTTGCAACACCCAGGACAGAGACATGCATACAGCTGATGAGAGGCAGGTGGAGAGGGAGTGAAACATCCTGAAAAACTTATCTCCCTCAGTTAGCATAACAAAGGTGGTGACAGTATCAAAGTGCTTTAGCTTGCATAAAACAGTAGTTAGTTTTAGAATTAAGGCTTTAGATAAGGGATAAATAATGATAGTTCAGAGCTGAAAATGCAAAATGGAGGACTCAGATCAAATCAACCAATAACAGATAAGAAATAGGGGTGAAATAAAGTTCATCGGGTATGACTCAGCTCACTCCAAAATACCTGAAGGGAAGGGTAAGAAGGAGGTTCAGCTCGAGTGACAGGCAAGACTATTTGGCTGAGCAGTTGCCACCAACACAGGAATGATCCATGCTAATCACTGAACTTGAGAAAGCAACCAATCAGAGAAGGGCAGAAACCGAATATAAGGCTGACAGCCAGAAGGCTTGTGTGTGGGTGCAAGGAAGCAAAGAAGATAGCAGCAGAGGAAGACAGCAGGGTGAGAAGACAACAGAGTGCAGACAGAAGAGCAGCTCCAGCAATGAAAAGAGGAAAGCAGACACAGGAGAGCAGTAGACAGACCAAAAGGATCTAGACGGTACAAATGACTCAAGAAGACAGAGTGTAAGTCTGATTTTCTGTTCATTTTTTAGAATGTTTGGGTGTGCCTGTAAATAAAGCTGCATGCCTGTGTTTAAGTGCAATCCACCCCACCCATTCTATATAGTCTGTGTATTCTGTGTATCTTGTGTATTTTATTCTATTTGCACTGCTTTAGTGTATAATTTCTAAATAAGGTGAGGTATTTCCAGTAGAGACAGGGAAGTGTGTTAGTACCATTATACAAGTCACTGGTGAGACCTCATCTGGAGTACTGTGTGCAATTCTGGTTTCCCATGTTTAGGAAAGATGAATTGGAACAAGTGCAGAGAAGGGCTACTAAGATGATCTGAGGAATGGAAAACCTACCTTATGAGAGGAGATTCAAAGAGCTTGACTTGTTTAGCCTAACTAAACAAAGGCTGTGGGGAGATATGATTGCTCTCTATAAATACCAGAGAGGGAGAGGAGTTATTTAGGTTAACAGCTAAACACCATTGCTGACACAAGAACAAATGGATATAAACTGGCCATCAACAAGTTTAGGCTTCAAATTAGATGAAGGATTCTAACCATCAGAGGAATGAAGTTCTGGAACAGCTTCCAAGGGGAGCAGTGGGGGCAACTGTACAGGGAGATTTTGGCAAACCAGTAAAGTGCCTGAAACCACTATGACTTATTGCTAAAAGTAGCCAAGTCAGCAGGCCGTAAATTAGCCATGCAGCAGCCTTAGCATAACCAAGGCTGGAGAGGAGGGGGTTTTGGGTGCCACAGAAAGGGCAGCTTGACGCCGCATCCTAACTGATAAGAATTGTGTTAAAACTGCTGATATATGCATTTTAGAAAAATAGGAAGCTTGTCTATATGTGCCCTCAGGAATGTGTCTGTCAGGGCCTTGAGGCATGCAAACTAGAAAAAAACACATCTGGTTAATTGATGATCAGAAGGAAACCTCTTGCTTGACCTTTGAAACTGCATGCTTAACAAGTTTTCTTTAAGTGACATGTCATTGTATTAACTAATGTATAAATAAGAGGGAAAAATTTTAGGTAGTTGGACTCTCTGTGAGGGACTGTAAAGGGACTCTCCCTCTGGACGCATCTTGTGGTCCCCACCAGCAGACGGAAGATTGGCCATTGGAAGACTGTCGCTGTGCCACTCGAGAGCCACACTGAGCTTCGGTAATTATCGAGGGTTGGGGGTGTTTTACTAACCTGTTGCAGACGTATGTAAGTGCTTGAGACTAAGTAAAGTTTACTTTTAAGTGAAAGCACTCTTGTGTTGCCCTGTTTGTGCCAGCCATCTATCGGTCAGACGGCCGTGTCTCCCTTGATTTATTTCCTGACACCACCTCACACAGAGTAAAAGTTACCAATAGCTTTGGGTTGAAAGAACCCCGGGTAACAAAACTGGCTTCAAGACTGCACTTGGTAAGTTTATGGACAGGATGGTATGATAGACAACATAGAAAGGTATATAGCTGATCTGTAACTGCTAGTAGCAAATATCCCCAATGGCCGGTGATGGGATACTAAATGGGGAGGGCTCTGAGCTACTACAGAGAATTCTTTCCTGGTGTCTGACTGTTGGGTTTTGCTGAAATGCTCAGCAACAAACTGACTGCCATATTTTTGGTTGGGAAGGAATTTTCCCCTGTCAGATTGGCAGAGACCCTGGGGTTTGTTGTCTTCCTCTGCAGCATGGGACAGGTTTAAACTAGTGCAAATGATGGATTCTCCATAACGTGAAGGCTTTAAATCATGATTTGAGGACTTCAGTTACTCAGCCAAAGGTCTGGTCTTAAGGTCAATGAATCTGTAGAGAGATGCCTGGAGCCAGAAGTAGGAGCAGCGACCAGCAAATCCCTTATCCCGCGCTGCTTCCCGCAGCCCCCATTGGACTGGAACGCCGAACCGCGGCCAGTGGAAGCCGCGATTGGCCGAACCTGCGGACCCGGCAGGTAAACAAACCGGCCCAGCCCACCAGGGGCTTTCCCTACACAAGTGGCGGTTCCAGTTTGAGAACCACTGTTTTATATGTATAAAATAGTGTTGTTCCTACTTCTGGCTCCAGGCATGACCACTCAGATCACCGCTGCAATTATGAGTACTATAACCAGCACGCGCATTATCCTGGAATATATGCAGAGCCAGAACCTGCCAAAGCAAAACCAGGCGAGGAGGTGATGGCAGTGCGGTGACGAGAGTGATGAGGAAATAGACATGGACATAGACTTCTCACAAAGTACGGGACCCAGCAATGTGCAAATCATGGTGTTAATGGGGCAGATTCATGGCGTGGAACGCTGATTCTGTGCCTGGGAAACAAGCACAGACTGGTGGGACTGCATAGTGTTGCAGGTGTGGGACAGCGAAACTTTTGCATGCGTAAGGGCACTTTCATGGAACTTTGTGACTTGCTTTCCCCTGCCCTGAAGCGCCAGAATACCAAGATGAGAGCAGCCCTCACAGTTGAGAAGCGAGTGGCAATAGCCCTGTGGAAGCTTGCAACGCCAGACAGCTACCGGTCAGTTGGACATCAATTTGGAGTGGGCAAATCTACTTGGATCACAGCAGCCCCCACAGTAGCCAATGCAATCAAAGACCTGCTGATATCAAGGGTAGTGACTCTGGGAAATGTGCAGGTCATAGTGGATGGCTTTGCTGCAATGGGATTCCCTAGCTGTGGTGGGGCGATAGACGGAACCCATATCCCTATCTTGGCACCGGAGCACCAAGCCAGCGAGTACATAAAAAGAAAGGGGTACTTTTCAATGCTGCTGCAAGCACTGGTGGATCACAAGGGACGTTTCACCAACATCAATGTGGGATGGCCGGGAAAGGTACATGACGCTCGCGTCTTCAGGAACTCTGGTCTGTTTCAAAAGCTGCAGGAAGGGCCTTTCTTCCCAGACCAGAAAATATCCGTTGGGAATGTTGAAATGCCTATAGTTATCCTTGGGGACCCAGCCTACCCCTTAATCCCATGGCTCATGAAGCCATACACGGGCAGTCTGGACAGTAGTCAGGACCTGTTCAACTATAGGCTGAGCAAGTGCAGAATGGTGGTAGAATGTGCATTTGGATGTTTAAAAGCGCGCTGGCGCAGTTTACTGACTCGGATAGACCTCAGCGAAACCAATATTCCCATTGTTATTACTGCTTGCTGTGCGCTCCACAATATCTGTGAGAGTAAGGGGGAGACATTTATGGCGGGGTGGGAGGTTGAGGCAAATCACCTGGCCGCTAATTATGCGCAGCCAGACACCAGGGTGTTTAGAAGAGCATAGCAGGGCACGGTGCGCATCAGAGAAGCTTTGAAAACCAGTTTCATGACTGGCCAGGCTACGGTTTGAAAGTTCTCTTTGTTTCTCCTTGATGAAACCCCCTCCCCCCCCGCCCGGTTCACACTACTTCCCTGTAAGCTAGCCACCCTTTCCTCCCCCCTTCGATCACCTCTTGCAGAGGCAATAAAGTCATTGTTACTTCACATTCATTCATTCTTTATTAATTCATCACACATATAGGGGGATAACTGCCAAGGTAGCCAGGGAGGGGTGGGGGAGGAGGGAAGCACCGGGTGGGGTGGGGAAGGAGGGAAGGACAAGGACACACTGCACTTTAAAACTTTAAAAATTAAAAACTTTAAAAATTATTGAAGGCCAGCCTTCTGTTGCTTGGGCAATCCTCTGGGGTGGAGTGGCTGGGTGGCCGGAGGCCCCGCCACCGCGTTCTTGGGCGTCTGGGTGAGGAGGCTATGAAACTTGGGGAGGAGGGCTGTTGGTTACACAGGGGCTGTAGCGGTGGTCTGTGCTCCTGCTGCCTTTCCTGCAGCTCAACCATACACTGGAGCATATCAGTTTGATGCTCCAGCAGTCGGAGCATCGACTCTTGCCTTCTGTCAGCAATCTGATGCCACCTATCCTCTTCATCCCGCCACTTACTCTCTTCAGCCCGCGATTCAGCCCGCCACCTCTTCTTGCGTTCATATTGTGGTTTTTTGCACTCGGACATTGTCTGCCTCCACACATTTTGCTGTGCTCTGTCAGCGTGGGAGGACATCTGGAGCTCCGAGAACATGTCATCCCGAGTGCGCTTTTTTCTCCTTCTAATCTTCGCTAGCCTCTGCGAAGGAGAAACAGTTGCAGCTGGTGGGAGAAAAGGGAGATTGGTGGTTAAAAAGACACATTTTAGAGAACAATAGTATCACTCTTTCCCGTTAAACCTTGCTGTTCACATTACACAGCACCTGTGCTTTCGTTACAAGGTCGCATTTTGCCTCTTATTTATATTGAGGGCCTGCCAGTTTGGTGTGAGAGATCACTCACGTAGTGCCAGGCAACAGAATTCGGCTTGCAGGCAGCCATGGTAAGCCACAGTCTTTTGGCTTCTTTAACCTTAATAACATGTGGGAATGGTTTCAAACAGCAGCGCCCTCATTTCCCATACCAAGCGGCCGTTGGGTTGGCCATTTAAAATGGTATGGCAATTTAAAAGGAGGGGATGCGGTTTCCGGGTTAACGTGCAGCACAAACCCAACTAACCACCCCCCCCACACACACACACCCAATTCCCTGGGATGATCACTTCACCCCTCCCCCCACCGCGTGGCTAACAGCGGGGAACATTTCTGTTCAGCCGAGCAGGAACGGGCACTCTGAATGTCCCCTTAATAAAAGCACCCTATTTCAACCAGGTGACCATGAATGATATCACTCTCCTGAGGATAACACAGAGAGATAAGGAATGGATGTTGTCTGAATGCCAGCAAACACCGGGACCATACGCTGCCATGCTTTGCTATGCAATGATTCCAGACTACGTGCTACTGGCCTGGCGTGGTAAAGTGTCCTACCATGGCGGACGGAATAAGGCAGCCCTCCCCAGAAACCTTTTGCAAAGGCTTTGGGAGTACATCCAGGAGAGCTTTCTGGAGATGTCCCTGGAGGATTTCCGCTCCATCCCCATACACGTTAACAGACTTTTCCAGTAGCTGTCCTGGCCGCGAATGCCAGGGCAAATTAATCATTAAACACGCTTGCTTTTAAACCATGTGTAATATTTACAAAGGTACACTCACCAGAGGTCCCTTCTCCGCCCTCAGGGTCTGCGAGCACGCTTTGGGATTGGGTGGGTTCGGGGTTTACTGCCTCCAAGTCCAGGGTGATAAACATATCCTGGCTGTTGGAGAAAACGGTTTCTCTGCCTCCTTGCTGTGAGCCATCTCCCATCTCTTCATCATCATCGTCTTCCTCGTCCCCAGAACCCGCTTCTGTGTTGCATGATTCTCCATTGACGAAGTCAAAGCACAGGGTTGAGGTAGTGGTGGCTGCACCCCCTAGCATGGCATGCAGCTCGGCGTAGAAGCGGCATGTCTGCGGCTCTGACCTGGACCTTCCGTTTGCCTCTCTGGTTTTGTGGTAGGCTTGCCTTAGCTCCTTAATTTTCATGCGGCACTGCTGTGCGTCCCTGTTATGGCCTCTGTCCTTCATGCCCTTTGAGACTTTTTCTAATGTTTTGGCATTTCGTTTACTGCAACAGAGTTCAGCTAGCATGGATTCATCTCCCCATATGGCGAGCAGATCCCGTACCTCCCGTTCGGTCCATGCTGGAGCTCTTTTGCGATCCTGGGACTCCATCATGGTTACATGTGCTGATGAGCTCTGCGTGGTCACCTGTGCTCTCCATGCTGGGCAAGCAGGAAATGAAATTCAAAAGTTCGCGGGCCTTTTCCTGTCTACCTGGCCAGTGCATCTGAGTTGAGAGCGCTGTGCAGAGCGGTCACAATGGAGCACTCTGGGATAGGTCCCGGAGGCCAATACCGTCGAATTGCATCCACACTACCCCAAATTCAACCAGGCAAGGCCGATTTCAGCGCTAATCCCCTCGTTGGAGGTGGAGTAAAGAAATAGATTTAAAGAGGCCTTTAAGTCGAAAAAAAGGGCTTCGTGGTGTGGACGGGTCCAGGCTTAAATCGAGGTAACTCTGCTAAATTCGACCTAAAATTGTAGTGTAGACCAGGCCTAAGACTTCACACACCACTTTGCAGTAGGTAAAATATATTGAACAAAGAACAGACTCCCTCACTTTAGAGATTACAATCTAATGGCATGGATGGTTACAGTGAACAAACACAAAAGATAAAGTGGCATGTGATGTTAAGACTGGAATGATTTTAGGAATGGATAGATTTTCAGTAGTTATAAGAAGTAGGGGGGAGAGGGTGTTTTTCTCTAAACTAATGAAGCTTAAGAATTTGCCCTTTTCATTTTGTGTCCCAAAAAATTGGGGAAAAAAATGGATCAGCATAAGGATTATTTGAGGGCAGATTCTTTGTGAAGGAATCAGTACAGTGTATGTAAGCCAAAGAAAGTAAGCAAATATTGTTCCAGATGTCCTTCCATATTGGTGTAAAAATACTTAGCACATATAGGGTTTCATAGAATCATAGAATATCAGGGCTGGAAGGGACCTCAGGAGGTCATCTAGTCCAACCCCGTGCTCAACGCAGGACCAATCCCCAACTAAATGATCCCAGCCAGGGCTTTGTCAAGCCGGACCTTAAAAACCTCTAAGGAAGGAGATTGCACCACCTCCCTAGGTAAACCATTCCAGTGCTTCACCACCCTCCTAATTAATTTTTTTTCCTAATATCCAACCTAAACCTCCCCCACTGCAACTTGAGACCATTACTCCTTGTTCTGTCATCTGGTACCACTGAGAACAGTCTAGATCCATCCTCTTTGGAACCCCCTTTCAGGTAGTTGAAAGCAGCTATCAAATCCCCCCTCATTCTATTCTTCTGCAGACTAAACAATCCCAGTTCCCTCAGCCTCTCCTCATAAATCATGTCTTGTCTTGAGTCAGTTTCAGTTCTGGCCGGAGAGGAAAAGGAATCAGGAATCAAACAGGGTAGTGAGTACGGTATTTAGTGAAGGAATTAGCTTATGTTTATTTTCTTTTTGTAACTTGTCTTGGGCATTATAGGAATAATCAAATTGGCTATTTCTTAATGTACTAAGGGTTTTGCCCAGGGGAACATCCTCTGTGTTTTAAATCTGTTGTCTGTGAGATCAGCTTGTATGCTATCTCCCAGAGGTTTTTCTTTTACCTTTCTTTTCTTTAATTAAAAGCCTTCTTTTTAGAAACCTGATTGATTTTTCCTTGTTTTAAGATCCAAGGGGGTTGGATCTGGGCTCACCAGGAATTGGTGGGGGAAAGGAGGGGGGATGGTTAATTTCTCCTTGTTTTAAGATCCAAGGGTTTTGGATCGGTGTTCACCAGGGAATTGGTGGAGGAGTCTCTCAAAACTACCCAGGGAAGGGTTGTAGTACTTGGGAGGAAAAGATTTTGGGGGAGAAGACTGAGTTTCCCAAATGACTCAAATATTTGGGTGGTGGCAGCATACTGATCTAAGCTGGTAATTAAGCTTAGGAGTTCTCATGCAGGTCCCCACATCTGTACCCTAAAGTTCAGAGTGGGGGTGAAACCTATGACAGAGGTCAAATGGCAAAATAAAAATGTTACCGCACATTTGTTTATTTTTGGTGGAAACTGCATTTCCCAACCAATAAAATCTTTCAACAAAAAATTTCCAACCAGCTCTAATCAAAATGATTTATAAGGGAAGATAAAGTTAATTTAAATTTATGACAGGCATTTGTATAAGACAGCAATGAAAATCACTATCAGAATATTAAATGTTAGAATGGGTGCCAAGGTTGGGTTCTTTCTTTCTTTCTTTCTTTCTTTCTTTCTTTCTTTCTTTGGCTACGTCTACACTACCCGCCCGGATCGGCAGGTAAAAATCGATATAGCGGGGATCGATTTATTGCGTCTCGTCTGGACGCGATACATCGATCCCCGAACGCGTTGCCATCGACTCAGTAACTCCAGCAGGGCGAGCGGAGTTAGCGGAGTCGACGGGGGAGACGCGGACGTCGATCCCGTGCTGCGAGGACGCGAGGTAAGCGCGGGTAATTCGAAATAGGATACTTCGACTTCAGCTACGCTATTCTCGTAGCTGAAGTCGCGTATCTTATTTCGATCCCCGCCCCTAGTGTGGACCAGCCCTTTCTTTCTTTCTTTCTTTCTTTCTTTCTTTCTTTCTTTCTTTCTTTCTTTCTTTCTTTCTTTCTTTCTTTCTTTCTTTCTTTCTTTCTTTCTCCCCCATTATAGAGTTGATCATAACATTTTGCATGCAATGTGTAGTTGCTACAGAGCCCTACTGAGTTCTTAAGCTACTGTTCTGAGATTTATAGGATGTCACCATTCCTGACTCATTAGCAGAGCAATTGCTCACTAGTCAGGGGGTCAGACCAATTCCTATCCTAACCCCTGGCAATTCTTATTGATCTGGGGACAGTGGTCCTTATCTGGTACTCAAATAGGTAGGGGGGGGGGGGCAGGGAACACTGCTAATGGATTGCTGAAGGGCCTGAGGAGCGGGCAGCCTGCCCTAGGACAGAAGAAAGGGATCAGATCACAACTCATCCCCCCACCCCGAAAAAAGAAAAGGTCAATAATTTTAATGTGTGAGGGAATGGGAAATTCTTTGGTCTAAGGGTAAAGGTGGCAGCTAGGCAGGTAGCTAAAAGAGGAATCATTAAGTGATGGGAGATAATGGAATGTCCCATGGAGTGCTAATAGACATGTTTCTGGCTCCTATCACTGGTAGAACTAGAACCCAACCTGATTCCAGCTGGGTTCATAGTTCTCACTGAGCATTTCAACAGCCTGGTGGTAAGGACATATCTCTTTATGGACTGCCTCTATGTAATACTCTTCATCTTAATATTTGGCCAGAGCTGTTTGTGACATCCTACCAAACAAGACTAAACTACTTGTTTCCCTTTTGGGGGATGATGGCTTGGGGGGTGGTGGCTATTTTTTGTTGGGTTCAGGGATTCAGTTGTTTGCTAGGGTCTGAGTGTCTACTGCAATGCACCTTTTGCAGTCATCTTACTCTGTACAAATTTCAAGTACTACCATTATGATTTTGGGGAATCAAGTCCCTGGTATCTATTGGGCCAAGATGCCTATTTTTAATTTATGTTAAAAATATGTTGTTAAACATTCAGAGAGCTTCAGGTATGGTGCTTACTTTTTGGATGGTAAAAATATACCCCCCAAAAATAAAAGGAGCTCAGTCTTTCTGTGTGGGGGAGGGGTGGTGGGGGGTGGGTGAAGGGGTATGTTTGGTTTTGTTTGTTTGTTCTTGTTTTGGGGTTTTGTTGTTGCTATGGTTGTTTTTTTATTTTTATGTTTTATTTGGTTTTGGTACTGCATTACATTATCTGTTGCTGTGGAAACACAGAACATGATGTAAACGGTGATGAAAATAGAGAACGAGAGTTGAAACAACTTTAAAATGTAGAAATGGAGTTTTACCAGGTTTACTGGTTTACCCCTGTAGGTTACATTCTTAAAATAGGTAATAATCATTATTATGATACCATGAAAGTGAGAAATTCCATTATTTCAATACCAGATTTTCTTTTTTAGTAATTTCCCACACACACCTTTGCCTCATTTGGATCTTCTTCTTGTAGTTGCTAATTAACTTCAGAGTAATACTACCTTTTTAGTGCAGCTATATTCTGCCATGAAAGAATCCAATTGCAATTTGCACAATTGGGATATTTACTTCATAATCCAGATTTTATTTAATCAGAGATTATTAAATGTACAGTATGTAAAGGCCCTCACAAACCTAGGATTTTGAATTAACCAATAAAATATGCTTTAGTTTTCCCTTGAGGTAGTCAGTTGTTTTTAGTGAGTAAGGAGTTCTCTGACAAGCTGTATAATTATCTAATTATCCCAGGAAGTGAGAGGTTAATCCAGGGATCAGCAAATTTTGGCACGCAGCCCGCCAGGGCCGGATTGTTTACCTGCCGTGTCCACAGGTTCAGCTGACCGCCACTTCCCGTCGCCCCCATTGGCCTGGAGCGGCGAACCGCGGCCAGTGGGAGCCGCGATCGGCCGAACCCGCGGATGCGACAGGTAAACAAACCTGCCCAGCCCACCAGGGTGCTTACCCTGGCGAGCCGCGTGCCAAAGGTTGCCGATCCATGGGTTAATCCCACTCTCTGACTCAATTGTGCTAGCTGCTATGCAAACACAGAGAAAAAAGACAGTCCTGCCCCAAGGATCTTACAATCCAAGCATAAGGCAACATGTTGTTATAAACAGATGGCAGAGTACAAGGAAACAATGAGACAATATTGGGCAGCATGACAGGCAGTCGTCTCTGCACACCAATAGCCTAGCCATTGTGAAATAACTACAAGGGAGGCTAGCACAGTACTGCCGACCTCTGGACAGAGTTCACAAATTTGGGCTCAGTCCTACTCAGGAGTTCAAAAATCACAAGAGAAACCTCCCACCAATCATACATTGTCTTAAAAGGCATGTGGTTAAAAAACACTATATTCCAGGAGGAGAGAGGGGGGGAAGCAGGTGTTTGGCATCTGAGTTTTGAACTCTTAGTGAGAAGCTTCCTGGCATCATTTGTGCGTGTGTCTTTCAAGATGAAAATTCAGCCTGACATGAACACACACAAATGGAAAGGGAGCTCTTGTCTCAGTCATTGGGATGTCACTTCCACACTCAGCATTTCTACATTTTTACCAATTTTTGCAGTTTTATCACAAGTCTTTTCCAGAAAGCCCCAGCTCCCGGTGTTATGGGATTACATGAGAATGTCCGCTCAGGTTCTCTTTTTTTTTTCCCCCTTGTAAGTTTCTAGCCTTCACGGTGGCAGAGAAAAGCCTGGAAAAAAATGCCAGAATGTACCCTATGGGCTCAAAGCAGAACCCATCCCCACATCATTTAATAGCTCATGATTTTTAAGCCAGTCTTATGACTTTGGGGTTTTTTTTGGGGGGGGGGCAGACTGATGACATTTGAAGGCTTGGTACCAGCAATACTCTTTCCCTCCATGAGCCCCAGGGACACTCCAGCTTTCTACCTCCCCTCAGTTAGTATTTCAGTGGCAGTAGGCCCCAGCAACAGTTGCCTGAAAATAGCAAAGATAAGTCGGGGGGGTGGGGGGGTGGAGGGGAGCACCTGAGAGAGGGTACAGGTAGGGAGGTCTACCAGAAAGAAGTGTGTGTGGACTGTACAAACACCACCTTTATATCCACCGCTACTTGTTGGACCAGATCTAAGGTATGTGGCCTTGATTAGTTGTCATAATTTTCAGTGGGATCAGGGCTCCTACCTGAACCTTTTACAGTGTTCCGCTTTTTGTAGCTTATTTGAAGTGGTGAACAGGGTCTTATTCCCCTTTTAACAAGCTATTAATGATTTATTTATTTATTATATGGAGTTTGATTGTGAGCTCCTCTCTGCTTCTACTGTTCATTCCTTTGCATTCATGAAGCACCTAGTATACAAGTGTTACAAGAAACAAATAATTTATCATAACAGCATCTAGCTCTTATATAGTGCCTTTTATTTGTACATCTCAAAGTATTTTTAAAAAGGAGGTAAGCATCCCTTCCCACATCGTACAGATTGGGAAACTGCGATACAGAGGTGACTTCTCCAGAAGAAGGTCACCCAACAGGCCAATAGCATAGACAGGAATAGAACCCACATCTCTGGAAACCTGTGTACTATCCATTGGGCCACACTGTCTTCCCATTACTCCACTAAGGGAGTAGGGAATAGACTTGCAAAATGAGGAGTTGGAGAAAATGGAGACTGAACGCATAAAACCAAACAGTTATATATAGTCAAAAGAAAAAGTCTAAACATGGACTGCAGTTTCCCAAATGTTTAAGCACTTCCAATCTCTTAACTTCAGCTACTAAGATTTCTACTGATTCCTAATCTCTATCATCCTACTCCTTTGGAGTTCTTGTCTGAAATAAATCCAAAGCTTCTGCTGAAGTGCATACCCATGCTGCCTCTGTTCCTACTGACTGATTATTGCTGCACCTGTGACCCCTCAAATTAGTCACAGCTGGGCTGGATGGAGCCTAATAGCAACCAATTGTCAGAAAGTAGCTGACAGATTCAGTCTCTCCTGCTGGATCAAGTTGGAGAGGGAACAAATACAATTCTCCCTTCTGTTTCCTAGGTAAGGGATTCTACTGGCATCATCTTGGGGGGAAAAACAAATTAAACTACAGATTTCTTTTCAGTGGGAGACGGAGACACTAGTTTTTTCTTCCAACTGTAGCTAAGATGCTGCCACACTGTGACTTAATTAATCCCTTAAATATAGTAGTAAACAAGGTTCCAAAGCCAGCATTCTGCAGCAGCAGAAAGGAAAAACAGCAATAGTTTAAATACCTTTCATAGACCATTCATATCACATTTGCTTTCTCTCTCTCTCTCTCTCTCTCACACACACACACGCACACACAGAGTAGAGAAGTAACTAAAAATAAAAGGAAATGTTCCCAGGGCCTTTGGTAGGGTTAGGAATATTGCTGCTTTTTTTTTTTTTTACTTTCAAATGCTCTGATTTCAGGGAACTTAAAAACATAAATATTGTTTGTCTTTCCACCATGGATTCAAAGAATCTCCATTGGGCTGGGGAAGGTTCTGTATAGACATTCTAGCCTGAAGAAGAAAGACTTTAGGAGGAAGATGACTTCCCTTATTTTAGTTAATACTGAACAAGGAACTTAGCGGAAAATGACTTTTCTGAGCTTCTGTACCACTGTCACACTACAGGTGTGTTATCAAAAAAGTCAAAGAAATGGCAAGAAAACTCATTCCTTACCATGCTCTCCCCTGAGAGCCTTTATTCCTCAGACTCCTAGAGAAATGAAAGAAGAAATAATTTACTGAGATCTACTGTTACTATTGTATGTTTATTGTGCTGCTTTAATGCTACAAGGAGCAATCTGTGGAATTTCAATCACATAAAAACAAAGCATAAATATAAGATAAGAATTGAGCCACCTAACTGCAAAACAGTGTGTCATTGCCAGCACATCTGGCATCAGATCCAGGAGGTGAGTGTGTATAAAAAAAAACCCTGATCTCCCATTAGTCAGTTTTCTGAGCTCACCCATTGCAAACTAATCTACCACTGATCATGATAGGTAAAAGCAAGGGAATACTCACTAAATCAGTGGCCTGAGCTGCCCCATTATATGCCATCATATTGTTGTGGTCATGGCAACATCTCAAACATGTCATGAGAAGTACTAGATAGAAGGATAGTTCCATGGAACACCTAGGAGGGCGAGTTTATATCTATCCTTGGTTCTCACAGGACTGGGGCAATATCTATCCCCAGCATTTCCTTATTTTAGATAATTTATTACTTAAACTGAATAACAGGAAAAAGGTAAAATAAACAAAATAAGCATATGTCAGGGTTCCCTCCCCACTCTGAGGTACAGACATGGGGACCCGCATGAAAGACCCCCTAAGCTTATTTCTACCAGCTTAGGTTAAAAACTCCCCAAGGCACAAATCCTTCCTTGTACCTTGGATTAAGTAACGCTGCCACCACCAAGTGATTTAAACAAACATTTAGGGAAATATCCCCTCAAGCCCCTACACCCCCTTTCCTGGGAAGGCTTGAGAATAATATCTTCACCAATTGGTACAGGTGAACACAGATCCAAACCCTTGGATCTTAAAACAATGAAAAATCAATCAGGTTCTTAAAAGAAGAATTTTAATTAAAGAAAAGGTAAAAGAATTACCTCTGTAAAATCGGGATGGTAAGTACTTTACAGAATAACAAAAGCCTCAAGAACACAGAGGATCTCCCCTCTAGGCAAAACCTTAAAGTTACAAAACCAGGCATAAACCTCCCTCACAAGCCAAAATAAAAGTAAACTAAACCATTTCCTTGCTAAATACTTACTAACTCTATAGGAGTTGGATTGCTTGCTTCCTTGATCTGACTCCGGCAAGCACACAGAACAGACAGACAAAGCCTTCCGCCCCCCCCAGATTTGAAAGTATCTTGTACCCTTATTGATCCTTTTGGTCAGGTGCCAGCCAGGTTACTTGAGCTTCTTAACCCTTTACAGGTAAGAGGATTTTGTGCCTCTGGCCAGGAGGGACCCCATAGCACTGTATACAGAAAGGTGGTCATCCTTCCCTTTATATTCATGACATATCCAATTACTAATGAAATGAGTTAATATGTAGAATAATTGGATGTTGGGTTAATCAAGTAAATCACTATATCAAACAATTCCAATAAGAATTAACAATCTGGGAGATGGTCTTCCGTTTAGGTATCAGCCCAAATATTGGGCCATTAGGTAGGCTGTTTAGTTTAACTTGTACTCCTGTCAGAATCTTTGTACAAAGGGGAGCACACCACGCTGCTAAATTCTACCAAATTGCAAAAAAAAAAAAAAAAAAAAACCTAAGTGGATTTTGTTTTTGAAAGCAATTTAATGTTTGCTGATAACTATGATTGGTGCTTTGTCAGTGTTAGCTTTTAAGCTTTGTTCTGGTCTGCTTAATTTTTTGAAATAACTTATTTGATTAAGTGATGCCTTACCACTAAGAACTTGGCTGTCTGTGTGCTGATAGCTCATCTCTCTCTCTCTCTCTCTCTTTTTTTTTTTAAATGTACGGCTTGTGCTTTTTGCACTTGCTTGGACTTATTTTATCATTAGAATTATAAATTTGTAGTTTAGATTCAAACCTAATTATTTTTCTTTCTCTTTCTTTTTTTAGGCTATCTCCTAAGGAACATGAGCAGGCTCAACAGCTACACCAGACCTATCTGTTCAGATAAAGCTGGTCTTAGGGAGGAGGTAGGTGGCTCTGGTTTGTTACCTAATCCATTCCTAACATTCTGGTGGAGTAACCTTGTAGGAGCTGAATACATCCTTAGGGGGGAAAAATGGTCACCATTAAATATATGGAGTACAGGTTGGATAGTAAATGTAATGGAGTTAACTGCAGATGCCCTGCTCCATCAATGAAACTTGTTTGGATGCATCCCTGCATCTGAAATGGAATCCCATTGATTTCTGAGGCCCTTTAAGAGTATGGGAGTAAGCCTATGATATACACAGTTCCCTCTGCATTGCAGAGCATCTGAAGTTAGTGAGGTAGAGACACTGTTTAGAGTGGTCTCCACTTACTGAGGAATCAGTTGCAGGGTGAGGTAAAAGCTCCAAAAGAGCCAATGAGTAGTGAGCGTGGAGGTAGCATCCCCTGACAGCTCCCCCTATCTATTTGTTGTTTTGGCTAGAGTGATCCAACTTTCACTGAAGTGAAAGGAAAGATTCTGGTTGACTTTAATGGGATTTGGATCAGACCCCATAGGAGGGATAAAGATCTATTTCAGTATCTAGTCAATAGGGGGTCCCCAGACCATTTGAGATTAGCAACACAAAATGATACTATCAGGATCAGCAATTAGAATTAGCAGAGGACTGGTGATCTAGAAAAGGGGGTGAATGATGAATGAAGCAACACTTAGGTTAAAGATTAAACAAAGAAAATGAATTACAGAGGGGACCCAATAATAAAGATACACTAGTGGTCAGCACAAAGACAAATTAAATGCAATGCAAATTGGAAGGATTAATTTGAACTGCTCATAGACATTGCTGGGCTTTAAATCATCTCTAATCAGTCAAGTATCAGAGGGGTAGCCGTGTTAGTCTGGATCTGTAAAAGCAGCAAAGAATCCTGTGGCACCTTATAGACTAACAGAGGTTTTGCAGCATGAGCTTTCGTGGGTGAATCCCCACTTCTTCGGATGTGACAGACATGGATTTCATTGTGGACAGCTCTCCAAAAACATCTACTCAGTGCAAAGATGTAGTCACAAGAGCTGACAAAATGTTAGGATTTATGAAATCTTAACATGTAATGCTACTAAAAATATTAAAATGCCATTATGAAAATCACTGGTCCATTTTCCTGGTTAACTGTTTTCCATGCTGGTCACCTCATCTCAGAAAAAGTAAAAGCAGAAAAAAAGGTGACAGGTGACAAAATGGTTAAAGGTACAGAAAGACTTTGATATGTTGAGACTGCAGAATATGGGGCTGTTTAATTCAGAGACACGTAGAAGGGGAGTTGATAGAGATATAGAAAATAATTAATGGTATGGAGAAGGTAATTCAAACATTCCTAATTTCGCTTTCTCAAAAACAAGAACAAGAGATTTCTAATAAAACCTGAAGGTATCAAATTTATAATAATAATAATTAATAAGGAAATTGACCTGTGGAGCTCATTGAGACATGACATTGCTGAGGCAAACAGCAGAGCTAATCAGATGAAAACTTTCTTCATTGGAATTTGCCAATTTGTTAAAATCAAAAGTGCCTGGAGACAAAGTGCTGAAGGAACCTGATCTTCCAGGTTCATAGCATCTTATCAGCCCATGCTCTCCCATAGCTTCCTGATTGCTCAGCACCCCACCTGGTGGCCTGAGATGGAGCTGAGAGCCTAGAAGCCAAGAAGCCTTGGAATTCCAGCTCCCAGGCTCCAGTTCCTCAGCAGCCTGGTCTCACAAAAATATTTCTACACAGCAACTAAAGACTCGTGGCTGGCCTAAATCAACTGACTCAGGATTGTGGGGCTTGGGCTGTGGAGCTGTTTAATGTAGTATAGATATGCAGGCTCAGGCTGGAGCCTAGGGTCTGGGATCCTGCAATGGGGGAAGGTCCCAGAACTAGGACTTCCTCCCAAGCTCAAATATCTACACTGAAATTTTACCCCCCTGCAGCCCAAGCCCCATGAGCCCAAGTCAGCTGACCTGGGCCAGCCATGAGTATTTAATGGCTATGTAGACATATCCCTAGGGTCCATGGCTCCAGGACAATCTGCCATGCGGACAGCCCCTGAATCAGGGACCCTAAGGCTTCCAGGGCCCTTGGCTCTAAAGCAGCCTTCCAGACAGACTGCCTTGGAGTCAGAGCCTTTTATGGAGAGTGTCAACATTTTGGGCTTGTATCATTCAGAACAGAACAAAATTTTGAAATAACTAAAGCCTCTATGATATGGAATTTCCTTTCTCTGCCCGGCTCCAGCCAGGAGTTCCGAAGGATTCAATAAAGGATTGGACATTATATGGATAGTGAGAACATGGATAGCTACATTAGATATTATTTTTAGAAGGAATGTGCAACTTCATGATTTAGGACATAACCCAACCACTAAACTGATGGGGATTAGAAAGAAGCTCCCCTTTTACTCCATAATTGTCCATTATGTACATCATTGTAATTTCCTTCTTCTTGGTGAGATGAATCAGTGGTCTGATCAGGTATGTCAGCTCCTGATTGCTGACATTTATACTAACACTGTCTACCCCAGCAATATCAGGTCACTTCTCTGACAAAGATGGAAGTGTGGTATGGAAGAAAAAAATTGCCATTTCTCATCACAGAAAACTGGAATAAAAGGATACCTACTTGATTTTTCAAAATAAGGGACTTAGTTTCTTTGAAAGCCGTACGATATCTTTACTGAATTCACCGGAAATACATGTCACAGTTTCCAAGGTAACTGCACCTCTAAGCCCTTTGTGGCTTGCTTGAGAGCACTGCTCTCAGGCTTATAGCCAGCACCTTTCTTGGGTCAGGAACCCAACTTCTTCTCTCTCCAGAATGGGGACTTAGGCTGCAATTCCTCCTACTTTTCACTGTGATCACTTTAGCAAGTCAAAGTTTAGTTCAGCACCTGCTGTCTTGTTCTCACTCAGGGGAGAAAACAGTATTAGCCATAAGACTGGCCATACTGGGTCAGACCAAAGGTCCATCTAGCCCAGTATCCAGTCTTCTGACAGTGGTCAATGCCAGGTGCCCCAGAGGGAATGAACAGAAAGGTAATAATCAAGTGATCCACTCCCTGTCACTCATTCACAGCTTCTGGCAAACAGAGGCTAGGGACACCATCCCTGCCCATCCTGGCTAATAGCCATTGATGGACCTATCCTCCATAAATGTATCTATTTCTTTGTTGAACCCTGTTTTAGTCATAACTTCATAAAGTATTTATTCATTCACACAAAAGCTTTATGTTTTTCAAGATATATTTTCTCTGTAAAGAGATTATAAGCATGCCTGGTTTACCAGGTATCACCTGTCTTCCACACGGTGACCCTGGCATGTTTCAAAGTCCTGCAAATCTTTTCTGAAGAGTCTGAGCCTCCTGTCTAGCCTCATGCCAGTTCTTGGATCAGGTGATAGTGACTCCTCCTCTGTATCAGGCTGGTCTCCGTTCTTTGTTTTGTAGCCTTCTTCAACCAGTGGAAGCCAAGATATGCAATTTCCTAGGGGTGGGGGTCCAGACTCTTCTATCGACCTAGGGATTTGCATTTGTTACACACACACACACACACACACACACACACACACACACACACACACACACACACACACACACACACAGTGATTTTAGTTTATTCATGCTTAGTGACTTCCTTCCAGTTAATGTATTGCTTGTTCAGTTTTCAAGCTTTCGAAGTTCAGTTTTCAGCATGGAAAAAGGTAAATAGTGGTGTCCCCCAGGGATCTGTAGTGGAGCCAGTGCTGTGCAAGATATTCATAAATGATCTGGAAAAAGGGCTAAAGAGTGAGATGTCAAAATTTGCAGACTATACACATTTATTCAGGATATTTAAGTCCAAAGCTGACTGAGAAGAGTTACCAAGGGATCTAAAAAACTGGGTGGCTGGACAAGAAAATGGCAGATGAAATTAATTTTTAATAAATGCAAAATAATGTGCATTGTAAAACATAATCCCCAAAGTGATGGGGTCTAAATTAGTTGTTACCATTTAAGAAAGAGATCTTGGAGTCACTGAGGATAGTTATCTGAAAATATCTGCTCAGTGTGCTGCGGCAGTCAAAAAAACAAGCAGAATGTTAGGCCTCAGTAGGAAAGGAATAGATAAGAGGGCAATATCATAATGCAACTAAATACATCCATGGTACATCCACTTCTTGAATATGGGGTACAGTTCTAGTCTCACCATTGCAAAAAAGATACCTTAGAATTGGAAAAGTTACAGAGAAGGGAAAGAAAAATTATTAAGAGTATGGAAGCTACTAGGGAGGGATATGACAGGCCTATACAATCATGTATGGTATGGAGAAAGTACGGTAAGGAAGTGTTTTCTACTACATCATATAACACAAGAACCGGTGGTTATCCATTGGCAGCAGGCTTAAAACAAACAAAAAAGGAAGTACTTCTGCACACAATGCACAATCAACCTATGGAACTCATTGCTGGGGATATTGTGAAGGCCAAAAGTAAAATGGGGTTAAAAAATAGATACATTCATGGAAGATAAGTTCATAAATGGCTGTTAGCCAACATGGTCAGAGATGCAACCCCATGCCCTGTGTGTCCCTAGCCTCTGACTGCCAAAAGCTATGAGTGTATGACAAGGAGTGGATCACTCAAAGATTGCCTGTTCTGTTCATTCCCTCTGAAGCACCTGGCATTGGCCACTGTCGGTAGACCAAAAACTGGGCTGGATGGATCATTGGTTTGCCCCAGTATGGCCATTCTTATGTTCTTTTTCGCATACAGTGGGTATCAATCCAAAGAAAAAGAAAGTGAGTCTCTCATTTTTTTCATAAAAATATATCAGAATTTTCCCAGTTCTTCACAGTATGTTCTTTCACATATATTCACCACTTTATGAATAACGAACACAGATTCACTGTTTGCCTTAATGGCATCAAGAGGCGCTCAGATCCCTAGGTGATAAACATGGTTTAATACTGAGAAACACAGACAGATAAATGGATCATTGTCCAATATTACATATTAAGAGCCAGATTTTTTTATCCTTACTCCTCTTGGCAAATGTGTACCCATTTGAGTAACCTCATAGGATTCAAGGGAGGAATTACTAGTGTGAGTAAGAGCTCACCAATGTAAGGATTCTAAAAAATCTGGCCCTCAGGCATCTAAGATGCAAGATGACAAGAGAATTATTCTATTTGAATAGAAACAAATACAATAAATGTTTTTAAAGACTTTTCAGAACTGAAACTTGGAAGTCAGGAAATGACTTTGAATACTCTAAAGAAGCTTGTGATAAACTGTGTGAAACATGAAGTCACTGAAGAATCACAAGGTATATTGGTGTAGTTCCCTGAATGGAAAAAAAGGACATCTGCTGTGAAACATAGCCCAGCAAATATCTTGGAAATTTTACAAGAAACGTCTAGTTCTATCAGCAAGAGAAAAACTTGTCAGCTACAGAGTAAAAATTGTGCACATATAAGAATATGTCCATAGAGAAAATAGTTAAAAACTTATTTGGCGATAAAATGCATTTATAAAAGGCTGTTGTGATGGAAAGCACGCTCCACATTTGAGAAATAGAAATCATAAATGAGTGCCTAGAACTGCTACAAATAACTACTTTTCAGCCACTGACCCTTTCAGACGCAATGGCTTGAAATTGTAGTAATCAGAATGAATAACATTTGGCGATTATGTACCATGAAAACATGTCAAAGAATATTGATCACAGCTCTGAACCAGCCAAAACACAAATGTTGGAGTTTGGCCTTTCAGGTATGTGACTATGTCTCAGAATGAGAGACAAAAACTCCCATTGACTTCAAAGGGGGCAGGTTTGACTCTAGATTGGAACAGTAAAAAGAAGAGAGAAGAAATCTGGAAATGAGGTGAGATTCATTATTCTGATTTACCAAACAATCTCATAGCTTCAGTCTCATAATTAGAGTTGGCTGAACATTTTGTAATGAGGAATTCCAGGCAAACAGGAGAGGCTAACAGGGGAGTTTCTGAGGGAGTTAGTTTCTCAGGGAAGGTAGAAGCTTTTTATCCAGGAACAGTTGTACATAAACTACTACAATGGCCAGTGATGGATCAGTCATTGGTTCCTGCAAAGGATGTGCCAGATGTTCCATTCCCTGCCTGGAGATAGTGACTTCCTGTGCATGAAGAGCAAGCTACAGATTGGCCATGATTGTTATGAATTTGTTCCTTCTATTATTGGAATAAGAAGCCTGCAGGGACAAGGTGGGAATTTTGAGACTCCAGCTAGTCTATCTGTACTTTTCCACTCAGAAAAGCAGCATCAGAAGTAGTAGGAGAACAAAGTACAGCATCTGATTGAAAAACAACATCAAATAATGGATATGGGATTTTTTTCCATTGACATCAATGATCAAACCCAAGCAATTTGTAAGATACAGCGACAGCACAGATGTGACTTCCAGTGAGTGGTTGCCTCTTCGATGCAATGTATGTCAAGCACTGTCTGAGTGAGGCATCTCCTCAGAAAAATTAGTTTAGCAGCTGCACGGCTCAGATGGAGAGGAGCTTTTCTCAGCTTTGTATGGTGTAATATGGGAACACCCACAATTGCCTGTAGCAGGCTCAAGGTTGGCTGGTTTAGCTAGACCTCTCAAGTGGACTGCATTATACAGCACATACTGTACTACAGATTAACAGTATTCAGGCAGTCGGGTGCGCAAGCATATCCCTGGCCCTGTTGTAGAACAACCAAGCTAGGAATCCCTCTGCTCCTATTCCTGATTAAAGGGGAATTGCACACCAAATTCGTTCACCATGGCTGTTCTATCTTTCTCCTCCTGCTTCTCTGTAACATCGTCATTCCTTCTTTCCCCTTCCAACTCTCAACACATGCAGATGTTTCCAAACAGTCTCAGGAGCATTTCCAAAGCGAATCCCCTGGGAAATATTACGTTGGAAACTTTTCATGAAAAAAAAAAGCCAAAATCCCAAACCCTCACAATCTGCAAAGAGAGCAATGGGATTGAGTTTAGTAGACTGTTTTCCGTTCATTAATAGCAACCCTAAATATATGAGTAGTAACCTAGAGATGAGTACAGAAATGGTATCCTTTGGCCCCAATCAAGGCAATACACACACACACATACATTGTATTTTATTGCAGACATGGAATACCATTACTGTCTCAAATTCAAATAGATTTTGTATCAGTGTAATCATTTGACTTACAAGTTGCTACAACCAGACTTTTCATTTCATTGTTACACAGCTCTTTTGGAATATTCCTATATAATTGAAACAATGAGCTATAATTGTGCCCTTCAACACCAAATTCTTCTTACTTCAATGCGATGCTGGAAGCAGTTGTATAATAGTTACCAGAATGGTGTGTACAATGGACTGTCAGGTGAGCAATCCTTCATTATTTGCCTGTACGCTCTGGAATGCTCTTAAAGATATCTTGCACATGTCCTCTGTGACTTCTAAGGAAGGCTTTCCACAGCTTGCTTACCAACTGGGCAATGTTAGAAAATCTGTACATCTTATCGTAGGAAGCCTGCTGAAATCTTCTCATGGCTTCTCCTGGGCAGCTCCCCCAAGAGCCTTTTCTTCGCTTCTTGGAGTGGAGATGGGGATTTTGTACAGCTTCATACAACTGTAAAATTACAAAAACATATTTTGAAAGCTCAGCATAATCAAGTAATGGTATAGTTATTTTCATAAACTCAGTACTGTTCATACACTAAAATGGCTTCAAAGGGGCTCTTTCAAACTCACTTTTATCTTTTTACTTTTAATATTTATTAATTGTGTATTTAAAAATGACCTCACAAGGTTTCTTTAAGATCACACGTAAGCATGCTGGTATTATTTTCCTTATGACTGTACTAGCATAATCAATTATGTTAGCACAGCTTCAGAAATAGGGGTACAGTCTGCAGTCCTTAGTCCACTGACTATAGGATTGGGACCATAGTTTATATGTGACTTTTCACTCTGCTGGCTCTGAAGCCATTGCACCATACATGATAAGCAGATTTTGTTTTTACTTTAATGTCTGTCAGAGTGATAAATTTTAACAAACAGCATAATGATTTTTAGACTCTGAAGGACACTTACCAGCAGATTGTAATACAGGTCAAACTTTGAGCTAAAGTAACTTAATAGGCTATTTTGCTTCCTTAAAGCAATGCTATCTTCTGTTTTGTTAATGATAATATACAATAGCACATTTCTGAAAGGTATGAATACCTAGAGGGGCTAAGAACATTACTCACATTTCATCATAAATGTGGATCTTCACTTTAAGCACAAATCTCTGTGCCAATCCCCTATATTTCAGCCTAGAGGGGAAAACAGTATCTGTCAGGCAAGTTTTTTTTTCTTTAAATACAGCTTAACTGAAATTTCAGGATGAAGTTTGTGTTTGTTCTCATCTTTATAGGCTTGTCTTTATGAGTGTGTTTAATACTCATAGGAGATTTACAAATAAACAGTTAAAAGAAAACTGTGTTCATTTTGCTCAGCCAGCAATCTGAAAGTCAGAAAGCATTCCTCAGCATAAATAAACTGGGAAATGTATTTGAAAATAAAAATTTATGTTGTAATTGGGATTTCTGAGGGTGCTTGTGGCAGCCATCTTGATGAAAAAAATATATCGAGGATACTAGGAGCTTGAAAGCCCATGTCGCTTCTAGTAAGAAAAAGGGGTCTGTTTTTTAACACTGCACTTGTATTCAGCCATCTCTCCTTTATGAACCCTCTATGTATATTTAGGTTGTAAGCTCTTTGGGAAGGGTCTGTGTCTATATATCCACAACACTTAGCAACAGGGGGCCCTTTCTCAGCTACAGCCTGTAAATTTTATTAAAATGCAAATCTATAATAAATGCTAATAACAATTAAGGTATTATTCACTAGAGCTGGATGAATAACTGACTTCATGGTTTGGTGGCAGTTCTGAAAACGTGAAAGGAAAAATTTACCTTGTGTCAAACCAATCTGAAAAATGTCAGAGCTTTTGGTGAATTGAAAAGCTGCTTTGCATCTGTTCTGGAGGAGTGCTCTGAACCTGGGTTTCCTACATACCAAGTGAGTGCCCTAACTACTGAGATAAAGGTTGTAAGGATGGGAATAGCACCACTACGTCCTCCTCCAGCTATTGTGTGCATGGTCAAAACAATTTGGGTCAAATTCATAAATAGTTTCAGGTTGATGGAAACTGCACTTTGCACTGAATAAATTATTCATCTGAAAAAATTCACCTAGCTGTAGTCTTCACTATGAGTGCCTGGTGGGAAAGAACTTTTTTTCACCCATTTCCGTAAGTAATGTAAGGCCAGCCTTTGGTATGGGGGCCAAACCTTATTGTGGTGGATGGCTTCCCAATATCATATCCAGGGCCGGTGCAACCCATTATAATAATAATATATGGAGATATACCTATCTCATAGAGCTGGAAGGGACCCCCAAGGGTCATTGAGTCCAGCCCCCTGCCTTCACTAGCAGGACCACTTTTGCCCCAGATCCCTAAGTGGCCCCCTCAAGGATTGAACTCACAACCCTGGGTTTAGCAGGCCAATGCTCAAACCACTGAGCTATCCCTCCCCCCATTAGGTGACCTAGGTGGTCGCCTAGGGCACTGCTATTTTGGGGGCGCCGGCGCCCCAGCCGTCCATTCAATTTTGGGGGCGGGACCTTCTGCCGCCGCTGTTGGGGGCGGCATTTCGGGGGTGGGACCTTCCGCCGCCTAGGGCACCGGAAGAGCTGGCGCCGCTACTGGTCATATCACCATTCTGTTGCAAGAGTGGAGGACCTTTGACCCAGTGAGCCCCCTCTCTTCTCCCTAACTAGCTCAGTAACGGAGATCAGCCAAAAAGATTTTCAAGCCATCCATCCCTTTTAAAGTTCCTCCAGAGGTGAGCGTGTCAGTCAGCAGGGAAAGAATCTACATTTGTATTTGTATATCAAGGTCTGTGTCACAACCACGAGCCCAATTATCATAAAGAACATAGAAAATAGGCTGTCTAGAATCAGTGAATCCACCTTTGGAACAGGGTGGGATTGGGCAACCATGTAATACTTAAATTGTCATCATGAAGCAAATTCTGAGGGGGCAGTGCAGCACAACAGAGAATGGATGTTGAAGCTACATAATGCAGAAGATTCATAGACGTTAGTGTGGGACTGTAGTCAGAGATGGTGTTTTTTCTCTGCATAGACACCTATGCTTACCCAGATACAATACAACATTATTTTATCTGTTTTTTTTTATTAACTATGGGCAGGACTGTGCCTTTCCCTTATGACAACATGTGGTGGAGTAAGGCATATAGGGCTCCCCCCGACCCCACCACTGGTTATTCTGTATCACTGTTCTGTGCTCCAGAGAGAGAACAGACTTCACGGCTGCTGCTTCCTCTGCCCACCATGCAGATAGCTGGAGAGGGCTGGTGAGTGGCAGAGCCAAGCCTCCATCCCCTTTTCTGGCTCCCAACAATAAGCAGTTTGCATAGCTGAGCTGGTGTGAGGGTGGAAGAAATCTGATAATAGCAGATTGTTTTCCCTGGAGCAAGGAAGGAATTGGGAAAAGTGTTGTGACTCTGAGTTCTATAGAACCATTCACTAAAATTACTTGTGTGTGTGTGCTGTAGTGTTGGGTCCTCTGTCTGGTTTGTTTGCTAAAGGCATGGTCCTGAATGCCTGCAGCAAGGTTTTGAGCTTCCCCAACTCCCTTAAAACTTCAAAGGAGTTGAGGGTGCACAGCACTTGCAGAAAGCACTCAGCACCTACAACACTGAGCTCTTTGATTGTTAGCTCCTTGAGATCCGTGTATCCTTTTTGTTCTGTGAAGTGTTGAGCATGGGTGTCAGCACACAGTAAATAATAATACCAGAGGAGTAAATTATTCTTGTATCTGACAAGCTTTAGGTAAAAGAAATGCAATTATAGGGTTTTAATAAGGACATATTTATGATTTGTTTGTTTCATTAAGATGTTTTTATGCAGAAGTTTAGCTAAGTTGTATTTTTCATGTGATCTATCATCCAATTCTCTGAAGAAAGTTCACGCATTATTGTCACTAGTTGCTGAATGTACTTTTTTAAAGTAATGTAGAAGTGTTTGATTTCATATAAGAAGTTCTAAATACAGGTACAATAATTATTCCAAAGTTATCAACTCCTAGATTTATAAGCAATGAGAACTTTATTTTTTCCCATAAGCAGTTATACAAATGGAGGGATATTTATTTGTAGGAATTAGGTACGTAATTCGATGAGATAGTTGCAATGGGATTTTTGAAAGCACTCAGCACTGACTTAACTCTCTTCCCACTGAAGTCAAGGGTAAAACTCCCACTGATTTCAATGGGATCAGTGTTAGACCAATACAGCCATGATTTTGAACCCCACCCATGGTTTATTTACAGTAGCACTGTTAATGAATCAACATTGATAGTGACATAATCATTAAGAGCTAATATCCCCAGAATACTAAGTCTATTTTGGCAGACCAGGAGGAGGAGACCTCTTGGTCCAACAACTAGAAAGGTACTTCAGCAATAGAATATGAAATAAATATATAGTATCTATACAAATAACCAGTAGAGAGTTTGCTAGTTAAAGAAGACATTAATAGGACTAACTTGGATAGCCTCCTAGAGTTCAAAGACCCTTCCATACTTGGGAATATTATCTCCAGATACCTGTGCCTCCTCTCTTTGTACCTCATGGCTGAAAGTGTCAAATGCTGCACAAATGTTTGGAGGGGATGAGAATGGGTATCTCTCCTCCATCCATCAACAACAAGAAATCATCCAGCAGTGGCAGATTGACAGGCCTTGAATCAAAATTCCATCAGGGTGTTCAATACCTCTTGGCAGAATTCAGGTAATTAAAGCAGGCTGTTTGTTAGCCAGTAGAGGGAGACTGGATCCATGCAGCCGGAGAAGCATTCCTGAATGTGAGATCTGGCTCTTTGCAACACTTGGTGCTGGGTTCTGCTGTGGACTGTAGGCAGTCAGGGATTGAAAAAATAGTTTCCCTTTGCTATAGCTTACTGTACAGTAGAATAGTTTTTGATGCCACTATTATGTTAGGAAAGGACTCTGCTGTTCTTGCAGGCTGCTGTGTGTGAAGATTACAGTTGTAAAATGGTCTCCTGGCCAGAAGTTGGTGGGAGGGAGGCTGGAGGAGCTGAATGGAGGCCCAGAACTCCCTTCTACAGAAGAGAAGCAGAGTGTTTTGACTTGTATAGGAGCCTTATCCTGATGGTGGTTCCTCGGCAAGAGGCTGAGAGAAGAGTCACAAAGTTGTGAATTGCTATGCAGTGGGCCAACCACTCTCATGAATTTATAAAGCATACACGTGTTAAAACATGGGAGAGAACACACACTTTTTTGCCATGAATTTGTGCTTGATATTTTCTAGGTAATACCCTAGAGTGCTCTGCAACTTGAATCTTCTATAGAAGGTAGCATTAGTGTTCTCATTCTCACAATCATGACTGTGACTTTCCCTGAGTATGAACAGTTAACAGAATAAAGGAAATCAATTTTATATAATTCATATTATTATGCTTTCACTTCCATTTGTTTTATGTGTAATTAAATACATTGAGAGGAATCATAGAACAGGAAGGGACTTCGAGAGGTCATCTAGTCCAATCCCCTTCACTCAAGATAGGACTAAATATTATCTGGAACAGGGATCGGCAACCTTTGGCACGTGGCTTGCCAGGGAAAGCACCCTGCCGGGCCAGTTTGTTTACCTGCTGCGTCCGCAGGTTCGGCCGATCGCGGCTCCCACTGGCCGTGGTTCGCCACTCCAGGCCAATGGTGGAAGTGGGTAGGCCAGCACATCCCTTGGCCCGTGTCACTTCCCGCAGCCCCCATTAGCCTGGGACGGCGAACCGCGGCCAGTGGTAGCCGCGATTGGCTGAACCTGCGGACGCGGCAGGTAAACAAACCGGCCTGACCCACCAGGGTGCTTACCCTGGCGGGCCGTGGGCCAAAGGTTGCCGATCCCATATCTAGAACATTCCTGACAGGTGTTTGTCCAACCTGCTCTTAAAAATCTCCAATGATGGAGAATCCATAACCTCTCTAGGCAATTTATTCCAGTGCTTAACCACTCTGACAGTTAGGAAGATTTTCCTAATGTCCAACCTAAACCGCCCTTGCTGCAATTTAAGCCCATTGCTTCTTGTCCTATCCTCAGAGGTTAAGAAGAACAAGAAGAAAGGTGCATACCTGTTGTTCCTACACATACTTTTTCATGATTGTTTCCATTACAAAACTAATTTAATATCATTCCAATTTTCATTCCTTTGAATGTAATTACAGTCTTAATGAAAAATATACATACTTATTATTCGTTCACATTTAGCTACTCTCTTTATTTCTCTTTCACTTATTATTGTCATCATTATCACACTTTGCTCTTATGTAGCACTGTTAATTTGAGAATTTATAACTACTCCACATAGGCAGGTAAATATGTTTGCTGATACACAGATCAGGAAAGTGAGGCACAGAGATATTAGTGCCTACATTTTAAAAAAAATGTGTACTAATTTTTTAGCACCACTGATTTTTTTTATCTCCAAGTTGAGACACCTTGGTCCAGATTTTCAGAACCAACTGATGCCAATAGGAACAGGAGCTATTCCTTACTTTTAAAAATCAAGCTCCAAGAGTTTCAGATTGCTGGCACCAAAATTAGTGCACACTCTTGAAAATATAGGCCTAGTAACTTGTCCTTTGTAACATAGCAAATCAGGAACAGAACACAGTCATTCCTAGAAATGAGTTCTAATCTCTGGATGGGGGTTGATCTTTGAACACTGACAAACACTTCTCTTATTAGGGAGTAGTCTGGTAGCCTGCCAATGAAGGCTGGTGACATATGTAATTCAGCTCAGAAGACATGCCTCTTCCCTAGAGCTATTGCTCTTACTCCTCAAACCCTAGGCAGCAGGGAGGGTCGGAGCACTCCGAACACCCACTAAAGATCATTCTGACAGCTCAGCATATTCTAATATGTGCTACAGACCTGTATAACTTGCTTAAATATGTAAAGGGACTTAAAATAATGTCAATATAAGTGTTGTGTCAATACAACATTTCATATTTTTAACATGGCCATAAGTTGACATCAAAAGAGTTTTAAAGGCAACGTAATGTCACTTTTTTCAATGTCAAACACACAATTAGTTTGCCTTAACGTTTTGTGGTTAAGGCAAAAGCTGAAGGGGCTTCTCCACTGCTTTGCCTCATGTGTTGTCATTAGCACCAAAGGAAAGTGAGTGCAAAGTGGGCATGAAACACTACTAAATCAAAATGGTAGCATTTTACACCCACTTTGCACTAGTATAACTGATGCACGATGCGAGACAGTGAAGAGTGGGGCTCATAATGGATTACATTTAATAAATACATTATTAAAACAACATTAAAGGTCTGACTAACACTTGAAAAATGAGAGGCAACGTTTTTAAATCAGGGTACCTGTAGCAGCCTCAGATGACCTGTGTCCTACTTCAGCTTGGGCTTTTGGCATTGCTCTGTGTGGCTAAATTAAGCTACTAAATCCTCTTTAGACACCTACATCTACTCCAGGGATGGTACATACATGTTGAATAAAACTAATGGCAGGATTCAACCTTGAAGTAACCACCAACTCTATCCCTAAGGAAGAAAAAAATCTCAGATCTGTTGAAGAATGAGCCAAACAGTGACGATGCCAGGGATTGGCAACCTTTGTCACTCGGGCCGCCAGGGTAAGCAATCCCTTGACTATGCATTAAAAGGTCTATGAGGTGAGCTATCAGCATCTTCTGTGAGTGAATGTGTTGAATGCAGCCAATAGATGATGCATAAGGAGGTCGTGCAACTTTTGTCACCTCTATGTTATAACTTGACTTGAAGTCTGATTGGATGGGACCCACAACTGATGTAGTTGTAAGCTGTTGCTGGAGCCAGCTCCCCACCATTCTTTCAAATATCTTGTCCAGTTAGGGGAACCATAAAAGTGTCATTGATAATTGGCCAGGTTGCAGTGTCAAATAAGACAGTGCAACCTTTCTGAGAACAGGTGCATTTCAGAGTCTGAGGGACACATGGACTGTGGCTGTAAAATGGTGGCACAGACTTTTCAATATTTTTTTATCACATTCGTCTGCATGACTGGACCAAACTCTGTAATGGAAAATGGTGTGATAGCAATATAAGGGGGATTTCCTCGCAGTGGGAGGAGCTTGAGTCTCCAATAGAGTGGAAAAACTGAGTGAATGAGAGAACTTATTTCCAGGAACAGATGTGCTGTTTGTGTCAGTCACTTTAAAATTTAATAATCAGGATTGTTGATAAACAGTTGCAGACTATTTCTGGACATAAGTGCTGAGCAGTCCTCTCCATCAGTCAAAATGTGACAAAGTTATCATGAGATAGTTCCCTGGTGGCCTATGAAAAATGATTGTGATAAACAGTCTGTTTTCTAGAAGACAGGTATCCACACCATTAAATTTGTGGAGGAGGGATAGCTCAGTGGTTTGAGCAGTGGCTTGCTAAATCCAGCATTGTGAGTTCAATCCTTGAGGGGGCCATTTAGGGAGCTAGGGTAAAAATCTGTCTGGGGATTGGTCCTCCTTCAAGCAGGGGGTTGGATTAGATGACCTCCTGATATTAAAAAAAAAATTACAAATAGCGATTATAGGACCCCTTTTTACCAATGTAAACAGAAAAGCGAAAGTTTGAACTGTCATGGAGATTCCTTCTTTAGGCTCCATCTAGACTTGGGTGGAATCACATTTGAATAAATAGTTTTAAACACTATTTTGAGTAGAGCTGGATGAATAGTTTTTTTTCAGTTCAGCCCGCAAACAAACAAAAACCAGGGAAAATATTTCTTTGGTTTCTAAAATGTTTGGAATTTGTCATCAAATCAAAAAATTCTAGGCTAGCTTAAAAAAAAAAAACTATAGGGGTTGGATGTGTTCCCTTAGAACAGTTGCCTGGGATGCGAGAGACCCAGGTTTAAATCCCCACTATGGGATATGATTAAATCTTCTCTCTGCCTGATTCAGAAGAGGGCAGTGAATCCACATCTCCTGCTACCTTCCTGAAGAATGCCTTAATTGCCAAGTAACAGAGTCACTCTCACACTCTCTCTACTTGTCCCAATGAATTTTTTTGTACCGATACGAAGTGGAACAACTTCAAAAGGAGAACAAAATAGCGTATAGCCTGGTGATTAGGGTACTTACATAGTGTGTGGGGGGGAAGATATGAGTTCACGTCCTCGCTCCAGAGGAGAATTAAAATTTGAGACTTCCACATCTGAAGCAAGTGCCCTAACCACTGGGCCAAGGGTTATAAAGATGATATGCACCCACACCCTGAATAGCTTGGGTCTTACCTGACACCATTTGGGTGACATTTACAAATAGTTTCAGGTAGACTGAAACTGTGGGGTTTTTGGCAAAAAAGTTATTCAGCCACAAAATTTCATCAAGCTCTAATCTTAAACTGTTTTTCCTAACAGGGCTTCAACACAGTTATGGGGCCATAAGGTTGTTCTAGACTAGGGGCCAAAGTGGCCAGTGTCATATTCCATGTTTACACCAGTTGTGACTCCATTGAATTCCATGAAGTTACATGTAAATCCCCATGTATCAAAGGGAAAATAGTTCCATACAGCTGATTGAAAAATATTTTGTGCACAAGAGTTGCCTCTTCAAAAATCCCCCTAGGAAAAGATATGCTATTAATTTGTTTTATTATTTTTTTTTTAATCTCAACAGACCTTAGTGTGAGGAAGATGACAAAAGAAGGATCAGCACATTTCCTTTTTATACCTTACCCCCCCCCCCCCAAAAAAAAGGCCAGTGATGCAAATTTGTGTGCTGTCCTGTTTTTAGAATGAGAAGTAGGTCATATTTTGATATGTGCAATAAGCGTAACTCAACCAAATAATGATGGGACTCTGTACAATATCAGGCCTGGCACTGTGCATCCTCTAGCACTAGACCAAGAAAATCCACATCTCCCTAAACTATCTACTCCCCTAAAACAGGTGCTGAGGTCTCCGAAGTGTATGGTTCAGCAGTAGAACCCTTCTAATCATCTTGACTAGGAAGCCAATGGAGAATTTCCTGTCCTTTACTGTCTTGCTGTCATTTCCCCTCTATAGGCAAACCACCACTGACATCAACAAAGGTGTGCTTCACGTCTAAGCTGACAGTGAGGGAGGAAAAGGTGGCCTCAGCCCACCCTGCTTGATAGCTTCTTGCTAACTATGGCAGGAATAGCTTTGAGTCCAATGTGATTTTTTTTTCCTGCCAGTGTGTGAGATCAACATGGGCGGAGCTGACCTCTTTGTATAACACATCAACTTTTTCGGAAGACTCAGGCCCTTTGTTGCCTGCTCCACACAAATCCAAGATGAGAGGTAGAAGCAGTGGAGTGTGAATTAGATTTACAGAAGCCTGACTTTCTAGAAATGTATGCCCTTCCTGCATTTTCTATACCATAGTTATGATATATCCATGGACAGATTCTAACTAGACATTTGCCTAATATCTGTTAGATATCTGAACCATGAATCTGATAAATGGATGAAATTCTTGGTGTCATTGCTAACAGCCAGTATTTTCATCTCTTAAGTACAGTGATTTTTTAAAAAAATTCTTTAGTCCTTGCTTTGGTTATTATTAATAAAAGGGCCACCTGATTTCAACATTATATTATAAGTTCTATTGGCAATTTATAGAGCAGATTGATTTCTTCTGTTGAGATTTTTGAATCAGCAGATCTGATGCCCCAAATAAATATATTATAAAATATTATAAGAATAGATAAATTAGAGTCATACATCTCTGTCCCTCAAAACAAAAATTCTTCTTCAGTAAGTCCAGATGATGTCATAGGATAACTTTATGTAAAAAAAAAAAGGTAACAAAAAATAAGATTGACATTCAGCTAGTCAACAACTCAATTTGACTAGGATTAGGACACAGTTTTAGTCCATTCTGATATGATGATAGAGTGCATACACTTTAACCAACTTCTGGTTTTCTACAGTAGTTACCATAAGTACTGAAATAATTTGTTCTTAGATGTTGCTTGCTTCAGATTTACATACAGCAGTAAGAAATATCCATTCCATGTGGAAAAATACCAGATGCTACCAGCTTTAGAACAGTGGTCTCCAAAGCGGGGTGCGCAAGAGGATCCTTGGGGGTGCGCGGCAAGAGGAGCGCTTTTTTTGTTTGTTTGTTTTTTTGCTTCGGCAGTTCGGGCAGGAGTTCGAGCGGCCCTTTTTTTTTTTTTTTTTTTCGTTTCAGCAGTTCGAGCGGGAGTCCGAGCTGCTTTTTTTTTTTTGCTTCGGCGCGGCAGTGGGTGCGTGTTCAAAATGTTTTTACTGATAGGGGTGCGCGATCAAAAAAGTTTGGAGACCACTGCTTTAGAAAGCTATGTTATGCTAACATTTTGATTCATTGTATGCAGTGAGGGAGAAGGACTGATGCCAGTACTGATCACAGATAAGCAGATACCAATATGAGATACTCAGTATGTTACTTGAGACTGATAATACTCTGTGGCCTACTTATCCATCCTGTACAGTGAATGTGGCAGGTATCCCATGGAAATAATAGTATGTGATAATGTAATTAAATACTATATCATAATGCATACACCCAAGGGGTGAAATTAAGGCTGCACAGTCAACCTTAATTGTAGCATTTCTGAACTTGGGTGTGCTTGTCTTGGAAAACAATATTCTTTTACCATTTAAAAAAAAAATCACATAATTTCCTACTTTGTTAAAAAAAAAGCAAATAATAAAAAAACAAACCAGAAATTCCATTACATATTGTCCCTCAGGTGGGTCATCAGCAGAGTTGGAATCTTTAGAATCACAGCATAGATCTCCACCACTTAAACTAATAATACAGCTGGTAGCAATAATAGGCTGCTATTCTCTGTGGACCAAGGCACACATTTTGCCCATGGTTTTCACAAATATTTGCTAACAGCAAAAGGGGTGTTGAGATTCAAAAGTTTTGGATACTATTATTATTCTGGAGGAGAATGTGCTCCATTCATGACAGACCTTTCTGCTTCTATCTCCCACAGCCTGACCCCTTCTGTCCTTATTTCCTAGCACATCTCTACCCCTATCCACATCTCTGTCCTTTTCTGTTTCTATTCTCCCTGCTTCTATTCCCTTCTGCCCTGTCTCCCATCTCAGCCTGTTCTTTCCTCCCACTGCCACAGGGGAGCTCAGCAGCTGGAGGGAGAAGTTGTCAGAAAAGTCCTGTTCAGCCATAGGCTGACGTATACTCAGAGAACTCTGTAGGGGTGAAATATGCTCAGTGTGTTTGTCATGGAGCTCTGGCAGGCAGGGAGTGTAGATGAATTGTTTAGAGAATTTTTCTGCTAGGCTCTAACAACCCTCTTCTATGCAAGGGCAAACAGCTGTTTTAAAAGGTTTATAATTTGGCTGAATTTGGGTGGATTTTCATGAGAACCAGAAAAGTCACCTCTGACTCCAGTGTGACTGCCATGCAAATTTTCAAGTCCCTCCTTCAAAGTATAGTTGTGGTACAGTTCAGCTATAAAATGTTTGTATGAGTTTTTTAATATTGGGAAGGAATTATATTCCCTACCCAACCTCATTCCTGGAAATGTCTGAATAGTTTTTGCTGAAAATTTCCTAAATGAAGTTCACCTGTGGCAGACAAACCGAATGAGACATTTCAGCCTGACCACTTAAAGTTGGGCAAAGTTTTAAGCAACTGAAAACAGGGTCTTATAATGGAAAATGTTCAGCAACATTAACTGTAGGCATTGCTACCAATTCTACCTATAAAGAAAGGCTCTTACTCTGTAAAGGAACTACAGTTCTTTGAGAGGTATTGTCCCAGTCTGTATTCCACTGTGGGTACGCATGCAATCCATGTGCCTGAGACCAGAAGATGTTTGCTAGCAATGCCTTTTGGTCTGCACCAGAGTGTTTCCTTTCCTTGTGCACTGAAATGAGTGTATGAGGGCCTTTGTGGACCACCAATCTGTAAGAGACCAGGGCATAGGCAGTCTTGCTTATTTGTCACTGCTGGGCAGGTATTACAGAGTCAAGGATGGCCATGAGTCAGTAGCCAGGGACAGTGATCAGAACAATTGCTGAAGCCAGAATCAATAGACAAGAGTCAGGATCAGAGTCAGTCCAAGGTCGGAAAATGAAGATCAGGAGTAGTTACCAAGCTTAAGTCAGGAGGCAAGAATCAGGGTGAGAGTCGGGTTAGGGTCGGAGACTGGCGATCATGAGGCAAGGCTTGGAGCAACAACAACCCAGAAGTTGGCATCGTTAGCCAGACAGCTTCCTGGGGCACCCTCCAGAGTTAAATAGTAAGCATGGGTCAATCAGAGGGCTGCAGGGTGTTCTATGGCATCTACTCTACATCCTGGTGGCATCGGTTGCTCCAGGCACTGCAGACTTATGTTCTAGTCCCACATCTAGAGCCCTGTATCTCCAGTTCATTCCCTACTGTGAATCACAAGTAAAGGATCAAAAGCAGAGGGGAAGGAAGCTGGGTGGCAGAATACAGATACGGACCACGCATCTCAAAGAACTCCAGAGGTCCACAATCCCTCTTTTTTCTGTTAGTACTGGTCCCTCTGTGTACTCCACTATTGGTATCTGACAAACAGTACTCACTGAGGAGGTGGGTGTGAGGATCTATGCGGACTGAAGGGCTGATGAACCAAAGGATGCATCGGCTTTGCAACATTTCCCTAGGGCACAATGTCTAGTGAAGGTATGGATGGAACCCCATGTCACCACTTTACAGATGGCAATGAGTAGAACTTCTCAAAGCAAAGCTACTGAAGCTGTCTTACCTCTGGTAGAGTGGGACCTTGTTACCCCAAAATTTGGATCCAAAGCATGCCAATACTGGCTTAGCTATGACTATAAACCAATTGCAATTTGTTCTGCCCAAACTGGTAACAAGGAGTGGCTCGCCCTAGAGGAATTGCCAGGGTTTTACCAGGGGGCTTGTCTCTGACCCACAGAGAACTCCCCAGAGCAGACCAGTTCTGCTAACCCATGAGAGGACACGGATATACCCCTTCACTCAAAGGATTGATATTCAAGCAGTAATCTTCGAAAACAAAGTACCATTTTATTTAGAAGAAATAATCAGTTACAATACACTCAATAAAGCAAGAAAGAATGCACAATAATGGATAAGACATAATGAAACACAATTGCATTGCGTTTATGCATCCTAAGATTACATTAGCCTTTTTCATGGCCACATCATATTGATGACTCATAGTCATCCTGTGATCAACCAATACACCTGGGTATTTCTCCTCCTCTGTCACTTCTAGCTCATAAATTCCTAGCTTAAAGCAAAAATTCTTCTTGCTAGTCCCTCCGTGCATGACCTTGCACTTTGCACTATTAAATTTTATCTCATTTCTATTATTCCAGTTTTCAAGATCATCCAGCTGTTCTTGTTTGATATTCCAGTTTTCCTCCATATTGGCAATACCTCCCAAATTTGTGTCATCTGCACATTTTATTAGCACACTCCTACTTTTTGTGCCAAAGTCATTTGGTCAAGAAATATGTCAATTTTCACATCCAGGAAAATCTGGGCCCTACTATCATTAGTAGCATTTGTCCTCCAATGTATATCTGGGAAGTTAGTCTCATATAATCACACAATTCCCAGTTGTTTTTATTTAATTAAAAACATTAAAGATGTTTCTGTCCATATCCAAATCAGATCCTGGGGATCTGTATTATATCCCAAGCAGAGAAATAGCAGAAGTCCAAGACCTTGCAGGTTGGCCTTGCTGGAACATGAATCTGTAATGCAGAAACAAGGTATCTTCTATATGTGATACATTTTATTTACATACATCACCAAGTCCTGAAACAATGGTGATCAAAAGGCAGGCAGACAATCCTTTCTTTCAAGAATCTCAGCCCAACATCAGTCTTGGTTTCCAGGAGCAGCTCTGCCTCAGGAATTTATTGTAACTGGACACAAAGGCAGAGCACAAACTTTCTTGCTGCTCGCACAGCTCACTGCAAACATACGCTTGCTTAACTAATCTAATAACAATACATCATGCCAGGGGTCGGCAGGTTCGGCTGATCGTGGCTCCTACTGGCCGCGGTTCGCCCGTCTTACCCTGGCGAGCCGCGTGCCAGAGGTTGCCGACCCCTGGATCATGCCTTCCCAAGATTAAACATTTGTTTACATACTAAGAAAAAGAAGAGGGAAGATTATGTATAGCACCACCACCTTGTGACACTCCTCATAACTATATCAAACCCTTGCAGGGTAAGGAATGTTCCTTTATTAGCTTGAAGGAATGGACTGAACCAGAAAGTTTGGATATAGATTTCCTATAGATCAAAATGTTATAGATGTTTGGCTCCATCAGACCCATCTCTGTTAATACACCACAGTATAATTGCCAATAACCTACCAATGCATCCCTTCATAAAAGGACATATAACATTTTTGAACATGATAATAACAGTATGCAATATATTCAATAGTAATATTCATATCTTCTTTAAGAAAAAAATTCAAAAAACTTGCAGTGCAGTAAATTACACACAAGGACAAATTTAAAAGAATTGTCCTTGACTGTCTTATATCTACTGGACAAAAATAAGCATTAGTGATTTATGATAAGAGGAATAATGACTTTATTAAAAGGCTTGTTCAAGCTCATTTTTCAAAAATATATATACTACATGTGATCATTTTCATTTATTACTGATTTTTAATGCTTCAAATGTGCCATGCAACACACATCATTTGCTTATCTCATTAAAATTCCCTCCACAGCAAGAAAACATTAGGTCATCAACCTATGATCACAAATTCCATAAGCCAAATGAGCAAAAATAAAATTTGGAGGATGAAAAAGAAAAGATCGTATTAGATGAGCTTTATGACTTGTGTATGGAATATTTAAAAATGGTCAGCTGTTTAAATACACTTCTCAGGGCCAACTTATTTATGGTGGCTGTGAAAACTTTTGTTTCTATGTCTGTCTAGCAATCAAACCTGAGTGCTGCACAGCTTAGATCTAATCGATTAATGGTTTAATCCTCTATTCCTTTCTCAGCTAAAACTCCCGCTAACGGCAAGTGTTTACATTTTCATAAGTTCATAAGATATTAATAATAGTAGCTAAATTGACTCTGAGGCCCTGATCTTGCAAACATATGCTTAACTTTATGTCTGTGAATAGTCCCAATGATCTCAAATAATTTGCAGGCGACATTCATTAATTGCCATTAAAATTCTGACATTCACCATTTTAAACTAGTTAATGTTTCCACGCTGTTATGGGCTGCCATTCTTAGCATTCCAAAAGTTTTCATGTTTCCTTTTCTTGATCTCTCAGTCCATGGATTGGCCAGTTCTTTGATACTGGAATCAGAGGTGGGCAAAAGATTTTGATCAAATAATTAACTTGTCAAAAAATGCAATTTTAGGGCAATTGAAACTATTCGTGAATTTCGGTTGAATTTAGTGGAGAGTTTCAGCCAAATAAAGAAATGAAATTCTTTTTCTGAAAAAGTCAAAAGGGTTCATGTCAACATTTTCTAAAGGAAACATCTTTACTTTTTTTTTCAAATGATGTTTTGTTTCCAAATTTAGCTAGTGTTGTATTATTTATTTTTTTAAGAGAAACCCCCCCACCAAATCCTGAAGATGTTACAAAATGAACAAAAACAAACAAACAAATGTTCTGGGTCAAACTAAATGTTTTGTTTGACATGAAACAATTATTTACCCTGTTTTATTCCCCCCATCCCCTTCATTGAATGTAACCAAAACCACAACATTGTTTGTTTTTTTTATTTTTCAGTCTGGCGACCAAACCAGAAAAATCAATTACTTACCCAAGTCTACTCATCTTGACTATTTATTTATCACATCTGCACAAGCAGAGCCTTGGACTCCCACAGCCTACCTGCTCCACCCATGAAGTTCCTATGGCAGGATCAGAGCCTTAATCATTAAACCTCAAATATTAACCAGTCCACTAAGTTCACCTTTCATCATGGAATCTCCAGCGAGGTGAAGCTGTCAGAAATCTCCTAGGCACTTCTATGTCAGGCTGCGCCACCCCCCAAAGGAGCATGTCAATGGTGGGCTGAGGGCATGTCCCAAGGGACAAGAGTGGGTGTGGTGGAGCCAAGCTCCACTACTAGCTAGTCACTGTTTTTTTGAAGCTCACCCCAGCACTAGAAGATATGTCTTAACTGTGTTTAGTAAAGTGTCATGTATAAGAATGGTGCTGAATAAATGTTTTAATATGATCCTATAGCTCAGTGTGACCCCATTAGTGCTGATAAAGCAGTGTTATGGTCATAATCCACAGGGAATTGCATTCAATTCATCAACTAGCCAGATGGTCATAATGCTAATGCTGAATCTTGAGAAAAGGAGAGGTGTACAATGAAGGAAATATCAGGGATGCATTGGACCTCCTGCTTTGAAAAGGAAAGAAACACATTCAATCATGCATGAAGGCCTGCTTTCTATCTAGAGTTGCCTTTATGGCTCTCAACACCATATTGTTTGTGCACTGTGTTAGTAGCTGAGACCCGGCTTCAGCAAAGCATTTGATTGCCTTGATGAATTTAGGCTTGAGTGCAAGGTAACCCCTATCAGTGCATTAGTATTAAAGCATTTCCAAGCTTTCCAGTACAATACAGGTCAACTTCTAGCCAGTCAAGTCACGGGTTTTTATTGAACCATTCAGTGGTCATTTCAGGCAGCTTGTACTGTAAATAAAAATAAAAGAGAGAGAGAGAGAGAGAACACAATGTTCATTGACCCAAACAGCCACATCCAAATCCAGGCTTGCCCTCAAAGCAGTTTTCTCCTTCAACATTAAAACATTAAAATCTATACAGCGGATAATCCTGAGGAGTTTGAATTGTGCACCACTTTCCAAAGTAATGAAGCAGTAAGCCTTAATGAAATAACATCTTCACAGTACACAGCTAGCTCCTTTGCCAGTGCTATTTCTTTTCAATTTTGAAGCCTAGGAAACACAAATAGAATATCCTGGGTATCACAATAGTTATATAGTTACCACTGAAAGGAATAATGTACAGTAGTTGTTTTTATTTATCCTGACAAAATAGAATATGAGGCTTGCTGTAAATGGGACATCTCATTAGTTTTTCATTCAAAGGAACACATTTTAGAGCTTTATAAGAGTAGATTGGTCTAAAAATCCTTTGGGGAAAAAAAAGAAAAAAGCCTGTTACACAAATCCATGAAAATATTTTCCAAAGAATTATAGAGCTTGTAAATAATGGGTGAAAAGTTGTTTTTTAAAATATGTATTCAACATAATAAATGGAAAATATGTTATGCCTTTCAGAAGAGCTATGAGTGCAGTTTGATTTTGTGATGCAGGAGAAGAAGGGGAAGTTAACTGCATGTTTAGCTATTCCAGTGAATGCAGGTCCTCATGCCACAAAGCAATGAGCCAAAATCAAGCAAAATTATGCCACTATTGAGAAGCAATAGTTCTAACACAGAAGGAAAGACAGAAAGAAAAGGAGAGCAACAAAGTCCCTGTGGTGTTCTGTTGTTGTTGATTAGTGTCTACATATATATAATATATATATAATGATAAATAATACCTAGCCTTTATATTTTATGTATAATATACACAATTTGTTTTGTGAATTTACTGCTCTCCAAGTTTCAGTGGTCCATCACCATTCACCATGGTCATTTGTATCTGCAGTGTGTATCTATGTGTAGTAGGGAAGGGAGCATAGATATTCTTAGAATAATGTCTGTGTCAGGAGCCTGGGGTACATTTCAACAGGTATGTCCCTCTGTTGTAGTAATTAAGCACTGTCCTCTTTGCAGTGGCCTTTGCTGGGCACTAGTGCAGATAATGAAGAAGAGAGATTGTAGTGGAAGGGGAAACTTCTGCCAAAAAACATGGGCTATGTCTACATTGCAATAAAATACCTGTGGCTGGCCCATGTCAGTTGATTCAGACTTGTGGGGCTCACGCTGAAGGACTATAAAATTACTGTATAGACATTAGGGCTTGGGCTGGAACTTGGACTCTGGGATCCTTCCCCTCTCACTGGGTGCCAGAGCCCTGAACCCAAATGTCTACACTGCAATTTTATTGCCCTGCAGCCCAAGCACAGCAAGCCCAAGTCAGCTGACAGGGGCCTGCCACAGGTGTTTTATTGCAGCATAGACATGCCAATGTAGGCCCAATGCCGAAGCCAGGAGACAGTACTAACATGGGTGCTATCGCATAGTCTTGTTGTCACAATTAGAGCTGGGGGATTATTTTTTTTTTGACAAATAGTAAATTCATTGAAAAAATCATTTTTAGGGACACCTGAACTATTTGCAAAATTTAGGTCAAATTCAACAAAAAGTTTTGAGTGGGGAAAAAATGAAAATGAACGTTTTGGAAATGTCTAAACAGTTTGTTTAGACAAAAATCATCATGAACCATTTTGCAAATGTCAATTTGACATTTCAAAATAAATGTCAATTCAAATCAACATTCAAAACATTTAGCTTTGACTAATACTATTTTTTTTCCAGTTTTTAATTTGGGTGCGAAAAAACAAACAGAGAAACAACAAAAAAATCACTTTCAATTGGAAACAAACTGATTTTTCCCCCCAGATTTTTTAGTTTGGCCACTGAACTGAAAAATCAATTATTCATTCAGCTTTAATCACAATATGACACTTTTTCTAAGCTGACGATGGCAATCTACTGCAAAGACACAGCAGGGGTTTATGGGCAAAGTGGCTGATTAAAGCAGAATGTGTACTATGTCTGCTGCTGGTCAAAGCGGTCATTTTGTCACAGACATTAATGTCCGCTACAGACCCAAACTTCATTTTCCATGAACATTTGTATGGACAGAACATTGCTCGCAAGAACGTTCACAAAACCTAATGCTAAAGGGGTGTGAAAAATATAAATTGAAATGTCAATGCATGTGTATGCTCCTTGATTCACATGCAAGTATAGGTAAGTGTGCCTGCGAATCAGGGCTAATTTCTGCATCAGAGGTGAGTGAAGGCACTTTTGGAAACCTTACCCTCTATATCTAATATGTTACAAGAGCCCTAAACAGTTTCAGAAATCAGTGGCATATATTGACAGGATGACACTAAAATGTGTTTGGGTGTTTGGTTGGGTTTTTGTTTTGTTTTTCCATCTCTCCACTATCAAGTATCAGGGGGTAGCCGTGTTAGTCTGTATCCAAGAAAACAACAAGGAGTCCGGTGGCACCTTAAAGACTAACAGATTTATTTGGGCATAAGTTTTCGTGGTTAAAAAACGCTTCTTCAGATTCATGGAGTGAAAATTACAGATGCGGGCATTATATAAAGACACATGAAGAGAAGGGAGTTATCTCACAAGTGGAGAACCAGTGTTGACAGGGCCAATTCGATCAGGGTGGATGTAGTCCACTCCCAATAATAGATAAGGAGGTGTCAATTCCAGGAGAGGCAAAGCTGCTTTTGTAATGAGCCAGCCACTCCCAGTCCCTATTCAAGCCCAAATTAATGGTGTTAAATTTGCAAATGAATTTTAGTTCTGCTGTTTATCTTTGAAGTCTGTTTTTGAAGTTTTTTTGTTCAAGTATAGCTACTTTTAAATCTGTTATAGAATGTCCAGGAAGATTGAAGTGTCCTCCCACTGGCTTTTGTATGTTACCACTCCTGATGTCCGATTTGTGTCCATTTATTCTTTTACATAGGGACTGTCCGGTTTGGCCAATGTACATGGCAGAGGGGCATCGCTGGCACATGATGGCATATATAACATTAGTAGACGTGCAGGTGAATGAGCCCCTGATGGTGTGGCTGATGTGGTTGGGTCCTCTGATAGTGTCGCTAGAGTAGATATGGGGACAGAGTAGGCAATGAGGTTTGATACAGGGATTGGTTCCTGGTTTAGTGTTTCTGTGGTGTGTAGTTGCTGGTGAGTATTTGCTTCAGGTTGGGGCGCTGTCTGTAAGCGAGGACTGACCTGCCTCCCAAGGTCTGTGAGAGTGAGGGATCATTTTCCATGATAGGTTGTAGATCGTTGGTAATGTGCTGGAGAGGTTCTAGCTGTGGGCTGTATGTGATGGCCAGTGGTGTTCTGTTATTTTCCTTGTTGGGCCTGTCCTGTCATAGGTGATTTCTGGGTACCCGTCTCGCTCTGTCAATCTGTTTCCTCACTTCCCCAGGTGGGTATTGTAGTTAATGTTTTTATATTCTTAATAATCCTAAAAACTTTTTTCTTTTGTGTGCTCTCCTTGATTTACAGAGCTGAATGGGCACAACATGGTGCATTGTGGATCCTCAAAAGAAAACAATACAATAAATCTGCTGTTTTATTTCAAACAAAAGGCTAGACATCCCAAGAACTGCTTTTCCTCTTAATTGCTCAGACACCTGATTGCTTTATTAATGGTTGCACAATGTGATTGTTTTCAACAGGAAGCACTTTTCCAACTGCAAGCCCAGTTTTTATCTATTAACTGAGATATTTCCTGTGCTTCTGGCCTTCAGTGAAGATTGTATGTCAAGAGATGTCTGGGCTCTTAAAACAACATTTGATCATTGCAAATATGCATTGAAAAGAATTGAGTCCACAAATGCTTTCTTGAACTAGAGTACAGATACAGATCATGCAATCCACAGAAGAGGCAGCAGGTGACGACACATTCTACTACTCTACAGAAATACATTACCATGACTCAAAACACCATTTTTTGATTGAGCAAATATAGGGCTACTACCTCTTTTAGCCTGTTTTAGGCTTACATTGAGGCAACCACTTTTACCAAATACTAATGTAAGGGATATCATATTGCTAAGAACACAAAAAAATATAGAATTGGGTCCAAAACCTGCCAGTGGAAAGCCCTGGACTTGAAGTCATCATGTATACCAAGAATAGATACAGCACAGACTGTAGCTGTATAATCTCCCCACACTACTGCTCTCATGTGCCAAACCCTGTTCTGAAGGGGCCATCTCAAGTGTTGAAATCTTTATCTTTATTCAGTTTTTAGCCTCTCTAGTCTCTACTGAAACCTTCAATAAGTGTGATAATTAGTACTGACAATGATGGCATTTTTTTATAATGCAGATACATTTTTTGTAATGTATTCTAGCAACTGAAATGAGACCACCAGTTCATTAAACATAGGCCTTCTTATAATAATACTGCAATGAAAATGTTCATGTGCCCCTCTGCATAGCAACTACTTCACAGTATAGTAATCATCTAACTCCTTCCATTTGCTTCTGTTGTAGAAGATAAAGACACAGGAAAGAGAGAGGTTCTAACAGCTGATGAAAATAAAGGACTAGAGGGTGTTTGTGTTTTATATCTGTTTTCGAACCAAAGAACTGTAGAATGTGAGGAAACAATAGAGGAAAATTAACAGTCATAGCCATTGTCTAAGGAAGTTTGCATAAAGTGAGTAACCTTTAAGATGGCTGACCCTCCAAATGTTAATCAGTGACCATTGTCCAACTTACATGTCAAAAATGTTTGACTCAGGCTTCTAAAATACAAAATAAAAATTGAGAATAAACTGATGGGAAAGGACTGATCAAGGGGTTCAGAGTTCTCTTTTGGAACAGAAGTGTGAGGAGGGTGTCCCAGGATTAATATACACATGTCTGAAGACTGAACAATGCAGGTAGGACTGGGATTTGTGCTGTGAGGATTAATGTTTCATTCAGCACTACACAAAAGTGTTATGCTGCACCTGCAGCATATTAAGACCTAGATTATTTAGTCTCACCTGGCTCAAAATCTTTTTTTTTTTAATATTTAGCTTCAGTATTTTAATTTCTCAGTGAAATTCTTTCTTGTCTGATACAAATAGTGTTGATCTTTGGCTTAATGGCTTATAAAAATAGCTCCTATATCCTTATTTGTTCTCCCCGAATCCTTCTCAGGGAGATAAAAAAAAGCAGAAGCAGCTTGACTAAGAAAAACTACTGAACTATTAGGCTGTAGTGATTTACAGTGGGGGATGTAACTTGTTAAATGCTCCCAGACCGTATACAGGGGAATGTCTTTGTACAAGTTCTTATCTGCTTTTAGGTGACTCCTTCTGAACCTTTATGACTAGTTTTAAATCACTGTTTGCAAACCAGCACCAGACCCATAACTAGAAATCAAGAGCATGTATTAAATGCTCCCTTCCAGGGCAGGTCACTGCATAAGGGGCAGCTACATTGTATTTTCCAACATGTGGAATTTCCTCTCAATTCACTCAATTTGGGGAGGGGTGTTCCTCTCCTTCTGTGGCATGGACAGGCATTCAGTCTCCTAAAATCTGTGGATGTGTTAAGATATGTATTGAACTGGGACAACATCATAGTCCCAGGGCAATCCATGTGTAACAAGGAATGGGGCCGTGGAATACAAGTATGATTCCCAGTGCACTTGCTATGGCCTTGGGCTGTTTCAAACTGGGAACGTGGCTGAAGGGCCCATGATTAGGCCACAAGCATGTTATCTACAAGAAGCCAGGTGTAAGATATTCTACCTTTTAGGTAGGGGCAGCAGCTGGGAGAGACCCAGGGTCAGGGAAGTCCTAGTTTGGGTCACTCCATTATAGTGTGGAAGTGCTATTCAAGGAAGAGTGTGTCCTCTCCCCTTCCAGCTGGAAGAAGCAGGGAAAGCCTCAGGTGGCTAGTACCCCATATTTTGAGTCTCTCTGCTCTTGCTTTGGAACTCTTGATGAAAATAACGTCAGTCCCAAGGAAAGGGCCCTGGACTAGATGATCATGGGGTGCTTTGTTTTACCTTCTTGGCTGCTGAGTTTACATCATGTTAAGGCCCTGGGCATCAGTGCTGCTTCACAGGCCCCTCAGTCCTAAGGGAAACAGAGCTCCTGCTATACTGCCCAGCAGCTTGCACTGGCTGCAGCCTGCAAATCTGCCTCCTCCTGGGTGGGAAAGGGTATTAGCTAGTGTCGAGACTCACCTGGAGTTGAAGGGGGATGAGGATATGTAGAATAACTCTCTTCTTGCCCTTCCTCCATTTATTAGGATGAGGCTTATTTTAGTCATTTGCTGCAGTAGACAATTCTGTGAACCCAGAAGAGATGGCTGACCTTCCTGTTTCTCTTTCAGCTCTGGCAAGAAACTGCCTGCAGCATGTTTGTATGCTAGCTGCATGTTCCTCAGTAAACTCCAGACACTATTGCTTTTTAAGTCTGCCTCTGCTGGTTGCTATTACACCCTGCTCCAGGGCTCAAGCCAGAACATTACACTCTTCATACTGCACCTGACAGATAAACTTACATTCAAGTGGAGGATCATGGGGGACCTGCTGTGGAACCCCTTACATGCCCTTCAGTCCAAATCCACTTGATCAGGTTCCCCGCTACTCATGAAAATAGAGGGGACGTTTGAGACAAAAGTATTATCACATAGTTCACTCCCAGCCTGCTGCTTTGCATCTAGACTGTATCAGTCTGCATCAAAACTAAAAGCTTGCTACAGCATCTGGATGTTTACATCACAACCAATGTAGCTTTGAAGCCGTTGGTTCCAGAGAGGCACTCAGGAGTGAGATTTTTCAACCCCCTTAGCATTTTTCATGAGCGTATCAGTGTGAATAGATTTGAGAGACAAAAGCTGGTCAGGGAGCTTGGAACCGCTTTATAGCAAAGTTTATTTTACATAACATTGTCAGATTTGTTTTTCCACTTTTTGTTAAGGTTGAAACACTGGAGTCATCAGTGCTGCTGTGGCTAAGATTCTGGGAGGAATGGGAAATGAGATGGAACAAACCTGGAATTCCTGTATTAGTGCCAATATTTTGTGTCTTCAAAGTTTCAGCTCAATTTAGGCCAGTGGCAGCTCCAAGCACCAGCGCAGCAAGCACGTGCCTGGGGTGGCAAGCCGCGGGGGGCACCCTGCCGGTCCCTGCGAGGGCGGCAGGCAGGCCACCTTCGGCGGCATGCCTGCAGGAGGTCCACCAGTCCCGCAGATTCAGCGGCAATTCAGCGGCGGGTACGCCGAAGCTGCGGGACCAGTGGACCTCCCGGAGGCATGCCGCCGAATCCGCGGGACCGGGGACCTCCTGCAGGCAGGTCGCTGAAGGCAGCCTGCCTGCTGTGCTTGGGGTGGCAAAAAAGCTACAGCCACCCCTGATTTAGGCACATACAGCTGCAGAACTAAAGTGCATACAAGACCTGAAAGCAATTGTTCAAAGGTTTAAAAAAAAAATTAATCCTGCCCCTCTCTTTCCTACTCCATTGGCACACAAGGCCAGAACTTCATAGAAACTTCCAGAGTGGAGGGAAAGACTTTGGAGAAGCACTTCAGGGGGCCATTCATAACTCACCTGTGTGCTACAAGAGTTCTCTCTGCATGGGTACAAGACCTGAATTCTTGAATGAGCTGGTAGAATCATAGGGACATGGCCAGGGGGTCCACCCATTGTACTGATGCCCTAATTATTTAAGCATGGCACTCAGCAGCTGTAACCACTACAGCCTATAGCAGTGGTATGTACAGCAGGGGTTCCATCCTGGCTGGATATGAGGCTTCCCTTCTCTCCAAATCCCAGAAAAATTCGCCCATTTGTTTTGGTTTTTCTCAACTGATATGAATTTCAATGCCAATGACCTAAATGCTGACTTTGGACCAGGTCTTCAGCTGGTGTAAGTAGATCCTTTGAAGTCAAAGGAGCTATGTCAATTTACATCTCGGGGGTCTGGTTCTTTGAATACATACTATTATAAGTATCTGAACAATCACATGTGAATATCACTGAGCAGGCAGCCGTATACCTGCCCATGCCACCTACTGCCTTTACAACCCACATTATTTTATAAAAAGGTCATTAAAAGTTTTAGCTTGTGATCATGTGTCCAAGCCAGTTTAATACTGACTGCTATGTTTCAGAAGAGAGCTGAAAATCAAACTATGAACTAAAAAGAGGTTTTTGCATGGTAGGTTAAAAATTCACTGCTATGAAAATGCTTAAATAGGAATTTACTCAACAGACTGTAATGACTCATGAAGAGTTGCTATAGTCTACTGGTTATGTAATATGCATTTTCAAAAACTAGGGATCTATTCTCCCATCAGATCAGGGGAGATTGATGTGCCTACCTTCCATTAGCAGTAATGGGAATTATACAAACAAATTCCCCATGCACTGCTGGAAGAATTATATGCTTTAATAGGCATCATATATCTGCATCCTTTAAAAATCATAAAGAAATAATAAACTTAAAAAAAAATCCTTTGGCCCTAATAAAGAGGTACCAATCCAATCAAAAATGTATTTCCATAAGTTGTGTGTTCCCATTTTTTATGTAACAAATATACTCTGTCAGCTTTCATATTTCTTTTATGGTAAAGGTACATGATAAAAACATATTCTTCAATGTCTTATTTTTTCACTATTGTTTTGCAGTGACATGAGTTTAAAACAAGGAACGTCAGGCTTAAATTTACATTATTTTAAAGTCAGTTTGGGACTTAAGGAATTTTTTTTTTTTTTTTTGGTAACAAGTTGATTTTCTTTCGACCATAAGCACAAAAAAAGCTATTGCCCTAAGAACTATGCTAAGGCTGCAAAAGACAGATATGTAGCATTTCTCCACTTAAACTTAGATGCTTTAACATATCACAGGCTTATTTATGTGCTGCCTGCAAAGAAAGCTGATGTCAATTTTCATATATTTCCAAATATGAAAAAGAAAGAGGAATAAAAAAGTGCACATGAAAAGAGAAATAGGTGTAGGAAAGATCCTCAGTTTTTGAGACATGATCTGTCATCTGTCAGGGATTATCATTGAACAGCAAGCTGTATTCTGACATTGAGCTAAGATTTTCACCTATTCAAAAAGCCTAGTAATGACATTTATGAAGAAGGAACATTATTGTTTTACTCTTCGCAGTTACCAACCCTATCACATAATGCAACTGTATTCTTTCTATCCCCTCTGCCGATGCCAAATCAATCAGCTTGGAGCTCACCTTGATTCGAATCTGTCCTCATATAATGTCTTGTCAGAGTGGTTGCTTTAATTCTACTTTCCTACAAACTTTTTCTTTAGTATTCTTAGCTTCTTTACTTACCAGTGTTCCTTACTGACGCAGCAAGTTGGAAAACAGTGATTATAGTGTGTCAGTGGGGGTGAAACCAGGACCCTGTTAACAAATGATCAATACAGCTGTCACCTTATATTACAAAGAGCCCACCATATCAGCATTGATTGCAGCCCATTACTTTTTCCTGGTGTAACTGGAGATGTTACACTAGGGCTTCTAGTTGATGGCTATAGTATCAAATTTATATTTCTGAACATGCCAATAAAATGAGGAAAATCCAAAGACTGTAGCTGGAAACTAGTAGTATTATAGTTATGCCATTTCAGCCAGTTTTTTTCTTTGTCCAGACACTGTATTTTTTTAGCATTAGGAGGATGTGTCATTTTGTCCTCTGTTAAGAAATTGTACCAGAATGATCTGGATTAGACAACACAAACTAAAGGCTGCATCCTGCAATATTTACTCAGCTAAAACTGCCATTGAAGAGCAAGAATTGTGGGATCATGCACTAAAAGTATTATAGTAATTATTTACATAAACCCACAGTTTCAAAGTTCTGTGACTAAGTTAGGAACCCCTGTAGATGAGTCCTGATTTTCAGAAGTACAAAAGCATCCATGGTTCCCACTGTCTTTAAGCACCAAAGATATTTAAAGTTTTGGCCACAGAGGCAGAAGTGTATAAATAAGAAACTATGGCTCCATCTTCAAAGAAGTTACATCCTAGAAGGATATATCACAATGAAGACAAAACCTAAGGAAGCAAGTTAAGGAATTAAAGAACAAGGGTTTCCAGTAACAGTAAGAGAACATGAGCTCACCTGCATGGTTCTATGTATGTTGTGCTGGTGGAATATTATTTGCTTTTAGTTGCCTTAAATCTAGATTTTATTTTTAAAACATAATTATGACTTAGCAAATCTTGCTATTTACTAGCAATGAAGAAAATATCGGTAGCCATAAATCCTATGTATGATATACTACATAAATCACAGTGAAAAAGTCAGTAAAGCCAACTTAGAAGCTACTTGCCAAAAGTGCCCTACAGACTGTAATCACCACTTATTATTTCTTGAATTCAGAAACTCCCACAATGTCCTACTTTCAAAAAGCAAAAAAGGACATTGTTTCCAATCCAAGACCCCTATTTTGCAAACTGCAACATGTGAGTAGTTGCTTGTGCTCACATGCAGTCTTGCTGGAGTCAATGAGGTTCAGTGTAGGTGCAGGGGCCCGACCACCTGCACAATGGATCTTGCAACCTCAGGGCCTAAAATAGAGGCAAGCAAAGGCCTTTGCTGTGATTGCACTGCCATCTGGTTAATCTGGTGGTCACCTGTCACTGAGACTTCTGTGGCTGTGAACTTGTGCCAGTACATCTTTCTCAACTCTGACCGTGTTCTCTTCCCCACGTCACCTTTGTCTCTTTATCCACCTGCTGTGTATGCCTAAGTGGGCTGGGGCATTGATTTCTCAGCCCACAAAATAAAACAGTCAGGCAGCCTTCAGTCACTTGTGGCCTCTTCTTTCCGGGACACTTTTAGGAGAACATATAAAGAGTCTGAACAGAACAAAACCACCAGCAGCAAAACACGCACAGCAAATATAACCAACACTCGCCATATAGAGCCCTGTGGGCAGGGGTCCAGCTCATACCCAGCTGTTTCCCCCTGCTTCCTCCCCTTATATTTCCCCTGCTCCCTCTAATATGTCAGGGTTAATCGGCTGCTGTCTTAACCCTATAGGGTCTAGGCTAGGGTGTGCCCTTGAACCATGTCACAAGTGTAAATCCTAGATTGCGAACTATCAAGGGCAGGGGCTGGCTTTATGTTACTTGTTTGTACAATGATTCGTACAATGGGGCCCTGATTCTTATGTGGTGCTAACTCTATACTAATAATATTAATAATATAAATGACAAATGGTAGGACCACTTAAAGTGGCCAAGGTGATTATTGATTGAATCTTAGTAATACAATGTTGAGTGTGTGTGTGTGTTGGAGAAAGCAAAATATATCTCATTGGGAAAACCTAATCCATATGCTTAGTGGTCAAGGAGTCTGGCCAGAACTTTTTATGTGGCCATGCTCTGTACTTTTGTAATTAATCTCAGATCTTGAAGGGGAGGATGTGCTCGGCAGTAGCTGAAAATCTCTTCAAGTTCCATCTCCAGATACAGTGTTTAACATAACTTCTGCCCCACTGCTTACTGGGATTCTCTGGAAAGTGATTACAGAATGGGGTGGTGACCCCAGCTGAGAGACAGCTATCAATGAGAGGGCACTGCACTCTCTCCCTTCCAAGCATGGAAGTCACCTGACAGCTCAGAATTGGGCCTAGCAGCTAGAAACAACAGAGCTCCACCAGTCCAAATATACCATTACCCCATAGGCAGTTAAGAACAGCTTGAGTCTACTAGTCCTAGGCCTCACATGACTCCACCAACCTTCCTGCATAACTTATGTTTGGGTTTATTATTTTAGAAGAAAGGTACTATGTAAATGTAGGATGATATTATTGTGACACTAAGAGGATCCCTATGCCAGAAGACAGGGGTATTTAAAAGTGAGTTTCAGCTTGCCTGACCAGCTCAGTATACCACAACTCACTGTTGTTAAAATCTGTATCTAAAAGGTGTAATGTAATATGTTATTGTAAAACTAATCACTCATTGATCATTAATATTCTTGCATGATGTATGTACAGTCAACTCAAAAAGGATTATAGAAACATGCTGGAATTGTGACTAAAATGTGTTTAAACCAGTGATGTCAGGGGGAGGTGATAAACAGTTGTGGGCTTTTTTTTTTTCAATCAAAGGAATATGATTCCGTCTGCTTGAATCTATTTCCCGTATAAATTGAGCAAGGTGTGACCAAAGACAAAGAGAATCATATTTGCATGCCAGCTAAACAAATCCAACAGAAAAGCATGTAGAGGGAAAAATGATCAGTTAACAACCACAATGGGGAATAGAGACTGAACTCCAGGAAGCCTTCCTGCCTCTTGAAGCAGGGTCAATGAACTTTGAGAGATTAAAGGATTACTGGACTAAAAAAAGAGGGGAAGATAATCCTAAATGGTCATTCACATGAGAAGAAAAGGAAAACCAGTGCCTTGGGTTCTGTGGGGATCCTGACTAAGTGCTAGTGAGCCATTGCTGGAAAAGGAAAATCGGTGAGGAAACTAACTTGAACAAAGACTGTAGCTTGTTAAGTCAGGTCTTAGCCATTAGAAAATGTGTATTTTTACTTTTGTTTGGTTGTAACCCTTTCTATCTTTATCCCTTATACTTGAACTCTCTTAAGCCCTATCTTCTTTTGATTAAATAAACTTGTTTTATTTGTTATATAAGACAACCCAGTACTTTGATTGAAGTGATTGTTAACTCCAGTTATGATAACAAGCTTGTGTTTCTGTCTCTTTAAAAAAGGCTCAATTTAATAACTTCTGTGAATGTTCTAGGAGAAGACAGGACACTGCAGGGAGACAATATTTGGCGAAATGCTGGACTGGACAGGGGTTTTGGGTCATTCTACAAACAGTAACTGGGCAGTGGAGGCCAGAGGTGAACTGCATGCTTAAAGGATGGCTGCTGGCATCCAGGCTATTAGCCACAGTAGCATAGCATTTAAGGCATCCAGAGTTGCAGGGCAGGTGGTGACACAACTCCTTACTGGTCTGCGTTGAACCCCAAAATGTCAAAATTATTTTACTTTTTATTATAATTGCACTTTGATTTTTGAATATATATATATATTTTAAATCCTACCAAATTCTGAAGAACCAATCATTTTGCCCTATACGCTTGTAATGCTCTGAGTGGTCCAACATTATCAGTTTTGTTCTATGTCATTATAACTACTGGCCAATATAGCCCCAATGATTTGAACTTAGTGATGCTGTTAGAAAAACATATACTAAATCTTGGGTACGGTTATCTAAGTACCCCTGAGAATATCTCCCACTGCCTTCCATAGGAGTTCCATGTTCAGAGTACTTCGGCTCAGGCACCATGGTGCCATTTCTGTAAAAGTCTGTGGCACTGCTGGCCTTATTGCAGGGCTGGAATCCATATCAACAATGTCAAATGTGCAGATGTTTTCATTTTTGGGTTACTTTGCTTCATATTTAAGCAAAGCAGCAAATATATAATGTATTTTTTTCTTATTTCAGAAATATTTATGTAGACATGAAATATCTGCTCCATTTAAAGAGGTCATTTTGCTTGTTTACAAAACGTTTCAAGATCAAGAGAATTGCAGCTGAGGAAGATGTGGAATCCCCTCTATTTATCATTCATGCGGTACAAGCCGCATCACTCATATGAAAAGGTATATCTTTAATATATTGAGTAAAATCAGATAGAATGCAATTTGCAGTCCTTTGTTTCTAAACTGCAAAGAGAAGGAAATTGAATTCCGTACCAAATGAAATATGTTGATTATATGGAGTGGCAAGAATAAGGGTGAGTATTTAGTTGTGCTAGGCACCTGGTAATGCTGCAATATTTTTCCCCCTCGTTTTTGATTGCAGCTCTGTTGCTATCCAATTTAAGTAAAAACAGTCAACAATGACTATTGCTCATTTGGTTTTCATTTAATATCTGACCAGGGGAAATCTGTTCTCTGCATGTGTGTAAAAAGAGACGTAATTTAGGTTTGCAAAGAAAATGTCTAAGTGCCCCAAGCCAAAGATAAACAGCAAAATGATAACTCTTCAGTATGACTCAATGTCATTTATGCCTTGGCTGCAGCATCACATTAAAAGTCAGATAAATTATTGTCCAGTTTTAGTTCAGTGGTTGGAAATAAATTACTTGTATATCTCTTCTGAATTAAGTTATCCCTATGCATGCATATAAATCAAACAGAAAGGAAGAAAATTACCCCCCAACTGCTCGCAGACCCATATTCTTCATTCAAAATAACACACATTTCATCTACAGAAATTTAATAGTGTAGTACAGTTAATATGTTCGGAGATGACCTTATAACATTTAGTAGTATTAACTACACAAAATCCAAACTGCAATTCAAGACTGCCAGTTTCTCTGCAATATTCCAAAGCTATGTGATAGATCAATTTAATGCAGCCGGAGAAACTTTTTAATGTTCCTGATAAGTTTTGGCAACTATCTGTTTTCACTGTCATGCCCTCTTTCCTCCCCTTTGATCACAAGCTCATAAATGAGAACATACAAGTAACTTTCTGTTGGAAAAAGTATCCAATCTAACAGTGTTCGATTCAGCACTAGTTCAGTGTAGCCTTTATCTGTTTTAAATTACAGCACTGGTTTAAGTGTTAATATTAGGAACATTTTAACAGAGAGACAGAGGGAGAGAGAGAGAGAGAAAGAGATAATCTGAAAACTTCTATTTCCCCCCTAAAACTTAGGATATTAAAGATTTTTTTTTAAATAAAGCAACACCTGGCTGTGTCCTTTATATTTATTTTATATTTTTTATCTCTGTTTCCATAATAAAGCCTGGGATCCTTCAGAGGTTTATGACCTGAGCATTTTACAGGGCTTCAGGCAAAAATATAGTTATACAGTTTCTCTGAATACATGTTTTATTTGTAATATTTTCAGGAGATGACACCAGCATCTTAGTGTCTTTGAATCAATAGGATTTTTGTGAGGTTGGAATTTACTAGTCAGAATAATGCACATCAAGGGCCTGATCCGATTGGATCAGGCATAGAATTCCTAAAATACTTCCACTAACTTCAGTGTGCTTTGGATAAGGCCCTGAGTGCTGCAGTATATTGTTATAACAACTTGAACATACTTTCTATTTGTGAGATAATAATCATATCCTGAGGCTGATAAACTTCCAGGCCCAAGTGTTCACTGCAAATAAACTCTGAGGTTGAAAGCCAAGGATATTAGTAGACTGGAATAATGTTATCATCAAGTTAAAAGGAAAAACCTGCATGTTAATATTACTAATTTTGCAGAAATTTTAAAATAAATATTTAAACGTAAAAATGAAAGAAGAACAACCCATTTAAAGTGATGGAAATTAACTGTTGGAACAAGTCACTAAGGGATGTGGTAGGGTCTCCATCAAGTCTTTAAATCAAGACTAGGGAATTAGCTCCTCACCCCCACTCCAGCCCTTTATGCCAGGTAAAAGGGCTACAGCAGCTAAAAGGGTCTACAAAAGCCCCATATCCAGCTAGGGAGGATTCCCCTGTGCAGGAACTGTAGAAGACAGCTATAAAGCCATCCTCCAAGGACCCCTCGTGAGCCCTGGCATAGGACTGAATGGAAGGATGTGTCCAATGCAGGGTTGCAGCACACAGGCTGCAAATATTCCGAGCAGTGCTGAAGCTCTTAGGGCCACCTTGGGAGGCTGCTGAAATTTCGGGTATGTCTACACTGCAGTCAGATATATGACTGTAGCACATGTAGATGTACAGAAGCTAGTTTGAACTAGCTAGCTCAAATTACAATAGCAATAAAGTCACAGTAGCATTGGTTGTACAACCCCACCTGGGACCCTGGGTACATACTTGAGTGGCTAGCCTGTGCTGCCGTGGCTTCACTGTTATTGTCATTAAAACTGGCTAGATCAAAACTAGTTCTGGTGTGTCTACAAGTGCTGCAGACACACCTTGGACTGCAGTGTAGAGATACCCTTAGACATATCCCCAAGATTGTTTAAGTGACACTGGAGGCCTTTCCACAGGGCCTGTCATAGCCCAGGATTAGGTAGATGCAAAGGAGATTTAGAGCTTCCTTAGTCCCTAATCCCTTGGGCTGCAAGTTCTCTGGTGCACCACTTAAAGATGCTGCACAGAATCTCAGCCTGGATTTCTTTCTAAAAGATATGTTCTACTCAAACAGAGTTTATGGGCTTCATTTAGGAATTACTGGGTGAGATTCTATGGGCTGTGTTATGCAGGAGGTCACAGTAGGTGATCAGAATGGTCCATTCTGTTTTAAAATCTATGGCTCTGATACTGCACCATTAAAGTCAATTGAAGCATTGTCAATGACTTCCATTGGTGCAGGGCAGTCCCTTTGAATCTATCAAATTGCTTAAAGTTAAATCGTTTAAAAAAGCTTTGGGGCAATTCCTTCTCCCTATTATCTCCCTTTCTTGCCTCGATATTTTCTGCCTTCTTATTCCTTTTGCCATTCTTAGCCCTCTTGCCTCTTGGAAGTTCAGTAAGCTTCTTCTCTTCACAAAAACTCCAATATCCCTCTTTATGAGAGCGGGTTGACATTTTTCAAATTTTGAAATTTTGAACGGGAGAAAAATGAGGAAAATGTTGATTTCCTAATGGTGTAAAGCAGGTAAGGAGCTTGGCAGAGAAGAATAGGTAAATGCGGGCAAGCAAGGGAGCCAAAAGGATTTTCTAATGTTTTGATAAACAATTTGCCTTTCCACAGTTTCTCTGCATTATGTTGAGTTCCCAGCTCTCTCCATGAAGCTTTGGAGTTTTTCTGTTGGAGATGAAGGGAGTGAAAACTAAAGCTATTGTACTTGTTACTGGCAAACTGCTTGGAACTTCTGAATACAGGAACCAGTAAAAGAATATGGGGTTATACTAACCAGTGAGAATGAGGATTTTTGCATATTCATAATACAATTAATAAGCAATGAATATTTATCTGGATTGTTAAAATGCAACTATCAAGTGCTCTGGACAACTATGCACTGACTATCAGGCAAATCAGCATACAGGGATTTGTATACTGCGCAGTTATTGATAAATTATGGCACAGTGACTGTGCAAAGCAGATCTTCACAATCATTTGGAATGGAGGAAACAGAATAACTGAGAAAATGGTACTATTTGTTCTGGATTCTTTGCTTCACTGATTTATAAGTACCTAAGCAAGTTACATATCAGTAGCTATACAGGATCTTTGCATTTTGATTGATTTGAAAGAATTCCGTTTCAGTATAATGTACAATAATTTGATGAAAGGCATTCTAGAGAAGCAACTAAATGATTGTTTGTATGACTTTGTCTTATGGAAACATGAATGCATAGTAATATTTATTATTTCACTATAAATAATTTATATTATGCAAAGTCCTAGTAAAATGGATGAGTGCCTTGCACCGTAGATTGTAATGGGATTTTCTTATAGTGAAAATAAAATTCCACAGGATTGCCTTCTGTTTAATAATCAGTAATAAGATTCTCTTCACGATCCCACGCCTCCACCATAGACTTCCTATATAACTTTGGGCAAGTAACTTAGGCCTAGATGCACAAAGAGATTTATGTGTTGCAATGCTCAGAGCTGCAGCACCTAGATTTTGGGCACACAGAAAATCATTGGAACAACAATGGGATCCACAAAGCCTGAGCTAGGTGTCTAGGGTCCCTGTATAATCCATGGGGGAAGACAGGAACCTTAGGAGGTGAGCCACAAAAACAGCATGCTAGGTGGGGAGCTACCTAAGCTAGCCCTGCCCCGGTCCCTCTCACAGTCTTAGGTACCTAAATCCAGGCTGCAGGGTGGCACCTGTCTCTGTTAATTATCTACAGCCATGAACTCCTCCCATGGAGTCAGATGGCGTAGGCCGCCAAGTCATTTATTGTGAGAATGAGTTTGATGCCTGCCTCACATCACACAAATGGTTACTGGTGATGTGCCCACAATAACTTTTAGCTAGTGTCTAGTAAACTCACCTGGGGTGTGACCCAGGTTTAATTCCCCACCCTGCCTGAGGGGGGGGACAGGATTTGAATAGTCCCCTCTCAGATTAGTGCTCTAGCCACTGGTCTATAGGATATTCTAATAGGAGCTCCCTCAATCTCTGCTGTTGAAGCTCTTCCAATTTGGCTGCTTTTGAATGGAGCCCGATCCTGTAGACCTGCTCTGAGCATGCTTACCGGATCAGACCCTGCAGGGAAGACAGGCATTCACTACCTATCTTCCTCCACTTTCTGGATGGCACTAGGGCTTACGTGGGAGACAGGCACCTGTATGCATAGTGAGGTAGCAGTGTGCATGACCAATGGAAGAAATGTAAGTGCCTAGGGAATTTTTGCACAAAATTTTAGGTGTTGAGTGAGTTTAGGAGCCTACAGAGTTAGCAGCTGAGTGGAGGTTTTGTGGATCACAGTAATGTATACAAATGGGACTTAGGTGCCTAAATTTGAGGTTTATTCACTTAAATTCCTTTTGTGCCTTTGGGCTCTAATCTCTCTGTATCTGCGATCACCATCTGTAAATGAGGATAGTAATGCTTCCTTTCTGCCACCCACTTTATGTCTTTCCTATTCTGAGTGCAAGCTCTTAGGGGAGCAAAAATATTCAAGTTACTCCCAGTCCCAGAGGACTGGTCACTTACCCCAGGTAAATTACACCTTAGATCTTACTCCACAAACAATGCTTATAACCAATCCTATAATTAACTATCTAAAGTTTTATTAACTAAGAAATAAGAGAGTTATTTACAAGGTTAAAACAGGTAAACATAAATACACACAGTCTGAGGTTCCAAAAGGTAATAGAAACTTCTATGATAAGTAAGATCTATATGCCCTTTAGAGTTAACCCAGGCCAAGCACTTATAACATGGTGTATAGACGTTATACGTGAGATAAATACATGCAGCATCCTACAAGCGTTTAAAAAAATCCAAACACATTCTTAGAAACTTAGCATTTATTTAAACAATACTAACACACAGGTGAGCCAGACTGGTTTGCAGCTATTTATTTGTCAGTGGTCAGCTAAGACCTAGGGGCCTTGGCATGAGCTGAAAACTGGTCTGCCAGCATCACAGAACAAAAAGGTAGAGGAAAAATACATAAGGAATGAAAGAAACCAGAAGAACAAGGATGACAGTGAGAGCAGAGACTGTGGCTGAAAAATTAGTTTGAAATGGTAATTGAATTGCTGTTTCTCTCATCGAACAGAAGGTCTATGAAGAGTTATAATTTCTGTCTCTATTCTCTTTTACTTCCCTTCCACCCAATGAGTACATTTTTATTTGAAATACAGTTTTACTAAGGAGAAACTGATACTGGACATGACACCGTAATACAAAGATTTAGGCCTGGTCTACACTACGATTTTAGGTCGAATTTAGCAGCGTTACCTCGATTTA
>QXTE01000196.1:2905451-2937796 GCA_003942145.1 Platysternon megacephalum | reverse complement strand
CAGTCAGTTGAAGAACGTTTCCTGCAGCTCAAGGAACACAGCAGTATATTTGGGATGTTATATGATATTCCCAAACTCCTCACTATCCCTGAAGAAGACCTACCCCAGCAATGCAGGGCACTAGAGACAGTGTTGACACATGATGACATGCGCGATATTGATGCGAGTGATTTAGGTGATGAACTGAAAGCCCTTTCAAGATACATTTCAGCAGGATCAACTCCAAAGGCTGTTCTGGAATATATGTGCACGAATAAGATGACCACCCTCTTTCCAAATGCTTTTGTTGCTCTGCGCATACTTCTAACACTTCCTGTAACAGTTGTCAGTAGAGAATGCAGCTTCTCCAAGCTGAAGTAAATAAAAACACATCTACATTCCACAATGACACAGGAGAGGCTGGTCGGCCTTGCAACCATCTCAATAGAGCAGACTGTGGACCTTCAGCAGGAAGCAGTTAAAATCTTTGCAACCAAGAAGGCAGGGAAAGCACAGCTTTGATTATTCAAACACATAAAAATGCCAGTGTTTACTATGCAGACAAGCAAAGTTACATTTGCTGTTCAGGCATTTGAAAGTTAAGTGTTATTTAACATTTTTGAACAAGGCATTTTAAGTTGTTAGTTCTCCTTTATTGGGGTAGGTAGCAGAGCAGTACCATGAGAGGAGTAGAGCAGGCAGAATTGAGACCTTTCAAAGTTTTGGTCCAAGCAAGGGGGCATGGGAGCGTCATTTGAGCTCCCTGCCTCAGGTGCCAAAATGTTGTGGGCCGGCCCTGCATTGGCCACTATCTGAAGTCAGGATACTGGGCTATATGGACCATTGGTCTGACCCAGTCTGGCCGTTCTTATGTGCTTAGAACAGAATCTCCACAGGGTTAGACTATGCTCCTTGGCAAGACACCCAGCTGAGTGGGACTAGAGCGGACCATGTTTGCGGATCGGGGATTGGATATGGATACAAATTTTGTACCCGCGCAGGGCTCTACTAATAACCCCACCCACTAACAGGAGGAAGATTTAAACCAGGGGTCGGCAACTTTTCAGAAGTGCTGTGCCGAGTCTTCATTTATTCACTCTAATTTAAGGTTTCGCGTGCCAGTCATACATTTTAACATTTTTAGAAGGTCTCTTTCTCTAAGTCTATAATATATAACTAAACTATTGTTGTATGTAAAGTAAATAAGGTTTTTAAAATGTTTAAGAAGCGTCATTTAAAATTAGGGTGACCAGACGTCCCGATTTTATTGGGACCATCCTGATATTTCGGTCTCTGTCCCGCGTCCCGACCGATCTTTGGTCGGGACGCGGGACAGAGATATCCGCAGGCAGCACTGTTTTTTTTTTTTCTTCTTTCCCCTCAGCCGGGACTCGCTCGGCTTTTTTTTTTTTTTTTTTTTCTCAGCACCCCCCCAGCCCCCCATGTGTCCCGATATTTCATTCCCCTCATCTGGTCACCCTATTTAAAATTAAATTAAAATGCAGAGCCCCCTGGACCGGTGGCCAGGACCCAGGCAGTGTGAGTGCCACTGAAAATCAGCTCGCGTGCCGCTTTCGGCATGCGTGCCAGAGGTTGCCTACCCCTGGTTTAAACAATCTAGGCTCTGAAGTGCAAGTGATTGAAGCCAGCTACTGAAGCTGCATCTCCCTGACATCCGAGTGCACACAGCTTTTTTCTCTCCTCTACATAGTCCTGCCTTCTGCAGCCTGAAGCTGTGAATAGGGTGTAGAAGAAAGTAATTTTCAGGGCACCCAGCAGGCTATTCCACTCTGCCAATCAATATATTCTGAGCCCTTTTTTCTGGCCATTCTCTCTAAACCCTCACTTTGCCCTTGGCTAAGCCAGCACTTCGGCACATCTGCAACCATTCCATGATGCTTCCCTGAAATGCACAGCATCTTAATTTAGCATTAGGAAATCAACCCCAGTGCAAGGTTCCAGAGCTAGCTGGAGGGATTCCAAGCCACTCGACACTAAACAGATCCATTAAAGCTTTAAGGGGGTTTCTCCTTCTGAGGCAAGTGGAAGAAACCGTTATCCCAATGGCCAGCATTGTAAAGTCAAAAGCAAGCTGTGTTTCAGCCGCAAAGAGGCTGCAAGTCAGTGGAGTATCTTTGGATTTACCATGTCTCACATCTGAATAATGATCACAGTAAACGGGATTGGCTGACAGTGGTATGTATGCTGCCACTGTTCTCCAAAGAACAGTTCCTGTCATAGCATTATCTTCCATAATGGCAACTATGGCATCATCTATCTTCCCAATTTGGTGTTTGATAGACTTCATCGCCTCCGCTTGACTTTCCCATCGTGTGGCACTCAGTGGTTTCAGTGTCAGAGAGGATGTTCCCAGATGTTGCTTCAAAATTTGCCATTGTTACAAAACGCACCATTAAAGTCATTTGTTACGTATGGCTGATGTCAGGTGTGCAGTCCAGAATAACAGAGTAATATCTTGCTGGCTTCAAATCTGTCACAATCTTCTGTTTGACTTTTGTTGCCAGTAACTGTATGATCTCATTTTGAATTGTTTTTCCAAGGTAGTGGTGTGTGTACATTTCTTGGGTGGTGACTCTTCTTAGATGCTCCTGGAGTACAGCATCAAACTCAGCCATCAGCTCCAGAATTTTAAGGAAGTTTCCATTGTTTGACACATACAGCTGATCTGAAGTGCCACACAGTGCTAGGTTTTGGGTAGCAAGCATTCTCACAATGGCAATGAGCCTTTTCAGAACATTTTGCCAGTAAAGAGACTCTGATGCAATCTTCTCTTGATGCTGATCATCTATGGTGGCCTTTAACCTTAGTCTCATCTCAAGCTCTTTCCACCTATGGAATGCTCTCTGGTGATTTGCTGCCTTCTCATGGCATGCCAGATTTCTAGCCAGATTTTTCCAGTCCTTTGTTCCTGTAGAACCCAATGTGGCTGGAACATTAGACTGGAAGAGTTTGCAACAAAAACAGTATGCAGCATTCTGGGTTTTTGAGTACATAAGCCATGGCCTCTCCACTTTGTCACCATTGGGGATTTCACGCCAGTAATGTGTTGGATGGAAACTTCTATTTTCATTGTCTTTGGGGAACATGAAGTTTTTCACTTGCTGTGGCCCATGCAGTACAAGGAAGTCCCTCAGGCTACTGCTCAAGTGGGTCCACAGTCCTGGATCATCTAGACTTAAGGAACTAAACTCAGCAGCAGCTGTTTCTTGCGCCTCCACCACACTCTTCTCTGATCTACACTTTTCTTCAGGAATGTGCATGGTTACATCCATTTGAGATGGAGATATGGATGCTGCAGTAGCTGCCAGGTCACCTGCACTCTGACTAACTGGAAGATCAGGCATCTCCTCACCACTCACATCCTCACTGGGGCCGGAAGGCTCACCGTGAACATTTGTGTCTATGTATCTCAGGAGAGCTCCTTCCTGCTTAGATAGAAAAGCTTCCTTTGCTTGCTTTCTTTTTCTGAATGCTGCCCCAGAGGGGCGTTTTCTTCTTTCACTCATGGCTGCTGTTCTGTGCCAGCTATAGTGGCTCTCAACACTCAATTGAAGGGGACAAATAAGCAGGCTGGTAGCAGGGCCTGAGTGAGGGAAGATATCAGCGTTTTAAGGGCCTAACTGGCTGCTGCTACTTCAGTTGACGGCCTGTTCTCCTCAAGTGGGTTCAGGGAAGCAGCAGGAAACAGGAAGCTCCCTGAGAAGCTGTTGTTAATCAGTCCAGGCTCCTGGGGATGCTAGAGAGGTACATAAGAGGCTCCTCCTCCTCTCTCTCCCTGCAGCTCCTGCTGCTTTCTGTTATTCCCTCTCACCTTTTCTCTTGCCTGCCTGTTATGTCTCTTGTGCCCTCCTTCCTCCAGCACAGCTCTCCACCATCTCTGTGCATCTAGAGCAGAGAGATTACATATGCACCAGCAGCAGACACAATTTTCTACACTCTGAGTCCTAGGGGCGCCTCCCGCCCACAGTCTGGCACCTGAGGCGGCCGCCTCAGTTTGCCTCATGGTAAGGGCAGCCCTGGGCCAATGCCAGGTGCTTTAGAGCGAATGAACAGAACAAATAATCATCAAGTGATCCTGGTCAGGTTCTCATAGCGTGCCCATCACCATGGCATCTTACAAAACAAACAGAAAACGCCGAACAACCTGCTGTACCACTTGGTGACTGAGGCCAGAGGATGTCACTTGTTCCAGGGAGTATGTCATTCTCTATTTCTCTTCTTTAAAGACCCAATGGCATGAATGGAGGACGCCTCCTGGTTCTTCCATTTTATCTGCTGCCAAGCCCCCATCTTTCAATCACAAAAAACAGCTGCTTGGTCTTGTGCCAAAGCATTAGGAGTGGAAGAAACCCCAATCAGTCAAACATGCCAGGGCTGTACCACATGGCAAGTTCACAGCTGGGATAAGGAAGGTCTGTGAGGCAGAAGGACTTGATTTAAAATATATCCTCTCATGACTCATCTCCTGCAGCTTCCTCCAGACTGCCTACCCGGGTGCCCCATGTCATCCCCCAGTATCCCAATAATAGGATGGATAACCACACCGATTATACACCTTTTTCTATCCACCCACACATGTCTGTGACCATATTTGATAAGGTTTTGACCCTTGCCCATGCGTGGTATTCCAGTAACCATAGTTAAACTTCTGACCACTGACAGAAGCCTCTTGCAACAATTAAAGTCTATGTAGTTTTGTTATGTTACAACTGTTAGCTCAATGATTACCTTATTGCAAAAATACTCTAAGATGCTACCATAAATTTGTTTTTGGTTTAGCTATTTATCACAGAATGCATTGCTAAAGTACTACAAGATACATATTGCTAAATTTTATAGCCTTAGGCGAAGCACCTATTACTTACGTTAGCTTATGCAAACTGCCAACTTCTACAGAGCCTCGCTCTAAACCCTTTAATGCTTAATACTTAAAACCTATACCCAAGCCTGTTTTTAATACATAGGTTTTGATTCTTCTGCTTGCTGTTACAGCTTCAGTAATGCCCATTATTATTTCTGTATGCATGCTTAGCAAATAGATTACATTTTACCCAAACCCATATTCCCTCTAGCAGTTGTTGACTGTGAGGGGTCAAACAACAGCTAGAAAAGGAAACTGGGCTTCTCCTCTGTTATGTGTGTAACCCTTCTGCCCATCTGAGTTGGCAGCAAGAAGGGCCGGGTTCAGTATCTAGGGGTTCCGTGTCAATAACACAATGCAAAACCGGCTCGAGCCCCCACCCAGTGACCTGGGACAATTTCATACCACCCCCCGGGCGCCTCTAAGAGGCAATACTTCCCCTCTCGCAAGCACGGAGTCTGAGTGTAGCAAAATCCTTTTAATAAAGGAGGGAAACAATGCGGCATTATATTGGGGAAACACCACAAACAGGATTCATAATACAAACCATGAGCAAAAGACCCACCCCCAAGTAAGGTTGGCAGTGTCCTTTTCCCCTCAGGGTCTTAAGTCCAACAACCCAAAAGATCACCCCAAAGTCCCAAAAGTCCAACACCTCTAAAGTCTCTTGAGTCCAACAACCCAAGAGTCTCTGTCCTTGGTCAGTGCAGCCCCAGAGCTGCAGAGTTTTTGCCCCCCACAGCCTGGGTGGAAGGGAGGGGGGGAGAAAGGGTACGCAGGGTGTTAAGGAGCAGCTTACATGGTCCGAGGCCAACTGCCCCACCTCTCCATGGGGTTTTGCTGCCGCCTTCACCACGAGCTGCTCCGCTCCACTATCCGTCCCGTGAGCTGCACCAGCCGTCCCACGAACTGCTCTGCTCGCTGTCCCACGGGCCACGCCAACCGTCCCGCAAACTGCTCCGCGCGCCGTTCTGTGGGCTATGCCAACCATCCCACAAACTGCTCTGCTCTACCAACCGTCCCAGAAACTGCTCCACTCCACCAGCCGCTTAACAATATAGCTTCAGGCTCCCCCACTAGCTAACACAGAACTCAGTGATCTCAGCTCTTAATACCTTTAGTGATTTCAGCTTATAGTAGGGGAGCCCCAGTGCTGGTGCACTACTGGCCCAAAGCAAATTCAGCTCAGCTGACTGTAACTAGATTCCTAATGGAATCAAAGTTAGCTCTGACATTCAACAGTAGAGAGAGAAGGAGGTGCAATTGGTGTTTCAGGCCCTCAAACAGATCCCATCCCATCCCATCCGGTACAAATACCTGTCCCCCAACCTCTCTCAATTCACTGGGTTTTGGAACCCATGTCCCTTGTCTAGCAAGTGCTACTTAGTTGATGGTGAGTCCCTCTGTCATAAAACAGTTCCACTGGCCTTGATTCACATAACCATGGTAACAACACTTTATTCTTCCTGCCCCAATAACAGAGAAACTGGGGATCCTACAGCCGCCAAAGTGACCATTTTGGGCTGCTGTAGGCTCATGCTAGGCGGAGTGGGTGTGCCTATGCAAACAAGATCAGCCCCTGAAGTTCTTTTCCACACTGGCCATAATTCACCACCAGATGTCAGGGTAGAGCTCATCCTGACTCTGCTTACATGTGGATATGGTCTTGTTTGGCATCTGGGGTCGAGAAGAGCTTACAGTTGCTGTACGTCAACACTTGTACTGTGAGAAGTACCCTAATGGGGCATATTCATGTATGCTCATTGTGCAGTTTCTTTGTTGAATCTGTGCATTACTTTAATTATGGGTTAGCCTTTGGCATAGGAGAATGGAATGCGAGCCCTTTGCTGCTGTACGGCGTGTTACATGAAGAGGGGAGGAGGGGAAAGGAAGACAAAGAGCAACTACGCCTTCCTAGGCCTTTTGTTGTTATTACAATTTTCACCCCGTGCCTTACAACTCCCTGCAAACGGAGGAAGCTCATACGTTTTTCTGGGCTATCTGCAAAGCTATTGGTGTTTGACTGATGGGTTTGGGAGGCTGTGGGGATCGGGCAAGTGAGGTTCTCAGTTAAGTCTTCAGGCAGTGACTGCTCTGGGTGTGAGCAGATCTGAGGGCTGCAGTTAACGTGGTGAAGAGTGTTCAGCTGGTGTGAAAGGGGTGCTCAGCTTTGTAGTCGGGAGCATGATTTTTTAGGTTGAATTCAAGGGGAGGCTGAAATACCCCCGTGAGTCAGGACTTTGGATGCTTGCACATGCTAACAGAAGAGCAAAGCTGTTAGGAGCTCTGTCTGTAGGGACCTGGCAGCAGGTCATTGTTTCCCAAAGCCGGGGCAAAGAAATGGCTGAAGAGGTGCAGGCAGACCTCTCAGTTGTTCTCCAGAGTCTCTGCTTTCCTAAAGCCACAATGAACCAGGGGTTCTCAAACTTCATTGCCCTGCGACCCCCTTCTGACAACAAAAATGAACTACATGACCCCACGAGGGGGAACCAAAGCCTGAGCCCACCCAAACCCCACTGCCCCGGGCAAGGGGACCAAAGCCGCAGCCCGTGCCCCACTGTCATGGGCGGGGGGGGAGGGAGGCAAAGCCCAACGGCTTTAGCCCCAGGTGGGGGTCTGTAACCTGAACCCTGCCACCCAGGGCTGAAGCCTTCGGCCCCGGGCCCATCTTATGCAAGCCCTGGCAACCCCATTAAAACGGGGTCGGGACCCACCTTGGGGTCCCGACCCACAGTTTGAGAACCGCTGAGCTAGTCTGTAGCTCTTATGGTTGCAGAGAATCCATGGATGCATCTTCAGAACTTGAAGCAAGTGTAACAAAGGCTGAGGTGTCAGGTTGTGTTCGCAAAGAGCGTGAAACAATAGTGTGTTGTGCGCACTGCCTCCTTCGTTTCAGCGGGTTCTGAGGTGGAGGGTGCTTTCAGTGTCCGCATTGTTCACTGTCTCCATCACCATCACAGCATGGCAGGCAGGAGAGAAGATCTGTGCACTCTCCTCTGAGGGAGTGCTTAGTTCGGTGCCTGGCAGCTGGGAAAGAAGAGGCCCTGCGCCATCTGTAGCACCTGTGGAGCAACCCGGCCCTGAACATCTCAGCTGCGTTACCACCACCATCCACTCCCTTCCCCGCCAGGGCCATAGAAAGGAGAGTACTAGGCTAAATGGCACCAACAGCCTGAAAGGACAGGAAAAGGGCTCGTCAAGAGCTGTGCAGCAGCATCAGCCTGTGCTATCACAGCCTTCCCGCGGTGGAATGGTTTCAGTCTGAAAAGCTGACACGTGTATTTAAATAAAAAGCAAAGGAGAGAGAACATCAGAATGGCCAGACTGGGTCAGACCAAAGGTCCATCTAGCCCAGGATCCTGTCTTCCGACAGTGGCCAATGCTAGGTGCCCCAGAGGGAATGAACAGAACAGGTAATTATCAAGTGATACATCCCCTGTTGTCCACTCCCAGCTTCTGGCAACAGAGGCTAGGGACACTGAGCAACTGGTGAGTTCTTCAGAATGTGAATAATAATTTAATCTTCTCGACAAATGCTGTCTGGGACTCAAATACCAACTGCAGCCCGTTTGAAGCCTCCCAAACTTCAAAGCCATTCTTTGTAACGGTCACAACAGAGACAAATCCAGTTGTGAGCTAAGCATAACACCCTTGCTCTGTGTGTCTGTGATGCTTACAGAGCTTGCTCTCATTTTTGCCCTGGGTTTGAAAGTGATAAAGCATGCTGTTCGCTAACCAGCAAGAGCTGAAGAAACGTCTCATTGTTGAGCTGTGTTCCTTATCCCACATACTTCCCAGATGTTTTCTTTGAAGTGTTTGCCAAGGAACTCTTAGGGTTGCTCTTAATTTCGGGAGATGGGGCGATGGAATCGCGGAATAAAAACCGCAATTTTACTTTTTGAAAAATTCCTCAGGGAGCTGATCTGAAGGGAAAGGAAGAAAAACCAGATCACTCTGTGATAGCTTTCAAAGGGCCACCATTGTGCTGATGGGGAGAGTGTTCATGTGCTAGAAATGGTCTGGAGGGAAATAAGTGTGTGTGTGTCTGTCTGTGTGTGTGTGTGTATATAAAAAAAAAAATTAATAAGCCATTTTTAGCTCCTTGCCTACTGTAGAGATTCTTAACACCCTGGAAAATAGTGATTGGGGAACATTATTGAAAGAGGGGTTTGGAGATAGGCTTGAGTATTTCTGTATTCCATTGCTCTGGCTGAACAGCTGGATTTGTTTTACGGGATTAGGTTGATTGGACTGGGGTTGGTTTGTTTAATTTACCTACGATGTGATTCTTTTAGTGCTGTAGAAGCACCTAGAGCTATTGGGTAGGGGCATTCTCACAGTAATATGAACAAGACATAAGGCAGCCCCGACCCCGACCCCACCGCCAACCCCGACCCCAACCCTGACCCCCGCTGTGTGGGGATAAGCTGCAGCCTCGCCCCTGACCCCACCGCCAACCCCGACTCCAACCCTGAACCCTGCCGCAGGGGTCTGGGCGGCTGCCCCGACCCCGGATTCTGTTGTGTGGTGCCGGGCGGCAGCCCCAACCCGACCCCACCGCCAACCCCGACCCCCGCTGTGTGGGGATAAGCTGCAGCCTCGCCCCTGACCCCAGACCTTGCTGTATGGGGATGGGTGGCAGCCCCAACCCAAGACCCTGCCGCAGGGGGCTGGGTGGTAGCCCCAACCCCGGACCCTGTTGTGTGGGGCCCGGGCAGCAGCCCCAACCCTTGACCTTGCCACAGGGGACTGGGTGACAGCCCTGACCCCAACCCTGGACCCTGCTGCAGGGGGCTGGGTGGCTGCCCCGACCCCAGATTCTGTTGTGTGGTGCCGGGCAGCAGCCCTGACCCAGACCCCACTGCATGGCGGCCCTGGCCCTGGCCCGCACCGCCCTTTAGCACACAGCTGGGCCGCATATGGCCCGCAGGTTAAGAACCACTGATCTAGACCATAGGGTTGCCACCTTTCTAATTGCTGGTAACCAGATTCCAGAGGCCCTGCCCCGCTTCTTCCTCACAAAGCCCCACTCCTGCCCCGTCTCTTCCCTCGAGGCTCCGACTTTTGCTCCGCCTCTTCCCCCAAGGCCCCGCCCCTGCTCTGCTCAAAAAAGACTGGTTGAAAACCAGGCACCTGGCAACCCTAAATGGCGCCCTGACACAGAAGTCAAAAGCTGGACTGTCTGGATAGAACCCGGATAGGTGGTAACCCAACTAGACCGTGCAATCCTGCACCCTGGACTATCCTCCTGTGCCTCTCCTGAGCACAGACTGCCTGCGATGGAATGGTTTGGTGTCTGGTATGAATGCCCCAGATCTTGAGCTGAAAGATGAGGATTTATACTAAGTAGTAAAGTATTTTAAATTACTGCATTATTGGATCAGAAGTGGTGAAGTTATGAAAACGTAACCGGAGTCAGAACACAAATGACTATTCAGTTAATGAAATCCACTCACCAGCGTACACTGGACACCAGCAAAACGATAGCCGGTGAAAAACCAGCCAGATGTATGCCATATAATAGCACAGGTGCCTCATGTCTAGTGTAATGAACAAGCAATTCTTTTAATATCTAGCTATCTAATATCTATCTTCTTCCCTCACCGCCCCAATCGAAGCAGAAGTGTTGGCTTGTGTGTGTGTAAAAACAACAAAAAGCAGGCCCACGGGATCAATGCCCGTGTCCAGAGAGGCTGCTTCTTGTAGCTGGTTCTGGTGCCCAGTGCTACGTGTCAGAGGAGTGCTCTGATGGGCTCAGATTGAGATCTTGCCAGTAATGGCATTCCTCTAGCTCTCTTGGCTGAGTCTGAGTCTTCCCTCTCCACTGTATTGGATGTGAACAGTCCCCGCTTCATATTAAACCATGGGGAACATGCTCTGTTAAATTGTTCCGGGGATTTCCCGTGCTTGGTAGAACTGGAATTGTTTTGCTCTGATCTGCTGTAACTCCATGAGTTCTGAATTGCAATAATAATTCTCCTGGAAACAAATGTGCTTTGGTGACAGGATCTCTCAGGTGCCTGCTCCAAAGGCAAAGACCTTCTCACAGGCTCCTTTTGTTGCATTATCTCTGTGCAGAGCAGGGCTGGGTTCATTTGTGGTGTGGGCAGCATTAATAGACTCAGTCCCGTTTCCTTCTGTGGCCTCAGAGGTGCAGTGAGCCCGACCCATGTAATTGACATGGCAGAAATATTAAACACTAGTGACTGTTGTAGTTGTTGTTTATTAGTTGTTTGTATTGTGGTAGCACCTAACTCCTATCATGGACCAGGACTTCATTGTGCTCTGTGTGGTGTATTGAGGACTGTGTTGGAATTATAACCTATCACTTTAAGAGTGGGGAGTTGCCTGGTCCGGGTTGCAGGCTAGAGGGCTCTGCAATGAAGTGTGCAATCAGAGTTAGTCTGTAAAGAGCCAGCCTGGAACAAGGTGGGGCAAGTTATGCCTCCCTGCCTTAGGGAGCAGCCTGCTTTGTCTCTCTCTGTTTTGGGGTTCTTGGTGTCTACCTTGCACCTTCCAGCAAGAGTATTTTAGGTTTTTATCGAACTTCTCCGTGTGTATACTGTGAACATAACATTGTACAAACACACAACAAAAAGAGGGTCTCTGCCCCCAAAGAGCTTAAACGCTCAGTAAAAGACACAAGACCAGAGGTGGATACTGTAAGGTGATGGCTCACTCCTGTGCTAGGCTCCAGCCAATCCATAAGCCAGAACAGGTCATGTGACTGGCAGACCAGGTATATAAGCCACACAGGGAACAGCAGTTCACTCTGCTCAACATCACTCCAGGGCTTGGAACTCACTCCTGCCTCACAGTGGCAACGAACTCCCCAAGCCTTAGCCTGCTCCAGATTTGTTCTTGCTCCAGCCTCGCTCCAACATTGCTCTAGACTCCTGATTCTGGCTCTGACCACTAGGCCTGGCTGCTCCGGCTCTGACCACTAGGCATGACCATCCCCATCACAGTTTCTGACAGATGTCTCATTATGGCTCTGATCCAACTTGCATTGACATCAATTGATGTCAATGGGAGCTGGATCAGGTCTCTTAGTATAAGGAAACCAGTAATATCTTGCTTCACGGTAAAAATCTAAAGGATTGTTTTAACGGTACCCATTGTATTATAAAACAGCAGCAAAAAATAAATACTTTAAAAAATACCTTTTCCAAACTGGAGAGTGGGCTGGGGAAGACATCCCTTACTTACTCTCAAAAGCGACCTGTCATGCTTTTAGAAAAACAAAGGACAATCCCTGCGAAAACTTCAGTATATGTGTCATTTTACTCTGGATTTACATGAATGTAATTGACTTTAGAATCTGGCGTGATGTGTTTCCTGTGTGTTTATTGTGCATTGAGCTGGGAGCATGCGACCCAGAGGCCCTGTAATGCCAATGGCTTAGGTGTTCACAGTTCACAGTTCTTTACAAGCAACTCCTGTCTCAGATCTGACAAACTCACTACACTTAATATACCACTTTCTTGGTATTTATCCATAAAGGGTAGCAAGTGAGGTCTCTGCTGAAAGTTACAACTTACCAAGATTCACAATCATTGCAAGATGTGTGCATAGGTAGTATTTAAGGAATAATGTAACTATATTGGAAAGTATGCCTGGTGGTCTTGAAGTGAAAGTTAGTCACCAGGGAATAATATGTCTTAGTGATGCCTCATTCAAGTGGGAGGGAGTTGTCACCCTTCCCTGGCTAGTCACTTACGTAATGTATTAATCAATTGTCCACCATTGCAACCACACAGAAAAGTCAATGAAAAACCATCAAAAAACAGATTATAGACATGGAAATCTCATGGAAGTAAAAAGAAAAAGTAGAACAGACAGGGGGTGGCTCTGTCTATGAGGAAAGACAAAAGACTGATTCAGTGCATCACATGATGGGGAAAAGACTCTCTGGATCCGTTCACAGAGGAGACCTCTCATTGGGCATGGGTGTTTCATGAAAGATTGGCTCCTGCGGGTTCCTGGTGAACTCAACCAGCTCTGAACGAGCTGAACTTTGGGGGGAAACCTACGTTATTAGCTAGGAAAGGTAACTAACTCCATTAATAAGTGTACGCCCTAGTTGATGTTTTATGATTTTGTTTTGGGTTGTTTCCGTTTCTCTCTCTAATTTCTAGTGGAACCTCTGTCTAAATTAGCTGTTACTACTCAAGAAAGAGATCTTGGAGTCATTCTGGATAGTTCTCTGAAAATATCCTCTCAATGTGCAGTGACAGTCAAAAAAGCGAACAGAATGTTGGGAATCATTAAGAAAGGGATAGATCATAAGACAGAAAATATCATATTGCCTCTGTATAAATCCCTGGTACGCCCACATCTTGAATACTGTATTCAGATGTGGTCGCCCCATCTCAAAAAGATTATTGGAATTGGAAAAGGTTCAGAAAAGGGCAACAAAAATAATTAGGGGTATGGAACGGCTGCCATATGAGGAGAGATTAATAAGACTGGGACTTTTCAAATTGGAAAAGAGACAACTAAGGGGGGATATGATAGAGGTCTATAAAATCATGACTGGTGTGGAGAAAGTAAATAAAGAGTTATTTCCTCCTTCTCAACACAAGAACTAGGGGTCACTAAATTAAATTAATAGGCAGCAGGTTTAAAACAAACAAAAGTAAGTATTTTTTCACACAACGTACAGTCAACCTGTGGAACTCTTTGCCAGAGGGTGTTGTGAAGGCCAAGACTATAACAGGGTCCCAAAAAAAACTAGATAATTTCATGGAGGATAGGTCCATCAATGGCTATTAGCCAGGACAGGCAGGGATGGTGTCCCTNAGGCACTGAGAAGTGACACAGGAGTTTGGGAGATGCCAGTCGGACAGCTGGTCCAGAGAGTTACCCCAGAAGGGAAGGAGTGTAGTGACCTGGCCGGAGGGCTGAGTCAGAAAGAAGGTGCACCCAAAGGCCTGGAGAGAGAGGGGCCACAGTGTGAGGAAGAGGGCGTCACACCTGAGAGGAGCTAATCCCCAGATGCGGCCACGGGGAGGTGCTGCTAGTGGTGAGTGAAGCCTGTAACAAATAGGTTTATATATCTGGAAATTTGCCCCACCACCGTGGCAGCTTAGGCTTTGTGCAGGCAGCTTTCTTTATTTGGTCCTGATGACACTTCATGCCTAGAAGCTACAGAGGTGATACTTTTAAGTCAGCAAAACTTTGCAGCAATTAACTGCTGTGTCTCTGTGCCCTTGCAAATCCTCTGGCATTGTCTGAATGGGAGGGAGGAGAGAGAGATGTGTGTTGCACTCTTGGGTGGATGCCCGTGGGGGCACTTCAGTGCTGGCAAGGACTAATGAGTCTTGTGTAGTAGCCAGAGACTTCAGCGGTTGGGGGAGGAGGAAGTGGCTGAAAACAGAGTATATTAAGATGACCTTTTAGGGGCTATTGGAAAAAGTATCCAGCTAATTTGTTCACACACACATGCACCCACAACTTTGGAGTGCCTCCATTCTGAGACTCCAATGGCAATTTGCCCTCTTCTTTATCTCTCTTCAGGGTGTGCTCTGATGAGTTCTGTTTGAGTTTGGCTGAGTTTTTATGAAATGGGGATGGAGGGAAAAGTAGCTAAAGCAGAGAATAGTTGGGATTATTTTTTCCAACATGCATTACTTTGCACTTAGCATTGAAATTCACCTGCCATTTTGTTGTCCAGTCACCCATTTTTGTGAGATCCCTTTGTAACTCCTCACAGTCAGCTTTGGACTTAGCTGTATTGAGTCATTTTGTGTCACCTGCAAATTTTGCCACCTCACTGTTCTTACAAGGATGGTAAATTTAATTATATTATGGTTGCTGGTTCACCTCTTGGACCAGATCCTGTGCTCCACTTCAGACTAAATCAAGAATTGCCTCCCCTTTGTGAGTTCCAGGACAAGCTGCTCTAAGAAGCAGTCATTTCATGTCTTTAGAAATTTTAACTCTCCAAAAAGCTCTAGGACTGGTATGTTTGTGGGACACAATGTGAAAGGGCCACTTGAACTGAAATGCGAACAAATATTCAGGAAGGAATTTTCCTGTACCCACTCTGGTCTAATTTATACTTCAGTTTTCTCACCCTGACTCAAATGCTGGTAGATCTGTGCACTGGGTTTGCCGAGTGTCAGGATTCTGAAACGGTGGCAACCCTAATTCTTAGCAAGGGTTGACCTGGTACACCTCAGAGGTCGCTGTTCCAGTCCTTGCAGACTGTCAAAGGGCAGTGCCGACTTTCGACATCAGCAGTAGCCCAGGGTGGTTTCCTGCTGTCCCTAACATTGCTATGTGTGTGCGGGAGAGATTGGGCCATGGTTTAGATTCATTCCAGATAAGATGGAGGGGAGCAACTGGAGGATATGGCATGGATGGGGCAGGAGTCCCGGGGGGAGGGGCCACGACCCCCTCCCCTAACCAGCCCTCCATACAATTTACGAAACCCGATGTGGCCCTCAGGCCAAAAAGTTTGCCTCCCCTGCTTTAAAATGATACTTTTGACCTTTTATAAAGCCCTGGATGGCCTGAAACACGCCTCTCCCCGGGTGGGCAGCAGAGCCCGCGTTGATATAAGAGAGAGGGGGATGTTAGCTGTGTCCCTGTTACCATCCTGAATCTTCGTGCCTTGCCTGCCCTCTTTCTGTGTCTGCCCATGTTTGTTACCCTTCAGATGCTCCCCACAGTAAGGAGATGAGCGTGATGGAAGGCTGGGAAGGAGGTGACTCTGGAGATCCTCTGGAGGGATATACGTTAAATTTTTGGTCTATTTATGCTGTTATGGTCTGGGGTAGTTGACAGCTTGTTTATGTTAAGAGACTACTATTTTCTTTGGCTAGAGTGACAGAAATTGAGAGATGAATTAATAGATGTTTTCTGTTTACTGACCTTGTCTGTAATTTTGCTGAGGTTGGGATGCTTTTTTGATTAGTTAAAGAGAAACTGTCTTTGACTGTTGTTCAGAACCCCCAGGCTTTTAGCGAGGGAGCGGGTACTTTACAAATAAAGCTATTATTATAATTATTATTAAAATGTTAGTGCTTGGCACTCTCCCGGAGATTTTATCTCACATCTGAGGCTCCAGGAGGGAATTCCAGTTTTTCTAGCTCTAGAATCCACAAGACGCTTCCCTGTTTATGCCCAAGGCAGTGAAGCTGAACAGAAACCTCCCAGCTTCAGTCTGCTAGCTCAGTGGGTTGACAGGGACTTGATCCTCTGAAGACTTGCATGTATTGTTATGTAAGCTTGGAAACTGTCAGGAATGGATGTTCTAATGCTGAGACCTCCAAAGGGATTTGGATGCCCCATCTCCATTTAAATTAATCAGGCATCCAAATCTCCTAAGAGACTTAAAGGTGCAAGTCAGAGATCAGACAAGCTGCTTAGCTTGCTTCTCGCCCCATTCCTAGTGCGTAGCAGACATTCAGTGGGACCAATGCTGCCACCATAACTCAAATCAATGGCCTTGCTCACATGGTAAGGTGCTACTCCCTGGGAATAAGGGTGGCAGAATCTGGCTCCGTATTATTTAAGGGTTGTCGGTATGGCTAGGTCCCAAATTTGTGCTGCTTTTTATTTTTTCTCATCAGTTTTTCCATACATCTCTCTATATGAATGCTCTCAAAACAGCTTCTTTAATGGTCATCCTCATCTGCCAAGAGGAACCCTACAATAACAAAGGAATGAGAGGTAGGCTTTCAGGAAGAAAACAAACCCCACCTTCCAGCTTCTAAACAAAGAATTGAAAGAATGATGTTCAGAACAGTCCAGCGCCCCAGGGGGCTGTTCCCCCGTCTCCCGGATTACCCTCCCTGGAGGAGCTGTAGTGTCTTTGGACAGAGTGCTTTCTCCCTGTTGTGTACTTTGCAGGTGCATTGCCTTTTCCCTAACTTCAGACTTACTCAGCACGCAATACAGCATCAGAAGGGCTTATGAGCAGTAACCCTTTCAGTCCTGGGGGAGACGGTGCTGCTGTTTATGGTGTTGCATCTCAATAACCCCAAACCGCCAGTCTCTAGGCCTAACAGCCTAGCATGAAATTGACCGGCAGTAAGTAGGCAAAGAAGGAAATGCTGGATATACTATGTAGAGAAGGGAAAATAGTGCCCTCCTATTTAATCACAACATCGGCAATTAGTTCATCAAAACTGGCCAATGAAGTGTGCCAGATGCAACCCTCCCCAGGCCTATATCTCTAGCTCCTTACTGCGATGCACACTGCATTGCTTGTCAGTCTTGCACCTGCACTGCTGCAGGCTACGTCTTCACATAAAGAGAAAGGGAGAGCTCAGAAATGAAATCACTCCTCGAGTCTAGCCCCAGCAATTTGTTTTTTCCCCAAGTCTCAGGGGGTGGCCGTGTTAGTCTGTATCCACAAAAACAATGAGGAGTCCGGTGGCACCTTAAAGACTAACAGATTTATTTGGGCATAAGCTTCCGTGGGTAAGAAGTGGGTTTTTTACCCATGAACGCTTATGCCCAAATAAATCTGTTAGTCTTTAAGGTGCCACCAGACTCCTTGTTGTTTTTTCCTCACTATGCTTCGTGCAGGTGGCATTTAAACCTTTTCAGCTGCAATCCAATGTCATTTTCTATAAAGAACAGCAAGCAGGATTGCATCTCTGGCTTTATTTTGGCGTTGCTGGTCTCCACCTGTGCATATTTGGGACGTCTCTCTTTAAATGGTAAATGGCTAAAAGATTAAACCCTTTGAATCTGCTTGATTGCAGACTAAGCCCAGGAAGAGAACTATGGTGTATTGCACTGGACCTTCAAGTCCAACCGACCCCTCTCCCTCGATGGTAAAACACAACAATTGGCTCTTCAGTAGTTTTGCTCTTTCCACTGAGAGGTCCCAACAGGGAGTGCAGGACCATTGCTCATATTTTCATGGATTCTTACATGCAAGGACCTGGAGAGTTGCACACTATTATCCGTGTTAGGTATGTGCATAGAGCCATCATGGGAGATGACAAGAGAGTTTTATGGATTTGTTCATTATAGAATCATAGAGTTAGAAGGAACCGCACGGGTCATCTAGTCTAACCCCCTGCCAAGATGCAGGATTTATTGTGTCTAAACCATCTGAGACAGACGGTCATCCAGCCTCCTTTTGAAACTCTCCAGTGACGGAGCTTCCACAACCCCCCCAGGCGTCTGTTCCATTGTCCTACTGTTCTCACAGGTAGGACGTTTTTCTGAGATTTAATCTAAATCTGCTCTGCTGTAGTTTGAACCCATTGCCTCTTGGCCTGTCCTCTGTGGCAAGAGAACAACTTTTCTCCATCTTTTTTATGGCAGCCTTTCAAGTACTTGAAGATCGCTATCATATCCCCCCCTACTCTCCTCTTTTCCAAACTAAACATACCCAGTTCCTTCAGCCTTTGCCCAGATGGCTTGTGTTCCATCCCTTTGATCATCTTTGTCATTCATCTCTGGATTCTTTCCAGTTTCTCTACATCCTTTCTATGTAGCGGTGACCAAAATTGGACATAGTACTCCAGCTGAGGCCTAACCAGCACCGAGCAGAGCGGTACTATCATCTCCCTTGACGTGCATGTTATGCCTCTGTTAATACAACCCAAAATTGCATTTGTTTTTTTCACAACAACATCACATTGCTGACTCATGTGGAGGTTGTGATCCACCACAACTCCCAGATCCTTCTCAGCAGTGCTGCTACCAAACCCGTTATCCCCCATTCTTCTTCTTCTTAGGGTTTTTCTTCCCTGACTGTAGCACCTTACATTTGCCTTTGCTGAATTTCATTTTGTTGTCTATGGCCCAGTTCTCCAGTTTATCAAGATCTCTCTGAATTTTAGCTCTATCCTCCAAAGTGCTTGCAACCCCCTCCCAGCTTTGTGTCATCTGCAGATTTAATCAGTACGCTCTGCATTCCTACATCCAGATCATTAATAAAGATGTTACGCAACACCAGACTCAGAACAGATCCCTGTGAAACCCCATTTGAGACCTTCCTCCAATCTGACATCATTCCATTCATAGTTATTCTTTGTGGTTGTTTAACCAATTATGTATCTACTTAATGGTAGTTCTGCCAAGCCCACATTTCTCCAGCTTACCTATCAGAATGTCTTGTAGGACTGGTGTCAAAAGCCTGGCTGAAGTCCAGGTATATTATGTCCACTGCACTCTCCCTATCCACCAAACCAGTTACCCTGTCAAAGAAGGAAATAAAGCTGGTTTGGCATGATTTGTTCTTGATAAATCCATGCTGGCTGCTAGCGATTACCCCGTCATCCTCCAGGTATTCTCAAATGGAGTATTATATACATTACTCTAGTAGCTTCCCAGGTATCAAAGTCAGGCTGACTGGGCTATAGTTTTCTGGCTCCTCCTTTCTCCCCCCTTATAAAAATGGGCACTACGTTAGCCCTTCTCCAGTCTTCCAGGATCTTTCCTGCCATTCATGAGTTTGCAAATATTATTGCCAGTGGCTCCGAGATTTCTTCAGCTAATTCCTTCAGTACCCTGGGGTGAGTAGCATCAGGCCCTGCTGATTTGAATTCATTCAAATTGGTCAGAAGATTTCTGACATATTCTTTACTCATCCTGATCTGCATCCTTTCCCTTTTATTGTCTTTGATAACTTCGCTAGTCATCCGGTCACATGTTATTTTTTGTGTGAAGACCTAAGCAAAGTAGGCATTGAGCAGCTCTGCCTTTCTATCATCTTCTCCACTGAGCAGCGAACTGACACCATCCCTGATCTTTCTTTTTTGTCTGACGTATTTGAAGAACCCCTTTTGTTGTCTCTAACTTTCCTAGTCAATTGTAACTCATTCTTTGCCTTGGCTTTCCTGATTTTTTTGCTACATGGACAAAATCCATGGAAGAATTAGGTAAAATTCTTCCACCATCTCATTCAAATATTTCAGCCTAGGAATTATTTGTGAACTGCAACTGTTTGAGTGTTCATGTGTGATTGGTTATGTTGGTCACATGGTATTGTTTCTCTTCCCTGATTGGATGACTGAAATTGCTGTAAACAGGAGTATGGCTAGAACAAGTCACTTCCACTCTGAGTTTTCCTGTGAATATGTATTAGGGCAAGTAATAAACCCACTTGTCTTAACAAACAAATCTTCATGGACAGGGTCAGACATACCACTGAACTGGTTTCAAGAGTTTAGTTTGAATGGTCATCCCTTTGCCAAATGAGAGCGATGTCATAAGAATGTCCATGCTGGGTCAGACCAATGGTCCATCTAGCCCAGTATCCTGTCTGCCAACAGTGGCCAGTGCCAGGTGCTCTGGAGGGAATGAACAGAACAGGCAATCATGGAATGATCCATCCCCATTATCCACTCCCAGCTACTGACAATCAGAGGCTAGGGACACCCGAGCATGGAATTGCATCCCTGACCATTTTGACTAACAGCCATTGATGGACCTAGCCTCTATTAATGTATCTAATTCTTTTATTAACCCCACTACAGTTTTGACCTTCACAACATCCCCTGGCAACGAGTTCTGCAGGTTGACTGTGTATTGTGTGAAGAAGTACTTCCTTATGTTTGTTTTAAACCTGCTGCCTAGTAATTTCATTAGGGGACCCCTGGTTCTTGTGTTATGTGAAGGGGTAAATAACATTTCCTTATTAACTTTCTCCATACCATTCATGATTTTATAGACCTCTTATCACATCTCCTCTTAGCGTCTCTTTTCCAAGCTGGAAATTCTCGGTCTTTTTCATCTCTACTCAGAAGGAAGCTGTGTATTCAAGGTGTGGGCGTACCATGGATTTATATACCAGCTTTATGATATTTTCTGTCTTATTATCTATCCCTTTCCTAATGATTTCTAAAATTCTGTTAGCTTTTTTGACTACTGCTGTACATTGAGTGGATGTTTTCAGAATAATATCCACAATGACCCCAAGATCTTTCTTGAGTGGTAATGCTAATTTAGATCCATTCATTTTCTATGTATAGTTGGGATTGTGTTTTCCAATGTGCATTACTTTGCATTTATCAACATTGAATTTCATCTGCCATTTCATTGCCCAGATGCCCCGTTTTTGAGATCCCTTTATAACTCTTAGTTAAATGCAAAGCAAACTTCAATCTTGAGTAATTTTGTACCATCTGCAAATTTTGCCACCTCAATGGTTACACTTTTTTCCAGATCATTTGTGAATATGTTGAACAGCACAGGTCCCAATACAGATTCCTGGAGGATACAGCTATTTACCGCTCTCCATTATAAAAACTGACCATTTATTCCTACCCTTTCTTTCCTGTCTTTTAACTAGTTATTGATCTATGAGAGGACCTTCCATCTTATCCCATGACTGCTTACTTTGCTTAAGAGCCTTTGGTGAGGGACCTTGTCAAAGGCTTTCTGAAAGTCCAAGTACACTATATCCATTGGTTCACCCTTGTCTGCATGTTTTGACCCCCCTCAAAGAATTCTAATAGATTGATGAGGCATGATTTCCCTGTACATCTGTTCCCATTGCAGAGGAGAAATCAGTGATGTGAAGTCTAGTGTATATTTTTATTGTAACTTGTTTGTTTATACTATGTATATCATTCCTGGAACAGAGATGGTCCTAAACCTCATGCAGGCAGTCCCCTGTTTCAGGAATCTCTGCCTGAACACCAATGCCTGGGTTCTCAGGGAGGAACTCTGCCCCAAGAATTGACTCTAATTAGAAAGATTAAGGCAGAGAGAAAGGCTCTTTGCAACAGCTTCCCCACTGAAACTGCATCACAAAACTAACAATATATGATTTCTCTATGCTGTTCACACACAAAGAAAAGAAGAGCCTGTAGAAGTATATGTAACTGTTGCCATCTGGTGGTACCTTCCAGAAGAGGGTGACCAATTATGGAACAATTTCTTGTGATTGCCCAGATCTGCTTGGTACTCTGTCACTGTTGGAAATGAAATCTGTATTACAGTGTAATATGGGCAAACTTCAAGGGTTCAAATTTTTGGTCTGCAGTTGAATAAGATCCTCAAATGCCGCAACTTCTTGAATCTGCAAAATTTATAGATTCCAAGGCCAGAAGGGACCATTGTGATCATAGAACTTCCCCTAAATAATTCCTAGGGCAGATCTTTGAGGAAAAACATCCAATCCTGATTTTAAAATTGTCAGTGATGGAGAATCCACCATGACTCTTGGTAAATTGTTCAAATGGTTAATTACTTTCAGTGTTAAAAACGTACATAAGAACATACGCCTTATTTCCAGTCCAAATCTAGCTTCAACTTCCAGGTATTGGATCGTGTTATACCTTTCTCTGCTAGACTGAAGAGCCCATTATTAAATATTTCTTCACCATATAGGTACTTATAGATTGTAATCAAGTGACTCCTTAACCTTCTCTTTGTTAAGCTAAATGAATTGAGCTCTTTGAATCTATCACTATAGGGTACGTTTTCTAATCCTTTAAGTATTCTTATGGCTCTTCTCTGACCCCTCTCCAATTTATCAACGTCCTTCTTGAATGGTGGGCACCAAAACTGGACCCAGAGTTCCAGCAGTGGTTGTACCAGTGCCATATATAGAGGTCAAATAATCTCTTTACTCTTCCTGAAAAAGATTCCCCCAAATCTTTTTCAAAGACGCTGTTTCCCAGGATAGAGCCCCCCCGCGTTGTGGATGTATCACCTACGTTGCATTGCAGACTCCTGGGAACAGCCTTTCTAGTAGTATTTGGGGGATTTCATTATGCAGCGTAGGCTGGAACCTAGCCGTTCAGAAGTAGGCATAATTGCAAATGTGGCTGTAAGTTTTAATCAAAATTTTAATAAGGAGCAATTGAGCCAAACTCGTTTTTTTAACCTCAAACTGTTTTTGGTTTAGGCTTGAGTGCAGGTTTAGGGAGATTCTTCTTATCTCACCCCTAATTAATATCTGTCTTAGGTCACAGATGTAATAAACTAGCTAGTTCTTCTGAAAATTATTGTGAATATCTGATCATGTGAGTCAAGGAACTAGAACAGCTACAGGTCTGCCAGTTCTGGCATCAGTAATATGCAATATGGGAGAAGGGAGGATTAATACCACAGGGACTATTTAAGGTCAAAGGGCTCCCCTTACTGCATAGAATTGAGTGTAGCCTAATGGATAAAGCACTGGATTGGGACTGAGGAGACTTGGGTTCTAGTTTCATCTCTGTCCCTGGCCTGCTGGTTGACCTTGGGTAAGTCACTTCACTGCTCTGTGTCTCAGTTTCCCCAGCTCTTAAATGGAGATGATCATACTGACCTCTACTGTAAAGTGCTTTGAGATCTGATGATGAAAAGTGCTCCATAAGAGTTTGGTGGTATAATAATAATTCCCATCTTTTCTTTTAACTCCCAGAATGCTGAGTGGCCAGTGTTTTCCTACATTCAATGTCCTGGCTCAGCTACTTTCCATTCTGGTATGTAGCAGGATTGATGAAAATTACTATGGACGTGCCTAAGCAGCTGGTTTTTTGGAACTTTCTGATGGTAACTCTTAGAGTAAAACAGTAAATGGCAGCTTCCCGGGACCCTGTACAATGAAAGCTCTAGCAAAGCAGAGGACCATATGGATCTCATCCAGATCGCAAGAGCTCTCAAGCAAGGGCCAGGCTAATAAAAGGAGCATTTTTACTGCACCATTCGCTCTTTGATTTTCAATTGCAGTTTCTAGTTTTAAAACAGGAGCAAAATGAGCTCAGGCGAGAATGGTGCCCTGCTGAAGGCATGTATTATTACATTACTGTTTGTTATTTGTAGCACTGTAGCGCCTCCGAGCCTACTGTCCTGGACCACAACCCTGTTGTGCTAAGTGCTGTACAGACACTTAGCACAACAGACACAAAGGTTCAGAAAAGGGCAACTAAAATGATTAGGGGTTTAGAGAGGGTCCCATACGAGGAGAGATTAGAGAGGCTGGGACTCTTCGGCTTGGAAAAGAGAAGACTAAGGGGGGACATGATAGAGGTATATAAAATCATGAGTGATGTTGAGAAAGTGGATAAGGAAAAGTTATTTACTTATTCCCATAATACAAGAACTAGGGGTCACCAAATGAAATTAATAGGCAGCAGGTTTAAAACAAATAAAAGGAAGTTCTTCTTCACGCAGCGCACAGTCAACTTGTGGAACTCCTTACCTGAGGAGGTTGTGAAGGCTAGGACTATAACAATGTTTAAAAGGGGACTGGATAAATTCATGGTGGCTAAGTCCATAAATGGCTATTAGCCAGGATGGGTAAGAATGGTGTCCCTAGCCTCTGTTCGTCAGAGGATGGAGATGGATGGCAGGAGAGAGATCACTTGATCATTGCCTGTTAGGTTCACTCCCTCTGGGGCACCTGGCATTGGCCACTGTCGGTAGACAGATACTGGGCTAGATGGACCTTTGGTCTGACCCGGTACGGCCTTTCTTATGTTCTTATGTTCTTATGACACAGGCTGAGATCTTCAAAGTCATGGAAGGGATTTGGATGCTTAGGTCCCATTGTCTCATTCTTGTAGTTCAAGAATTCTTAGTTCAATCCTTGAGGGGGCCACTTAGGGATCTGGGGCAAAATTGGTCCTGCTAGTGAAGGCAGGGGGCTGGACTCGATGACCCTTCGGGGTCCCTTCCAGCTCTATGAGATAGGTATATCTCCATATATATATAACCTTGCCATGTCGAGCAGAGCAGACCAGGAGAAGTTGGCTTCTGTAGGTAATTCCCTTGTGCCAAGAAATGATGAAATCTATTGCTCATTTCAGCTACATTCTGAAATGTCTGTCCATTTGAAACATGCAAAAGAGAAGAAACTCACCTTTGCTCAATAGTGGTTTTGTAATCTTTTAGGATACGTTTTATTAAACCTTACTCTCTTTTCGTCCCCAGGGAAATCATGCTCCCACAAATTATATGGGGTTCCTTATGAACATTTAGAGCAATGACCATATTTTGAAGGTGAGAATGTTTCACCCAAGAGGAAGGTGTTCCTAGCAGAATACAAATACAGTCCCATAGACACCTCATCTTTGTCTCTCTTTATTTTGTGACTCAAAGAGGATGCATGGCACAACGAGAATCTCTCTGAATGAAAACGTACGCAATCTGTGCACGGCTTCTGGGCTTCTATTCACCAGGGGGTGGGCCTGGCAAACCTCCCTGCTGTGTTTTGATTTGAATGTTGTTTTCACCAAAGACAGAGCCCCAATATGATTTTACCGGGGTGGGGATTAAGACATGCAAAATAGCAGGACACCCTCTGTTTTTGTTAGTGGCTTCAGTCTGAACCCCCCAGGAGACGGACTGAGTTTGCCTGAAATAGAGCCCAGGTTCAACAGGAGGTTTGTGAACCTGGTCCATCTTTCGGGATTGTAGCTATACGCAAAAAGAATTGGTACAGTGACGCACTATGGCAGTATCTGACCAGTTGCCTTGACACTTGATTTCTGCTGGAAACAATAGTTCCAAAGTGAACCGATCCCTCATGAGATCATTGACAGGATAGCTCAATGATTCATGGGACACTGATAGTGGTAACCAGATCTTTAAAGGTTTGGATCCAAATGTTCTGATGCTTCTCTGTTCCTTCGACTGATCCAGACCGCGGAGTCCTCAGCACTGAGCTGGAAACTCTTCCTGCTTCCGGTCAGGCCAGAAAGACAGTGTGGGAAAATGTTTTGCTTGCAGCTTTCCAGCACTTCTGGTCCATAACAGGAAACTTAAGCCCGACTGGAAATAGATGCTGTCCAGGCTTCTGAACCTTAGTGGAGATTTGGATTCCAGCTTCAGGCAATGGCAGGGATCAGTTCCTCTGTGGATCAGTTCTTTCATCTTAGCCAAAGTGGCTCATCCAGCCCTACAAACAGGTTGTGCTGTAGGACCAGCATGAGTTCCTTAGTTGGGGTTGGTCCTGCTTTGAGCAGGGGGTGGGACTAGATGTCCTCCTGAGGTCTCTTCCAACCCTGATATTCTATGATTCTATCTGGGTGGTCTATTTGCCGGCAGCTCTTCCAGGTGAGCAGTAACAGAGGGCACCTTACTCCATTGTTCCTTTTCCAGATCACTGAGTGCTGCAGTCTGCGGGGACTGCCGGTGTTGCTCGTACCCGTCATCAACACTAACAGTCCAGTCTCAGTGTATTAACATGGGAGATGCTCCTGAAGACAGTTTAAATCAGTCTCTGCTCTTTCCCTTCCCCTTGCTGTTCACCGGTTGTCCCCCCCTTAACCCTCCCCCAGACTCTTTCCCCAGGGGCAGCGAAGGGCAGATTCTGAAATGCTGACTGTGAAACTTCTCGAAAGCCAGCTCTGCGGTCCTCTGAGAGTGAAATGGACAAATGCCAAACTGTGGCTCAAATTTCCTGCCAGAGCAAAGTCGAATGCCGCAGGCAGGGACCACTCTGACCTGGCTGCTGCTAGTTCAAATTTGCTTTTGGTGAGCAGCCAGTGAGCTGCCAGTTCAAGGGGGGAGGGAAATGGCTTTATTCAACTTCAGGCTCTGATTTCTGCATTCTGTATAAGCAGAGGGGATGAAATCCTGGCCCCATTAAAGTTGATGGCAAAATTCCCATGGACTTCAGCAGGGCCCGGGTTCCATCCATGTTATCTTCAGGTGTCTCCCTGAGTAGCACACATGATGGCTGTGGCAGCTGGAGATGGAAAGCCAGCAAGGTGCACATCTGAAAGGAAAATGTCAGATGAAAGCTGAAGTGTGGTAAGATCAGTGAGGTCAGACTAGATCAGGGGTAGGCAACCTATGGCATGCGTGCCGAAGGCGGCACTCGAGCTGATTTTCAGTGGCACTCACACTGCCCGGGTCCTGGCCACCGGTCCAGGGGGCTCTGCATTTTAATTTCATTTTAAATGAATCTTCTTAAACATTTTAAAAACCTTATTTACTTTACATACAACAATAGTTTAGTTATATATTGTAGACTTATAGAAAGAGACCTTCTAAAAACGTTAAAATGTATTACTGGCACACGAAACCTTAAATTAGAGTGAATAAATGAAGACTCGGCACACCTCTGAAAGGTTGCCGACCCCTGGACTAGATGATTATAATGGCCCCTTTCTGGCCCTACAATCTATGAATCTATCCCCAGGAAAAGGCCTCTTGCCATAGGCGGGCAAATGGGAATTTCCTGGCTGTGTGAGTTTCAGTTAGACCTTTCATGTTCTTTTACCATAGTCTTTGGGTATGTATTTAGGGTGACCAGATGCCCGGTTGAAAAGGGGACTTGACAGTGTCCGGTCAGATCTACTGACTGGATACTCAAAGTCCGGTTACTGCGAGCGGGGGAGGCGGGGAGGAGCCGGGTCATCACCTGCACCAACCTCTACTCAGCCGGGGCTGCCTCCTACCTGTGTCAGGCAGCTGCAACTCCCAGCCCCAGCTCTGCAGGTGAGTCCCTCCCGACCCGGGTAGGGGAGAGCAAGGGGAAAAGAAGTGAGTGATAGGAGGAGAGGGGAAGAGGAGTGAATGGGGGGTGGGGCCTTGGGGAAAGAGGTGGGGCAGGGGCAGGGTCTCGGGGGGAAGAGGCAGGGTGGGGGAGGTTCCTGCTGGAGTGTCCGTCTTTTAACTATTACAAAGTTGGCAACCCTATATGTCTTATACTGCAGAGCTTCACCTATCCCCACTAAGAAGATATGTGGACTGAGACAGTACAAAGCTGTAAAGATTTACTTCTTTCCCAGCCCAGTGTGAAAACATGCCAGTGGCTGGCAGGAGTTGGTTCCCAATCGGCTGCCTCATGCCTGTAGGTCCAGGGGCTGTGAGACTGAATCCTTGTACCAGGGGACCGGAGGAGGCAGGACGCCAAACAGGGAAATGAGGGAAGGTAGAGGTGAATGCCAGAACCCCTCAGATCCGTTCAAAGTGTGGGTTCCTGAGGAAAGCCGAGCCTGGACTGTTTGGATTTTGATGCCATTCACTCTGCTGCCTTTCCGTGAGGCCTTTGAACAGAGCAACTTTGAGGAGGACAAATTAAGTTTCTTTCCTCCTCCGGGAGCTGCTTTAAATCTCATTTGCATTGTACAGAATACAGTGGGTGTATTGTTCCATCCTGCCCTGAGGGAAAATGGCAGAACCTTTTGTAAATCCTAGCGCGTTCTTTCATGTGCAGTCTGTGATTGGCCATTTCTAAGTGAAGAAATAATCCTTGCAACAAACATTTTTTGGTGCAAAACAGCTGCTTGGGACATAACTCTTCAAAAGCAGCCATTGTGCTGGAGGTCTTTGTGCTAATGGAAAGTAGGGCAGATGTTCTGCCTGGGGATGCAGCTCCCTCGATTATCAGGTGTCCCGACTTGCCTGAAAGTGCACATGCAGAGTCATTGCTGTGAACTGTTTGGAGGCACAAGGACTCTCTTGTTCATAAGCCTTGTTTTGGCTGCCACCTTTGGGCACACTGCTCCGTTTCAGTCACCAGCGGCACAGGACTCAGGGAGCTGAATTGCGCACGTCTTCACAGTTAACCTTTGACCCCAGACGTCCAAGGGCAGGCCATTCTGACAGGAATTCAGCCTCCATGCTGAGGTAGCTTTGCACTGTGCCCTGCATCCATAGGAAATGTGGCTTCAGTGCCAGTCTTCTGTGCCCTGACCAGCCCAAAGCAAGTTCAGCCACCTCATGTAGACAGGGTTTTCTTATCACGGGGGCATGAGGCCCCAGGGCGGGCACAGGATGGGATTTTAGCAGAGTTGCTGTGGGGAACTCCATTCAAAGACGATCCTCCCCAGGGCACTGGAGGTCGCTGTGTCAGTGATGAATGATGTACGTTTTGCATTCAGCATCCTATTTAAATGTATTTAAAGGGCTTTCTTCACCAGAGCTTGGCACTTGGGCATAAACATATATAAAGTTGATTATAGTAAATAAAAATATTAATCATAGTAAAATAAGTATCAAAATACCCTTCCTAAGGCATCAGGTGTAAGTAGGGCCCTCCCAAATTCACGGTCCATTTTGGTCAATTTCACAGTCACAGGATTTAAAAAATCATAAATTTCATGATTTCAGCTCTTTAAATTTGAAATTTCACGGAGTTGTAATTTTAAGGGGTCCTGATCCAAAAAGGAGTTGGAGGGAAGGTCGCAAGGGGGGCTGTGGTACTGCTACCCTTACTTCTCTGTTGCTACTGGTGGCAGCTCTGCCTTCAGAGCTGGGCAGCTGGAGAATGGTGGCTGCTGGCCGGGAGCCCAGCTCTGAAGGCAGAGCCGCCGCCAGCAGCAGCGCAGAAGGATGGCATGGTATGGTCTTGCCACCCTTACTTCTACGCTACTGCCTTCAGACCTGGGCACCCAGCCAACAGCCACCGCTCTCCGGCTACCCAGCTCTGAAGGCAGCGCAGAAGTAAGGGTGGCAATACTGCGATCCCCCTGCAACTCCCTTTTGGATAAGGATGCCCAATTTAGTCTCCCCCATGTAATCTGTAAAGTATAGGGTAAAAGCACACAAAAGACTAGATTTCCCGGGGGGGAGACCAGATTTCCCAGTCCAGGACACATTTTTCATGGCTGTGAATTTGGTAGGGCCCTAGGCATAAGCCTGAAGAAAATGATACCCTTTGAACGGTGAAAATGAACAAACTTAGTTCTGTCAGGCTCCTAGGGCAGCAAGTTCTAGCCTGAAGGACCCTCCATGGCTGATGCCATTCTACTAGCTCTTAGACAGACATTCCCCTAGAGCGAGAGCCTCCACCACAGAACACAAGGAATAAGGAAGTCTCTCAGGTCCAGTAGCTAAGACCCAAACCATGTCGGGCTTTAAAGCTCAATCCCAACACCACAGAATCCACCAAGGGTCAATTTATTTGATTCTCATTAGAGATGCAGGAGATGATCATTTGGAATTCTCTGAGTTGCCCATTTACTTTCTGTCCATTTCAACGTCTGTGCCACACAAGTGAGTTGGGAAGTGTTCTGGGTGCAGTTGGGGATCAGAGTAAATGCTCAGAAAAAAGACCTGAAGAAGAAGATGGAGTGGGGTTTTCAGAAGCACTCCGCCTTGACTTGAGCTTCCTCCCATTGACCTCAGTGGGAGCAGAGTTAGGCCAATGCTGAGAGCTTGTGAAAATCCACCCTGAGCTGCCAGTGAGACTCGCAGAGGCTGTGTCGGGAATTCTCTCACCATTGGCCTGGCAATGTTGGCCATGTGACCGTAGACCAGCCACCTGCATTGTTACCACCGTGTCCTGCTCAGAGAAGGTCTAGACCAACAGGTAGTAAAATCACGGGTGGCCAGTCTAACTAATGCTTGTGCTGTGGCTAATACCCATGGAACTGCACTGGGGTTAGACCAACGGTGGGCGAACTCCTTCCGACTCTCAGCAGACGTGACCCAGCCCAATCTTCGTTTGCATTCGTAGGAGTAAAACATCAGCCTGAGTGGGGCTGGGGCTGGGAAGGAGGGCAGGACAGTAGGTCTCCTTGGTCCTGGCATGTGAGGAATTTTGGAACTGCACGATCAAAACACAGACAGGCCAAGACTGTAAAGGGGAACTGAGGAAACTCTCTTGATCTGGGAATTAAGAGCTAAGCCTTTCCTGAGATTTGGAGCCTGGATTTGCTGGAGCTGTACTTGTCAATCAATCAAATGACTGCTGCATAGGAGCTGGGGTACTGAAGTGTGAAATGGATTACCCTGAAACTTGAGCTGCTGATTTTTCCTTTTAACTAGGTCGGTTATTAAAGCTGACGGTGCCATAACCACCATGGAGATTTGGCTTCTACTAGCAAAGGCAATGCTAGTAACCCTAAGAGGCAGTCTGCAGTTGGCTATGCACAACATAAAGCCCCCAGGTTGTTAACCAGACAGTCACTGAATGAGAACAGCGCAGCTCTGTAAGGGACTCTTGTTATTTCAACTTGTGGGAAGCATCTGGGAGTTCCCAAAATAGCAGGCCCTCGGGAATGTCTTCCCATCAGCAGGGTTTTGTGGCACTGATGAACTTTCTGCAAATTCCACTTGGAGAGACTTAGGTCTCTTATTTTCTTTCACTATCCAGCACTAATTCCATAACAGCTCTGCGCTGCTGTTTGATCCTTGCTCATCACAACCATATGCTGAATGACCGCGTGGCACGGAATAAGAAAGCCAAGCCAAATGCACGTGAGCAAAGAGTCCTGAGCTTGGGGGGGCCCATGCTGGCCAGTCTCACTGTTACGTTTCTTCTGAGGGTCACTTCTTCCAAGAGTGTGGGATGTAGTGACTTACAGGCAGGTCTGGTCGGCCAAGTGCTGTTGCTGACCAATGGACATCTGACCTCTGAGGGTTTGCAGTGACTCAGATGCTATGGCTTGTGTATGCAAGACAGGCTGTGCATGGGCAACCAGATTTTTCAAAGGGGAAAAACTAGGCCTCCTATAGTAGGGAGGTGGAAAGGGCCTTGGGACAGTGGTTTTGGTGGCTGTCAGGGACAAGTAACAGGTAGAGACATGCTGACTCCTCCCTCTCACCCTCCTGCCCTTCTTCTGCCCCGTCTCCCCTTCCTGTCTTTTCTCCATTACTGCACCGGCTAGCCTTGCTGTCTGTATTTAATCGCCTGCTTTCCCTCTCCATGGCTGTGCGGTTTGTAAGCCCACCTTTCCCAGATCTACCGCAGGACAGAGCCAGCCTCTGACTCCAGCCAGTTTCACCTCTGGGGAGGGTTGGCTCAGCTTTTGGGGAAGTCAGTGGGAGACCTCAGGGTAAAGTGACGACATGTGATGGCCCTTGTGAAGGATGGGTCTGGAGGCCCACGTACACTCAACCAGCCTGCTGTCAGTTTCACCAGCCAGTGGCTCCCTCGGATGGCCAATCTGCAAAGGGGTGACAACAAGCTGGGAGAAAACACTGGGATGGGGGGGTTTCCAAACCTCCAGGGATCTCAAGACAGGCCCTGAAAAGAAGGGCCCATGCCAGATCTTCAGAGACTTGTGGTGACTTCCCTCTCCCGCTCCTTCACGCTCCCCAGCATGGGCGGGGGTGTGGCTGGAGTGCTCTGACAGTTCTGGGGGACAGAGCAACCACAGCAGCTCAGTGGAAGGCGGCGGGAAGTCACATTTGCTTCCAAGTCACTCCAGTCTGGCGTTGGTAGGGTGACCAGATGTCCCGATTTTATAGGGACAGTCCCGATTTTTGGGTCTTATATAGGCTCCTATTACCCCCCACCCGATGTCCCGATTTTTCACATTTGCTGACTGGTCACCCTAGGCGTTGGTTAGGCATGTGGTAAGCAGTGACTTCTGCTATTCTGCTCAGCTCTGCTCTTTTAACCTCATCCTAACGAACCACCCCCTCTCCACCCATCTGTTGCAGCATCTTGGACATGTAGATGTGAATTTGTTTGTACAACATGTAGCACGCTGAGGCTTTGATCTTTGATTGGGGTTCCGAGGGACTATGGTCATATAAATAATCATGTGATCTTAAGGGCCTTCCCCCCCATCCCCTCAAAACTACTATGACCTTTACTTGTGACTACAGCTAGAGGAAAGTCAGGGAAGGGAAGAAGCTGGTTCCTCAGTGTTGTGCTGAGAGAGTGCTCAAAAAC
>QXTE01000196.1:2880316-2905173 GCA_003942145.1 Platysternon megacephalum | reverse complement strand
TGAAGTTCTCTGTTTATCTACAAGGCAGCAGGATGGCAGGCTTCCCCCACACACTGGCCTGCCAGGACACCCAGTCATAAGAACATAAGAACGGCCATACTGGGTCAGACCAAAGATCTATCTAGCTCAGTAACCTGTATTCCGACAGCGATGCTTCAGAGGGAATGAACAGAACAGGGAATCATCAAGTGATCCATCCCCTGTCGCCCATTCCCAGCTTTTGGCAAACAGAGGCTAGGGACACTTCAGAGCATCATTTTGCATCTCTGCCACGCCTGGCTAATTGCCATTGATGGACTTATCTAGTTCTTTTTTAACCCTGTTATAGTCTTGGCCTTCACAATATCCTCTGGCAAAGAGTTCCACAGGTTGACTCTGCGTTGTGTGAAGAAATACTTCCTTTTGTTTGTTTTAAACCTGCTGCCTATTAATTTCATTTAGTGACTCCTCGTTTTTGTGTTATGAGGAGTAAATAACACTTCCTTATTTACTTTCTCCACAGCTGTCATGATTTTATAGACCTGTATCATATCCCCCCTTAGTTGTCTCTTTTCCACGCTGAAAAGCCCCAGTCTTATTAATTTCTCCTCATACGGAAGCCGTTCCATACCCCTAATCGTTTTTGTTGCCCTTTTCTGAACCTTTTCCAATTCCAATATATCTTTTTTGAGATGGGGTGACCACATCTGCACGCAGTATTCAAGATGTGGGCATACCAGGGATTTACATAGAGGCAATGTGATATTTTCTGTCTTATTATCTATCCCTTTCTTAATGATTCCCAACATTCTGTTCGCTTTTTTGACAGTCGCTGCACATTGAGTGGAAGTTTTCAGAGAACTATCCATAATGATTCCAAGATCTCTTTCTTGGGTGGTAACAGCTAATTTAGACCCCATCATTTTATACGTATTGTTGGGATTATGTTTTCCAACGTGCATTACTTTGCACCGTGCTGATCTGGGGGGTATTTTCTCTAGGGCTCAGAGCAGTAGCTCCGTGCCCAAGACCAATGCAATTGTTGGCGCCTCTGCTTAGTCCACCATGTGTAGTGGTTCGTTTGTAACACCTGGAGCTGAGCTCCATGGTGCCCAGGCTACTGACCCCTTACTAGGTGGGAACAGTGTCTGATCCCTGCTGAGCTGGGTTGGAGTTTGGCTACGGACCAAAGGCGAGAGGTTCTGCAGTGCATTGGCAATGCCCAGCAGCAGCCAGCCCCCATCAGCGCTAATGTGATACCTTCAGGAACCAGGCTTCCTTTCTTGGACAATAGGTGTATTTATGCCTGGAGTGGACACAGGCAGAGGCATCCACTGTGAGATGCCCTGGAGAGATTCAACTTCAAACAGCAAACCAAACTAGAGCCCCCCTCCCCACCTAGAGCCCCCCTCCCCACCTAAGAAATTCCTCCCCGCAGTTGGACTTAGCAAAGGCTTCCCTGGGGCAGGGTTGCTTGGGGGGGGGGAGGGCGGGGGCAGTAGATAGCTTGTGCCTCTTCTCATACACCCTTTGAGTGCTGAATCCTGGCACCTTATGCAGGCAAAACTCCCTGTGAAGTCAGGGAGGGTCTTCGTTGTGTTTTCATCACATGAGCAGGTTCCCATTGTCCCTAGCTGCTCTTCGCACCCAGAGCTAACAGTGAGACTCGCAAAAGCTGTTCCTAAGGTGGGGTGAGTGTGGTGAGCCAGACAATAAAGATCTTTCTCCTGTTCTTATGCTCCGTACCTAAACAGAGCTCCACCAAGATATTTAAACATAGTGAGAGATTCAGATCCACACGCGGCATCTAAGGACCATAGAGATGCGGTGGGGGGATCTGGAGGAGAATTTCTCTGGCCTGGGCACCCCGTAGGACTGCCATAAGCAGGCTTACACTGCCACCTCACAAACTCCAGTGAAGGAGATAGGCAGGCTAAGACAGGGCAGGTCTGTAGCACATTGCACTGTGAGGCTCTTGCTCCAACTTATGTCCAGGGCAGTTTTGGCCCTGGTGGATGCTAAGAATTGGACCCACAATGCACTAGGCCAGCCTCTCTTGCCTTTCTTTTCTATTGTATTCAATAAAGAGTCATTGGGCAATGTTTGGCCTCTGGGTAAGATTCTTGCCCATGTTTGAAAACCAGTTCATTCTGGAGCTGTGATTGACCCAAACTAGGGCGAGTTTTTTCAGTGTGATATGAAGTTCAGTGAAGTAGGCTTACGCACAGCTAGAGCAGTCCATGAAAAATATCTAGATGGCAACGCAGTCAACATGCCGATCTGTGGGAACTTGAAACCACTGTTTCTTTTATCTCTTCCCATGTGGAAAGAGCTCACACAGAAATCACAAAGTTCACCACAGTCTACCTTGAGGGCCTGTAATTAATGAGAACTAGCAATGATGGGCGAAAGAAATGAACAAAGATCCGAATCCTCCCCCAAGCCACAAAAGTACCTTTGTTGGATGGTAACATTTAATTACGCAATGGAGCCAGCCACAGAGATGCCAGCTAGCAATGCTCAAAGGTGGGAACTTCTCACAAAATAATGGGAGATCTAAGATCCTATCTTTGCAGTGAAAGTGCAACTGCAAACAAAGGAACCAGGGATGCCAACTTCCAGGGACCATGGCATTTCCTAGTGCAGCAAGCAAGCCTGCCCATGCATGGTGGTGGAGATGGATGAAGCAAGGAAAACAGAAATGTCAGGCACCAGTAGAGAAAGAGTGAGGGGCCCAGGAAGATGGAACCAATGGAAAGTGCTTGTTGGTCTTGGGGAAATAGGGCTCCCTACTGAGCTCTCACTCACATTACCAAAGGTTGAGCCTGGGAAACGTGTGAGGAAAGCATAGGAACGGCACCAGTGATTCTAGTAAATGGCACTGTGTTTGATGGAGGTGTAACACCGATAGACCCCAGTCGGCAGGATTGAACTTGGAACCTTTGAAGCTTAGTGCATGAGCTAAAAGCCACATGGCTGGTAGCTAAGGCTATAACAGACTCTTTAACCTTTAAGTAGTGTCAGTGCCACTAGAGGGGACAGAGCACCACACCCAGGAGGTGTGTGGGTTACAGAGGCACCATGCATTAGATGGGATCTAAAAGCAAATCCCAAGGGTATAACTCGCTGGTGGTCGTTAAAGGTCTATTGTCACTGTTAGAAAAGATTGCTTTGCTCAGGGGCCAATTCTGGCACCTACATTCAACAAACTTAAAATTCTCTCCCTATCTGTCAAACACACACTGAATAGGATACTCTTCCCTTTCCAGCCCAAACTGTAATGTACAGGTGTTGTGCACTATTAAAGGGCTGACATGTTCCACTCCGGAACGGGCTGCTATTCTGTATATGGTAGGTATGAAATACTACTCTTATTACTTCAGTAGCAGGTGAAGTAATCCCAGCACAGCTTGTAAAGCACGTTGGAATGAAAGACACTTGTAGAGCTGCAGGTATTGATATGTATCATTTATACTTATAAGACACAATTAATTTTAGATGCAATTTTCCCCCATTAGATAGACATGAACATCCACTCCAAGAGACCACGTCACTTATCAGCCCGCTGTTTCCTTTGATCCAGCCTTTGGTCCTATGGGAGCTCTACGTTTTATCAGAGATGAGTTCCACGCTTGTGCTTTGACTCCTCTGATGTACTCAGCAGCAGTTGCAATACCAGTGTTGTCATTGGAGGCCACAATGGCTCCCAGGATGCTTTGCACACATTGGTTAATTCAGCCACACATCCAACCCTGTTAGCTAGTTAAATACTATACCCATTTTACAGGTGAGAACGCTAAGGCGCAGAAGAATTACATGATTTGCCCATGACCACATGGGAAGTCTGTGGCAGAGCTGGGAATTGAACCCAGAGCTCCTAGTCTTGTGCTTTAAAAAAAAAAAAACACCTCCTTTTGAGCCACTCAGTGCAACAGCACTGTAATACCTACAGAACACTTGAGAGATAGGCAGCTAGTATGCTGTGACCATGGCTTACCATGTTGTTCCTAATCATCTCATTGCTAGCTTGCGTTGAATCCACCTGTTTTCTCTCATCTTATATTTAAATTGGAAGCTCTTTGGGGCAAGGACTGGGGTTTTTTATGATGTGTGTACAGAGCCTAGCACAATAGGGCCACTTGGCACAATACAAATGGTCATCCACAGTCATCTTCCTGGTGTCCATCACAGCTTACAGAGTCTCTAGTGACCAGTCTACTTTATTCTACCCTCTTCAGTAATAAGGTACTGCAAAACACATGACCTAAATGCCTTCTGAAGGTGGTGCCACGGTTCCACCTTCCTCGCCCATCCTGCCAACATTTTCCCCACCCCAGTGAGCCCGTCCCAGCTAGGCCTTTCTCCACAAACCTGATGTCTAAAGGTCCCTACAGTCACTGACCTGGAGTGGACTGAAACCCGTTAGAAACACTACTGTAACTCCATAGGAAACCAGGCTGAAACAGCTGTCCTACTGCCCCTCTCACTGGAACCTTCTGGGCGCTCTGTGAGGTCCAATTAAAGTCAATAAGAGTTCAGTGTCTAACTCCCATTTGTCTTGTTGTGTTTTAGCTCTTCTGCTGCAGCTCCTGGCCTGAACTCAGGGGGTGAAAGGTGCTTGAACATGAGAAGGAGCAGGGAGGGGCGTTTATGTCTTGGGCAGGGGATTGCTAGCTATCTGTGCAGCCCCCGAGGCAGATGGAGCACACAGCCTCTTTGCACCAGCTCTCCTTTCAGCTCCAGGTTTCGTGTTTCAGCTCCGCCAGGTTTTCTCTGACCGGGGTTAGTCAGGTTGGAAGCACCTTGAGCAGGTAGCATGATGCAGCTGAAAGAGGGTGAGGCCCCCAGATGTGAGAAAGAAGGAAAAGAGTGCCGATGCCTTCACGGTGGGCTGATCTCACTGTCCTCTCTCACCCTCTTGCTCACAGCCACTGTGCCGAACCATGGCAGCCACCTAGCAGGTCAGCCTGGGACGCTTGGAGGGAATGGACAGATGAATCTGCAGATCAACGAGGAAACGTTCTCCGAAGGGGACATGCTGCTCCAGGTACCGTATTCTATCCTAGCCCTCTACACTCACAGAGTGCAAAGAGCACTTTTAAACTAAGAAATATCCTGCACTTCAGTTGGTGGTGTGCAATGGATGAACGTACTGTGGCAAAGTCACTACTTTGAATCCTGCGCTACTGCTTAGCTGCGTGTGCTTGGACATCCCTGTGCCTCTGTGTAATCTGCCTCTGAAATGAGTCTAATGCGAGTGGCGTTCCTGAGTGCTGTGAGATTTTGGGGTCTGTCTTCGCTGCAGGGTTAACTTGAGCTCTTACCCAGGTGTTGCCCCTGGCCCCCATCCTGTCCACACACAAAGCCCTCTCACCCACGTGGGGTGGTGCTTTACACCCAAGCTTGCTGGCCTGTAGGCTAGAGGTTGGGGGCAGCTTGCATATGGGCCGATAACCCACCCACTTGGCAGTGATGATGCAGGCTAGGTCGCTCTGTGCTGGCTGTCCTCCAGTGTCCCCAGACAAGCTCTCCCACAATTCACTGGGAAAGAATCCCAGAGCAGCTCAGTTACTGCAGCCCAAAGACCCAAGGGAAGCCTTAGTGACACACACAGGGAAGTGCAGCACCAGGAAGAGTGCCGGAATGCCAGTGTAACTTTGCACCGTGGCTACTCCCACCTGGCCCAGGCCAACCTGGGTGCCAATCACCCGAGTTAACTCTGCAGTGAAGACATACCCTCAGGCCAACCTGGGTGCCAATCACCCGAGTTAACACTGCAGTGAAGACATACCCTCAGGCCAACCTGGGTGCCAATCACCCGAGTTACCTCTGCAGTGAAGACATACCCCCAGGCCAACCTGGGTGCCAATCACCCGAGTTAACTCTGCAGTGAAGACATACCCTTAATTAGTCTTTAAAGTGCTTGGAGCTCCTTGGATGACAGAGACTACTATATATAAGTATATCTGATGGATAATCGCTAGGGCTGTCGATTAATCCCAGTTAACTCGTGCGATTAACTCAAACCAATTAACTGTGATTAAAAAAAAATTAAACACGATTAATCGCATTGTTAAACAATAGAATACCAATTGAAATGTATTAAATCTTTTTGGATGTTTTTCTACATTTTCAAATATGTTGATTTCTATTTAGGGTGACCAGATGAGAGGAAGAAAATATCGGGACCCGTGGGGGAGGAGGGTCGCTGGCGGAGAAAAAAAAAAAGAGTACCGCGAAATATCGGGACAAATTGCATCCCGACCAAACATCGGGATGCGGGACAAACGCCTAAATATCGGGACAGTCCTGATTTTATTGGGACATCTGGTCACCCTATTTCTATTACAACACAGAATAAAAAGTGCACAGTGCTCACTTTATATTTATTTTTTATTACAAATATTTGCACTGTAAAAAACAAAAGAATAGTATTTTTCACTTCACCTCATACAGGTACTGTAGTGCAATCTCTTTTTCATTAAAGTGTAACTTACACATTTTTTTTTTTTTTTACATAACTGCACTCAAAAACAAAACAATGTAAAACTTTAGCGCCTACAAGTCCACTCAGTCCTACTTCTTGTTCAGCCAATCGCAAAGACAAACAAACTTGTTTACATTTAGGGGAGATACTGCTAACTGCTTCTTATTTACAATGTCACCTGAAAGTGAGAACAGGAGCTCGCATGGCACTNACTTGTTTACATTTAGGGGAGATAATGCTAACTGCTTCTTATTTACAATGTCACCTGAAAGTGAGAACAGGAGCTCGCATGGCACTTTTGTAGCTGGCGTCGCAAGGTATTTACGTGCCAGATATGCTAAACATCAGCATGGATGCATGTCTTCTGGAATGGTGGTTGAAGCATGAAGGGACATATGAATCTTTAGCGCATCTGGCACATAAATAGCTTGTAACACCAGCTACAACAGTGCCATGCGAACGCCTGTTCTCACTTTCAGGTGACATTGTAAATAAGAAGTGGGCAGCATTATCTCCTGCAAAATGTAAACAAGCTTGTTTGTCTTTGCGATTGGCTGAACAAGAAGTAGGACTGAGTGGACTTGTAGGCTCTAAAGTTTTACATTGTTTTATTTTGAATGCAGTTATTTTTTTGTACATAATTCTACATTTGTAAGTTCAACTTTCATTATAAAGAGATTGCACTACAGTACTTGTATGAGGTGAATTGAAATATACTATTTCTTTTGTTTTTTACAGTGCAAATATTTGTAATAAAAAATAAATATAAAGTGAGCACTGTACACTTTGTATTCTGTGTTGTAATTGAAATCAATATATTTGAAAATGTAGAAAACTTCCAAAAATATTTAAATAAATGGTATTCTATTAGTGTTTAACAGCGCGATTAATCGCGATTAATTGTTTTAAATGCTTGACAGCCCTAATAATAACATGTACAAAGATGGTATTTGGAGTTCAAGGAGAAATGTGAAACTGGTCATTCCCTGCCAAGCTGCAGAGCATGAACTCAGCTCAGTGAAACACTCTTGCATCCGAAGAAGTGGGTATTCACCCACGAAAGCTCATGCTGCAAAACGTCTGTTAGTCTATAAGGTGCCACAGGATTCTTTGCTGCTTTTACAGATCCAGACTAACATGGCTACCCCTCTGATACTCTTGTAATGTCCCTCTACAGGGCCTAGAGGGAACAAACACACAGGGCATTCTTTATTGATGGAAACACACACACACACACACACACACACACAGGCCCTGTAGTTTTCTGTCTCATGGGGACCCCGTTTGTTTTGCACAGCTAGGTCTCAATTAAACTCTGACTCTTTGTGTCCCTGTTAGTAGACCACATGCCACGCCAAGACCACAAAGTACGGGTGGTTTTAGGGTATCGGAGAGTTCACTAGCCATTGTACTGTGCAGGGCACTAGCACAGCATGTGTGATGTGGAAAATCCCTGCTCCGGAGATGATGAATAGTTGCAAAAGGTGTTACTGTGTTAATCTGGATCCTAGCAGCTGATTCCCAGAGGTTTGAGTCTGCAACTGCTTCAAACTAAAGGACTTAGTCCTGTTCCTGAGATGGCAGAGGCTCATGTTTTCAGTGCTGACGGTCATGGGTTCAGACTCTGACATCAGCCTGAATGTACACTTATCCAATCAGAGGGGGAGGGATAGCTCAGTGGTTTGAGCATTGGCCTGCTAAACCCAGGGTTGAGTTCAATCCTTGAGGGGGCCATTTAGGGAACTGGGGCAAAAATCTGTCTGGGGATTGGTGCTGAGCAGGGGGTTAGACCTCCTGAGGTTCCTTCCAACCCTGATATTCTATGATTCTATCAGTTACTGCATCTGACCAGTCAGAGCTCACTGATAGAACTCCCATAATTGTTTGTGATGAATGGGACTTTAAGTGAGTGAAGTTAAACAGAGGTATAAGCCTTGGCTTGTCTAGGAGACTTAAGCTCCTGTGTCACTTAGGCCTGAGCAAAGTAGCTCTAAAAATCTGGGCTTTAGAACCTAAATCTGAGTGCAGGAGCCTAACTTGAGGTCTTATTTAACTCTTAGCCATACACCTTTACAGACTCCGCCTACTGCTGATCTCTACCTGGAGAGAAGATGTTTTAGTAGCACTATTGTAGAAAGAATTTCGAGAGAAAAGGAGGGTCATTAATATGCAAAGATACTCCTGAATGTTTAAAATCTAGAAATTTTCCATTCCAAAAGGAGAGCATCTAGGAGTTATATCCTCTCTGAAATCCTGTGTTGGGAAGAATTGCAGTGTTGCCAACTGTCACAATTTTATCATATTTCACAATATTTGGAGACTTTCTTAAAGTCCCAGCTCCTGGAGTTAAGTGATTAGGTGGGACTCTCCACTTCCATTGTTTTAAAAGATGTTTCTAGCTTAATGGTTCCAAAGAAAAGCTTGAAAATGTGACCCAAATGGACCTTAGAGAGAGACAAACCAGAAGGCAAATGGAATGAATTTCAAATGTATTCTTTGGCTTAAAAATCATGATTAAAAAAAAATAATCTCCTGATTTTTGCAGTTCTAACGCATGATTTTTCAACACTTGGGTAGGTAATACTGAAAATGCACTCTGGCTTTTAGTATCAGAGGGGTAGCCATTTTAGTCTGGATATTTATACCTGCCTCTGGAAATTTCCACTACATGCATCTGACGAAAGCTTATGCTCCAATACGCCTGTTAGTCTATAAGGTGCCACAGGACTCTTTGTCGCTTCTGTCTTATAAATATTCATGCAAAAAAAATCTTGCAAAAAAAAGGTTCTATTGGTGGGAGGCAGGGCCTCAGGGGGAAGAGGAGGGGTAGGGAGCGGCTCATGGTGAAAAGTGGATGGGCCAGGCCTGTCCACTTTCAAAAAGTGAGAGGGCCTTGGTCCCTTGGCCCCTGCTGTTCTGGCGCCCCTGATGCAGACTCCTTGGGCAGTTCCAGAACTTGGTTCTGTAATGCACCAAGGCTCGTCTTCACGGCGGCATCCTTACTAGACATAATTGGAGTTCAAAGTCTTCTGCCAGCTGATGTCATCGTCGGCTGTGGGTGAGAGGGAATGCGCAGCGGCGAGTAATGGTGCCATGTCTCTGCCAAAACCAATTTGGCTTCTAAATGTTGCCATTTGAGAGCTGGCCATTTCCCCCCAGGCCTTGTATGTCTAAACCAAATAACCCACCTCCAGAATTCCTTTGTGATGGAGTCTTGGGAATGAAAACAAGCAGCAAAATGTTATAAAGGAGAGTGACTTAGGGCAGATCCCTGCTTCCACGAGGCTGCTCATAGCCTTCCCCCAGCCCCTCTTGCTCTGTTTGCTTTTGGTGACCCTCCCAGGGGTGGTTTTTGCCAGCCAAAATTAATACCTTGTCTTATTGCAACTGTCACTGGTGCTGAGCACCCCTCCAAGCACCTTGCATGCCCTGGATCCATCAGTACTGAAGACAAAGGACAAGTCCCGACATGAGAGTAAAAAACACTCTCATGTCATGGACTGCTCCTATGTGCAGTATTTCCTCCCCATCCGGGTCAGGCTGGATGAGATCTTGCATGTGACCAGAGCAGCGCTCAAGCCTCCCCGTGTGGAGCGTAAGGCCAGGCACAAACGGGATCCGACAGTACCGACGACGGCTCTGGTACCCACACGTCCAGAACACTGATCAGCATGTGCACCGCCCATCTCACCTGTGCCTCTGCACCCCCAGATAGGCCGACCCCACAGACACCACCTGGGCCCTCTGTCATTTCCAGACACACACCAGGGACTCCTGGATGCTCTGAGCCTTTCTTACTGACGGAGGAGCTGATCCTTCCATATCTGCAGTCTCCACGTCTCTCTGGACCCCCCCTCACCAGTGTCATCCCCACTCTGGAGGACGAACCTCTGCTCTGACTGCCGAAGTAACCTCTGCGATCCTCGCCCTTCACATGCTATTGGCATCTTCAGGTATTTGCATCAATGAGGAAAAATCAGTATCGAAAGCTACACAGATGATGCACTTTATTGGCGCATGTTTCGACTCCGTAGTGGCGAGAGCTTTCCTTCCAGTAGACCATTTTGCAACACTGACATCCATCATTGCGGACCTGCATCACAGACCCCACACCATGGTCCGCCACTGTCTCTCTCTCAAGCCTTTCCCCCACTCATTCAGTCCTTCCATGTTCAACTGCTCTCCGACAACATGGCAGTAGTGTACATCAACCAGCAGGGCAGCACCAAGTCACCCTCCCTCTGCTTCGAGTCTCTTTGCCTTTGGAACCGGTGCATAAAAACCACATAACGCTTCAAGCCATGTATCTCCCAGGCACCTAGAATTCCCTGGTCGATGCACTCAGCAGGACTCTCTACTTCAATCACGAGTGAGAGCTGCATGATGCCACCATGCTACGGTACCTCTTCGAGCACTGGGGTGTCCCTCGGTGGGACCTCTTTGCCACTCATCAGAACTGGAACCTGCCCCTCTATTGTTCCAGCGGAGCAATAGGGGAGGACTTGCGGGGCGCCAGGCTCCTCCTCCCCTGGACAGAACACCTCTGCTACACCTTTCCTCCCATTCCCCTCCCGCCACAAGTACTAGTCAAGATTCTCTGGAACAGCCACTGTGATACTCGTAGCTCCAATCTGGCCCTGTCAGTTCTGGTTCACGAACGTGGGTGGCGCATATGAGAGGCTTGGGGAAGCTAAGCCCCCCCCGAAAAAAAGGCTAGCCATGCAGGGGGCAAGAAATGCAGGATGCAGCGCAGGTCACCGCCCTTTGGAGGCGTGCCAGCCTGCCACCTTTGGAGTGCTGCCACTGGAAGCTTCCTACAAGTGGGGGGGCCTCTGGCCCCTGGATCATGGTCCCATTTGCCTTCCACCCCGAGGCCCTGCTCCCACTCCGCCTCTTCCCCCAAGGCCTGCCTCTCGCTCCTCTCCACCCCCTGTCCTCCACCTGTTGCTCATCCTTAAAGCAGGAAAAAGCGATGGGGCCATGACCCCTTGGCCCCCCACCCATTCCGGCACCCCTTAGCTGAGTTGCTCCGGCATCAGCATGCACAGCAGGGGAAGGAGTCCCAGAGCTGGGCCAGGCAGTGTGAGGCTGTGAGTGCTGATGCTGGAGGAATTTAAAATCTAAGTAGCTCAGGACCTTCAGTCTTGCTCTTGCAGTGCTTTCTGCTTTCCTATGCAAACCTAACCCGCAGGATGATTTTCTTATTTCTTGCCCTTCTGTTAATTTCCCTGGCTCTCCTGTGATCTTTCATTTCTTAAATCTGTGCTTTGATTTTCTATTTCACTTTTTGTGACCAGTTTCTACTCCTGCCTTGGGGCATTTGGAATCCAGTTCTTCTGGTAAGTACTTTGAAAAGTGACTCGCTGCACTGCATATGAACCCCAGGAAGAATTCAGTATCCCCTGCTTATGCTAACTCGTCCAGTGTTATCAGTCTGAAAACCATTAGCCATCATTGTTTGCCCTGCTCATGAAATAAGCTTTCTAACGTCATACCTTAGCTATGGCAGTAATTTAAATGTTATTACACAGTATGCATTACAGTCTGAATTTACTTAGATTGTAAGCTCTTTGGGGCAAGGATCATCTTGGGGCAATGGTAATACGAATAATAATTAATAAACAGCTGATTATCATCAGGGGCCTCATTTCAGAAAAATTCCTGGGGGCAGTAGTAGTTGTGTCAGCATGTAGAACATTCTGCTTAACATTATATCCTGAAAAGCTGGGGCACTGGGCGGGGGGATAGGGAGACAAAAAGTGGAAGACATAATCATAGAATCATAGAATATCAGGGTTGGAAGGGACCTCAGGAGGTCACTAGTCCAACCCCCTGCTCAAAGCAGGACCTAATCCCAACTAAATCATCCCAGCCAGGGCTTTGTCAAGCCTGACCTTAAAAACCTCTAAGGAAGGAGATTCCACCACCTCCCTAGGTAACCCATTCCAGTGCTTCACCACCCTCCTAGTGAAAAAGTTTTTCCTAATATCCAATCTAAACCTCCCCCACTGCAACTTGAGACCATTACTCCTTGTTCTGTCATCTGGTACCACTGTGAACAGTCTAGATCCATCCTCTTTGGAACCCCCTTTCAGGTAGTTGAAAGCAGCTATCAAATCCCCCCTCATTCTTCTCTTCTGCAGACTAAACAATCCCAGTTCCCTCAGCCTCTCCTCATAACTCATGTGCTCCAGCCCCCTAATCATTTTTGTTGCCCTCCGCTGGACTCTTTCCAATTTTTCCACATCCTTCTTGTACTGTGGGGCCCAAAACTGGACACAGTACTCCAAATGAGGCCTCACCAATGTCGAATAGAGGGGAACGATCACATCCCTCGATCTGCTGGCAATGCCCCAACTTATACAGCCCAAAATGCCGTTAGCCTTCTTGGCAACAAGAGCACGCTGTCAACTCATATCCAGCTTCTCGTCCACCGTATCCCCTAGGTCCTTTTCTGCAGAACTGCTGCCTAGCCACTAGGGCCCTAGTCTGTAGCAGTGCATGGGATTCTTCCGTCCTAAGTGCAGGACTCTGCACTTGTCCTTGTTGAACCTCATCAGGTTTCTTTTGGCCCAATCCTCTAGTTTGTCTAGGTCCCTCTGTATGCTATCCCTACCCTCCAGCGTATCTACCACTCCTCCCAGTTTAGTGTCATCTGCAAATTTGCTGATAATGGATCATATAGACCTATGAAAAGTGTGGGGATGCCAACTGTCCCCCCCTTACCCTATAGCAAATGATGCCCCTGCTATCACTGGTGATTGATATATATTAAATATAGATTTATAGATTTTAAGGCCAGAAGGAACCGTCATGATCATCTAGTCTGACTTCCTGCACACTGCAGGCCACAGAAGGGGAGGTTGCTTACCTGTAACTGGAGGTTCTTGAGATATATGGTCCCTATTTGTATTCCACTGAGGGCCTTGTTCAGTATATCTGGACTGAAAGCTCACATCTCATCACACAAGATCTTGACTTGTAACAGGAGCCAACAAGGTATGGATTAGTGCATCTACATTAAAAAAGACTGTGGTGTAGGGAGAAATGCTTCTAAGAGCTGGTCCTGCAGCATTCTAATCAATGGGAGCTTTACAGTTCACTTCAATAGGCATAGGATCAAACTCACATAGTATTGGCCTTTTAATATAGCAACTCTGCGAGCAAAAGTCCTTTGGAACACAGATCAAACCATTTAAGATTAAAACTAGCTCCCATAAAAAGTTTCTGTAACCTGGAAAATCTGACTGTTGATTCACTGTGGAGAGTGCACAAACAGAACCAGTAGCAGGACGAACTGAAGACAGTACTCCGAACAGTCAGTAACATGAGTTGTTCAGTTGAAGCCAATATTGAATCCAGTTGACTGAAGGGGTCTGATTTTTCTTGGCACCCTTGCAAGTGCAAACGTTTAAATAATAACATCAAGAAGCTAAAAGCACATTGTTTCTAGGGAAAGCAATCCTTTTGTGTGACTTGAAGCTGTAATTTTTTTCCTTGTATGCGTTGGCATTTTTTAACACCAGAACAAAGCAGTCATTAATCGATCACAATTTACCAGAAACAATTTTCTCTCAGGGTATTATGGATTTTTCTCCTCTTTTCTTTCCATACAAATAAGGAAGTTATTTTCTTTAGACCAACCAGGAATCCTGCATTCTTTTCCTAGACATAGCGTATTCTATGGGGGGAGGGATAGCTCAGTGGTTTGAGCATTGGCTTGCTAAACCCAGGGTTGTGAGCTCAATCCTTGAGGGGGCCATTTAGGGATCTGAGACAAAAATCTGTCTGGGGATTGGTCCTGCTTTGAGCAGGGGGTTGGACTAGATGACCTCCTGAGGTCCCTTCCAACCCTGATATTCTATGATTCTGTGTGCTGCTCCTGTTGGAGATTACAAAACAAGGGTGAAAGATTTCTCACTACTCAAGTTGCAGGTGGCCTGTACGTTACTTGGGTAAAATATATTACAAGTAGAAGCAGAGCAATTCCTACAGTCTCACACAACTCCTGCTGACTTCACTGGGACTTTACTTGAGTTAGGATTTGAGAAGAATGCAGGGTGCTGGTGACCAAGACATGATATTTTTAGTAGCTGTCTATTTAGAAAGTATAAGCCATTTTACAAATCATTGCCATGCAGGTTCTGTGAATGCAATATTAACAATGACAAAAATGAACATGTCACTTTTTGTGGAAGAGCGACACAATGCAATGGCATTGCCCAGTGTCTCTACAGGACACGGTAATACCATATTAGAGGACTGACTTCTTTCAATCACTATGGGGGGCAAAATCCTCGTTCTGTTGAAGTCAATGAGAGATTTGCCATTGATTTCATTAGAGCCAGGATTTCACCCTTTGTTTCTAGGAATTTTCTTAAACTGCAAAACAATTCACTCTTTGCTCGTTAACAAACCACAGCAGATCTATTATAGTAATCAATGTTGCAAAAAGACACTCCAGTGCAATTGGTGGGGTTTTTTCACAGATGAGTTTGCAATATATCTGAGCATTGTATAAATGGCAACCAAATATCTCAGTATCTCTGTCTATTTTGATGGGTGTACTCAATGCATGAATATTATTTTACCATAACCACGATCTTCCATATTTTTTGGGACCATTCCTCTAATGTGGGGGATTTTTGCTTTGCCATTGAGGAGCTATCAATTTAATTTTTTCCTTTTTAGTATATGCCTTGTATTTAATTGCTGAGTACAGAGCTAACGGTGAAGTTAGCAGGTGACATGAATACAATTAACAGAAGCAGTGAGTATTTGTACAGATTAGGTCCGTGTTAGAAGCTGATTCATCTGCCCTTGGAGAGGTAGGTAAGAGCGCAGTCTATTTGCCAGTGCAATTCTCAGCTGAGTGAGTGCCATGGTAGGATATGTTGAAGGACATTTAGAACATTAGCACCCTTTGGCTGGAACCAGAGTGAACGAACTGTGGTCCCGTGTATGAGACCGGTGGGAAGCATGCTATTGCCGCCTTGAAGTTGGGTCAAAGAATTTGCACATTTCTAATAAGAGAGAGAAAGCAACTGCAGGCACCACAGATGTAAGGGTAGGGTCCCACATAGATCGGAGGCCTCAGAGGCAAGAGGGCACAGGGCAGGGAATACTGGCTCCTATATGGCTATTTCCGCCTCAGAGGTACCCAGCACCCACCTTCCCTGCTCCCCCAGTCCTTATGTTAAGCCACAGTGGCCAGTGCACAGCTTTATTAATGTTTATTTATATACAAATACCCATATGCATACATTTGGGGATAGCCGCCATCTTGGAGAGCAGCAGGGATTAAATCAGGGGCCTCTGGAGCTTAAATGTCTGATTCGCTTCAGCTGGAGCTAAAAAGCCAGGCCCTTCAGTGAAGGGTTGTAGCAGCCTCAGACCCTGTATTATTCAGGCACACAGTCACGTGCACATGGACCACGGTTCTATTTCCACAAGTACTGATGGTGGCAGTGTTTGCCTGGGAGTTTGTGGGGTGGGGATTACCTGGGTGAGTGTGCAGAAACAGTAACCTATCTGACCAGCTACCCAGTGTGGATGGCGTACTCAGAGCAGTGGCTGTGACTGTAAAATGATGAGTTATCCCTGAACTAGAGCCTGATTAAGACACATGCACGGATGAGTCATGCTGTGCTAGGTTCCAGCCAATCCACAAGCCAGGAACTGGCCTGGTGACTCTCAGGGCAGGTATATAAGCCTCACAGCAGCTTAGTCTGCTCATCATCACTCTAGGGCTTGGAACTCTTCCTTGCTTAACCATGGCAACAGCCTTCGCAAGCCTTGCTCCAGCCCCGTTCCTAGTCCTGCTCCATCCTAGCTCTCATTCCAGCCCCGCTCTAGCCTCCTGATTCTGGCTTTGACGCCTGGCTCCAATCTCTAGGCCTGACCACCCCCCATCATGGTTTCTGACAGTGGTAAATCATTAGTTCAGGAATGATCCAAAAAAGGGGCATTTGTCAAGTAAATAGGCAACTGAATTGCAGTGAACAATCTCTAAAATAGGCACTGATTCAGGAGAGCACTTAAGCCTGTATTTAAAACCCATTGAAATCAACAACACTTCAGTTAGTGCTTTGCTGAATCAGAGCCCAAAGACCCATCTTTCTTTACAATCCCCCATCATGCCCCTCGATCTGTTTTGCCCCATGGCTACCAGCCCCGGGTGGCTGGTGGTTCAGTTAATACGGAGAGCTGGATAATGGAGGCTCGGATAATCCGGGTTCTACTGTATATGTTTTTATTTTTTCATAAAATGTAAAAACTAACGATTCTCTGTAAAAATGAAAATTCCATGTTCTCCTGTGGCAAAGGGATTTCTAGGATCCCGGGTAATAAGCTCACACCCAGTCCGGTGGTGTTTCCCCCATGTCATGAACCTATGCACGTGCACAGAAAAGATGGTTGTCACCCTCTAGGACTGGATCTCTTCTTTCTTTCAGGCACTCAGTGGATTTGTCATTGCAGTCACAGCAGAGGGTTATGTGTTCTACGTCTCACCTACAGTTCAGGACTACCTGGGATTTCATCAGGTGAGTAGCATTTTTTTCCTGATTTAAGAAAAGGGTGGTGTGGTTTAAACATGATCAGTTTAGGATAGCTCAGTGGTTTGAGCATTGGCCTGCTAAACATAGGGTTGTGAGTTCAATCCTTGAGGGGGCAATTTGGGGATTGGTCCTGCTTTGAGCAGGGGGTTGGACTAGATGACCGCCTGAGGTCCCTTCCAACCCTGATATTCTATGAAGAGATGCTGAGAACTCCATGGGTATGTTTTTGTTTTTTGGGGGGGAGGAGGGATAGCTCAGTGGTTTGAGCATTGGCCTGCTAAACCCAGGGTTGTAAATTCAATCCTTGAGGGGGCTGTGATGGGTTGGATCACAGAAACCCCCTTGGGAGCTGCCAACTGATGTGCAAAGGCTACCTCTGTTCCTGTCTTCCCTGCCAGCTCAGTGGCTTCAGCACCCTGTCTTGCTGAAGCCAGACACACCCGTCTGCTCCAACACAGACTCAGGGTCTGAATTACCTGCCCCAAAGCTGCAGGTTTACCTGAAAACAGCTCACAGAAGTGTGCTTGGCTTTAGCACTCAGACGCCCAACTCCCAGTGGGGTCTAAACCCAGATAAATCCGTTTTACCCTGTATAAAGCTTATGCAGGGTAAACTCATAAATTGTTCGCCCTCTATAACACTGATAGAGAGATATGCACAGCTGTTTGCTCCCCCAGGTATTAATACATACTCTGAGTTAATTAATAAGTAGAAAGTGATTTTATTAAATACAGAAAGTAGGATTTAAGTGATTCCAAGTAGTAACAGACAGAACAAAGTAAGTTACCCAGCAAAATAAAATAAAATGCGCAAATCTATGTCTAATNTTTAGATACAAGAGTGGTACATTTATACAAATAGGATGATCACTCAGTAGATTATAAGCTTTGTAATGATACCTTACAAGAGACCTTTTGCATGAAGCATATTCCAGTTACATTATATTAACTTATGTTTTTATAAAACTATTCCAATTACATTATATTCACTTATTATCATGTTTTTATAAAACCATATAGACTGCACAACGTCACAGGGGCCATTTAGGGTTCTGGGGCAAAAATCTGTCTGGGGATTAGGTCCTGCTTTGAGCAGGGGGTTGGACTAGATGACCTCCTGAGGTCCCTTCCAACCCTGATATTCTATGATTCTATGATTCTAATGTCCATTACTAGGTGAGATGCAGGTTCTTCTCTTGGACAATCATAAACCTTGATGTTATTAAATCAATTGCATTATCCTGGGATAATGAAAACAAACAGACACTGTCCTTAATATAATGTTAGCACATGCAGACAGAGCTGTGTGCATGCACTACATTGGCAGACAGCACATATGTGTACCTTTCTGTTTGGGACTTAAATCAAGCTTATTAGCATATGTTATAACATATGGTGGAGGGATGTGTGTTTTGTTAAATCTGTGAGTTTAATTCAGTGCTCACAAAAGACATGAGCAGTTCTGCCAGTGCTCCTCTATTCACACACTGACCTCTGTTCACACACTTCTGCTGCCCACTCTCCCATCCCCACCTCTGTCAATGTATATCAGGGCTGGTCTACACTACACAGTTAGGTCGACCTAAGGCAGCTTATGTCGACCTAATTATGTCGGTGTCTACACTACAGCCTTCCTCCCTCCTCTTGGTGAGCCATGAAATTGACAAGGCTGCCCGGCTCACGGAGGAGAAGGAGAAGCCGAGGCAGCTGGACCTTGCTCCCTGGGGCGAGAAGCCCCAGGCAGTTTCCCCCGGCTCTTGGCAGGGAACAGGGAGGGGAGACGCCCTGGTTGCTTTGGACCCAAACCCAAAGGGGAGAGGAGAGGGGGGCAGACTGGGTTCTCAGCTCCCCACACTGCCCTTCTTAGGTCGGTAGAAGCGCCCCTGGTGTGGACGTGCACCACCACAGTATTTACTGCAGTGGCTGTAAGATGACCTAATATAGGTTAAAGCAGCAAAGAATCCTGTGGCACCTTATAGACTAACAGATTGCTGCTTTTACAGATCCAGACTAACACGGCTACCCCTCTGATACTTGACACTAATATAGGTTGACTTACATTTCTAGTGTAGACGTACCCTTAGTCTTAAGCAGCATTAGTCCTGGGCAGTAGGAGAAGCAGGAGGATACCACACTCATTTTCATTGCGACCGAAGCTGGGATTTGAAGCCAGGTCACTCGAGGTGGAAATATAGCTGACTTTTTGTGGTGCTAGAGAGACTAGCTGGTTTGTGAAACAAACAGCCTGAGAAGATTTCCCCTAAAAAGTCACCTGGATTGTGAGATTTGACCAGGGCCGGCTCCAAGCACCAGCTTAACAAGCAGGTGCTTGGGGCGGCCACTCGGGAGAGGGGCGGCACGTCCAGCTATTCCGTGGCAATTCGGCGGAGGGTCCCTCACTCCCGCGCCGAGCGAAGGACCTCCCGCCGAATTGCCGCCGCAGATCGCAATCGCGGCTTTTTTTTTTTTTTTGGCTGCCTGGGGCGGCAAAAACCCTGGAGCCGGCGCTGGATTTGACAGCCTCAGGTGTCCTGATTCAGAATGATTGACAGGAGCCTGGGAAGCATTTTCTGAAACTACTGCACCTTTAATAAAGTAGTGATACAAAAAAAGAATAGGGCCCAATTCTGTAAGGAGCTGAGAACCTTCTGCACTCCTAGTAAACTTACTGAGTAAAGGGTGCTCAGCAGAACCATGCCCCTCTGCAATAATTTTAACAATAACTCTACCTACAGCCTTCACTCGGGCCCCTGGTGTGTGTATAGTTTGATGCTGCTGTAACTATAGATCAGTGATACCCAGACTGAGGCTTGATAGCTGCAAGTGGCTCTTTAATGCATCTCCTGCAGCTCTTTGCAGGACATAATATTAAAACACTGTGTGGTTCAATTAATAACTAATCCGGATGTTATTAACCAATTACATTTGCTAAAATAATAATACTTGGTCAGTCATTTTGTTGTGAGAATAATTATATATATATATACACACTCACACACACACATATATATTAGGGCTGTTGATTAATCTCAGTTAAGTCACAATTAACTCACAAAAATTAATCGCAGTTTTAATTGCACTGTTAAACAATAGAATACCAATTGAAATGTATTAAATATTTTGGATGTTTTTCTACATTTTCATATATATTGTATTCTGTGTTGTAATTGAAATCAAAGTGTATATTATTTTTATTACAAATATATGCACTGTAAAAATGACAAACAAAAGAAATATTTTTCAATTCACCTCATACAAGTACTGTAGTGTGCAATCTCTTTGTCGTGAAAGTGCAATTTACAAATGTAATTTTTTTGTTACATAACTGCACTCAAACACAAAACAAAGTAAAACTTCAGAGCCCACTCAGTCCTACTTCTTGTTCAGCCAATCACTAAGTTTGTTTACATTTACAGGAGATAATGCTGCCCTCTTCTTATTTACAGTGTCACCAGAAATTGAGAATAGGCATTTGCATGGCACTTTTGTAGCCGACATTGCAAGGTATTTACGTGCCAGATATGGTAAACATTTGTATGCCCCTTCATGCTTCGGCCACCATTCCAGAGGACATGCTTCCATGCTGATGACGCTCGTTAAAAAAATAATGTGTTAATTACATTTGTGACTGAATTCCTCGGGGGGGGGGGTAATTATATGTCCCCTGCGCTGTTTTACCCCATTCTGCCATATAGTTCATGTTATAGCAGTCTCGGATGATGACCCAGCACATGTTCATTTTAAGAACACTTTCACTGCAGATTTCACAAAATGCAAAGAAGATACCAATGTGAGATTTCTAAAGATAGTTACAGCACTCGACCCAAGGTTTAAGAATCTGAAGTGCCTTCCAAAATCTGAGAGGGACAAGGTGTGGAACATGCCTTCAGAAGTCTTAAAAGAGCAACACTCTGATGCGGAAACTACAGAACCTGAACTACCAGAAAGGAAAATCAACCTTCTGCTGGTAGTGTCCGACTCAGATAATGAAAATGAACGTGTCGGTCCACATTGGTTTGGATTGTTATTGAGCAGAACCAGTCATCAGCATGAACGCATGTCCCCTGGAATGTTGGTTGAAGCATTAGGGGACATATGAATCTTTAGTGCATCTGGCACTTAAATATCTTGCGACGCCGGCTATAACAGTGCCATGAGAACACCTGTTCTCACTTTCAAGTGACATTGTAAACAAGAAGCGGGCAGCATGATCTCCTGCAAATGTAAACAAAATTCTCTGAGCGATTGGCTGAACAAGAAGTAGGACTGAGTGGACTTGCAGGCTCTAAAATTTTACATTGTTTCATTTTTGAATGCAGGGTTTTTTGTACATAATTCTACATTTGTAAGTTCAACTTTCATGATAAAGAGATTGCACTACAGTACTTGTATGAGGTGAATTGAAATATACTATTTCTTTTGGGGTTTTTTACAGTGCAAATACTTGTAATCAATAATAAATATAAAGTGACCACTGTACACTTTGTATTCTGTGTTGTAATAGAAATCAACATATTTGAAAATGTAGAAAACATCCAAAAATATTTACATAAATGATATTCTATTATTGTTTAACAGTGTGATTAATCACAATTAATTTTTTTAATCGCTTGGCAGCGCTAAAATAAATATATATGTACATAAGTGTGTGTGTGTGTGTGTGTGTATTAGGGTGACCAGACAGGGTAATAGGAGACTATATAAGAAAAAGACCAAAAAATCTGGACTGTCCCTATAAAATCGGGACATCTGGTCACCCTAGTGTGTGTGTATACACACACACACACACACTCTCTCTCTCTCTCTCTCTCTCTCTCTCTCTAAATATTTCCCTCTCATACTGTTTAAATAGGAATGTATAGTACTATAGTAAATAAAATGATGAGTTCACACTACTGTGGCTCTTTTGGGTAATGATCGCTAATTTGGCTCTGGAACCACTGCAGTCTGAGTATCACTGCTATAGAGTTTCAAAGTATGTAATTATAGCATTAAACTGCACTTCACTTGCTGCAAATTGTGCCAGATTCATCATTTTCCTGTGCAAAGTGAGTGTGCATGCTTTGCACTGGTGGAAATGACCTAGGCCAGATGTAGGGCACCAGCAAAGCAGGTCTGTTAAGTAAAGCAGAGTAATAATGAACATTTGCTGGTGTGTTTGTAGCCCAGCTAATAGGCTTCATGGTGAACTGAGCCATCTCCAGAATTGCAGTTAAGGAAGGCAGCATTTCAAATCCGAATGCAGCTGTGTTACCTTCATACTTACAGAGTGAAATCCTGGGTCATTGAAGTCCGCAGCAAAACTCCCATTGACTTCAAGGGGGCCAGGATTTCCCTCAGGGCATTATTTGAGAAAAACAACATGTTTATGTCATTAAAGACGGTGTCGTAACACATATGCACAAAGGGACAGAAATAAGGGTGTACAATGAAGCCTTGAAGTTAGAAATTGTATGAAGTATTCACAGGGCCCGCGCAACCCATTAGGTGACCTAGGCGGTCGCCTAGGGCGCTACTATTTGCGGGGCACCGGCGCCCCGTCTGTCCGTTGAAATTTGGAGGCGGGACCTTGCGCCGCCGCTGTTGGGGGCGGCATTTCGGGGGCGGGACCTTCCGCCGCCTAGGGCGCCGGAAAAGCTGGCGGCGCTCCTGAGTATACATGTATATTCTCTTTACACAATTCCTTCTTGTGAAAGATAAATTTTGTTTCCTGCCACAGTGTGGTTATAAAAACACTATCCAAAGGTAACATTTTTTCCCCGTGTTGGTTTCTGAAATAAGCCTTCTGCTTCATCTCATCTGGAAAAAGGCAACAACCTCAGTAGGATTTTTTTCTTTTTTTCTGTAGTTTGTGAACTGCCCAGAGCTGAAATGTCAGCTCCCATCTTAGTGCCTATTACGTTTCCCAACATAAACAGAGGTAGACAAATGTTTGTTTGTTTGCTAGCAATTCTCTCTCTCTCTCTCTCACCCACCCACATACAATCACAAAAAAACAATTGTTTTGGGTCAAACCAAACCCAACATTTTTCAAAATTTTCAGGAAATCAATTCGAAAAAAATATTGTTGTGGGTGAAAATGAAACATTTCATTCGACAAAATAAAAATGTTTTGTTTGGATTCCAACCATTTACAACATTTTTATAGTGTTTTTTTTTTTAAATGAAAATTAAAGGAACTTTTGGACCAAAAAGTTGAAACCTTTTGTTTAGAAAATGTTGAAACAAAACATTCCATTTTCTTCAGTAATTAATTTGTTGAAATCGACATGAATTCACAGAATGTTTCCATGTTGCCATATCTGACTTTTTCTCTGGAAAAAGTTATTGCAAAAAATGTTGCCAGCTCTGAACATAGTCCCCTCCACAGAACCAAACAATCAACTGTAATTTTATTGACTATTCTTAGCGTTAGATGCAGTGTATTAACAACCTACCTAACTTCATTTTATTCTCCAAAGCGTTTCCTTCCTTGATTTGCAAAAATAGCTATCAGATATCAGTTGAAGAATGGCACACTTCTACTTATTCTCTGCCCCATCTCTTGTCGCTAACGTTTAGCATGATTAGGTTCTGTTTACATTACATCCAGTTTCTTCCCATTCTGTTTGTTTCGAAGTTTGGCACAGTATCATGCTTTGAATGCTAAAGACATAGTAGCAAGTTTAAATGATTTTTAATTAGAGTTCCTATACAACCAGGGGGGAAAGTGAGGTCATCTTAGTTTTAATTAACTTGTCCCACATTTTGTAAGACATCCGAAGGGTCTTTAAATACAAGCCAGCAAGCCAAAACACTGGATACACTGCGTACATGGAGCCTGGTAAATATTGTGAGGTGCTCAGATACTACAGTAATGCAACTATATAAGGAGCTAAGATGTGATGGTCAGCATAGTTTTAAGGCCAGAACGATCACCTAGTCTGACCTCCTGCATAACTCCCAGAAATTTCTGCAGCAAGCCCATATCTTATGGGATATCTTCTTATTGTTGGGGACAAATTCAGATCTAGTGTAAGATCCTGTTAACACCAGGTCTAAAATGGCCCATGGTGGAATGTGACAGCATCAAAATGTTGTGAAGCCATCACCACGGTGCAGTGTTTATCCCAAAGGGTAAACATTTTGAAGAAGGCCTTGCCAGGGAAAATCAAACCTTACCTCCTGGCAATAGCACATGTGGCAAGAAAGGGATTTTATTTTTTTTATCAAAGCTTCCAGTGGGCTGCTGTTAATCACCAAGAATAAAAGAACATTGCACAACTTTCTATCAAGGACTTGGCAGTGCCCTTTTTTTAAAAACACGAGAGCATCGTTGGTTTTAGTCTCCTGTCTGGCTGCAGCGTACGGGATACAGCTGCAGTGCGAGGTGGCTGGGCATTGATTCAGTGCTGAGAACAGGAGCCCATCCTGGCAGTGACAGGCAGCTACAAAACCTGCTGCAGGGAAGTCACTGCTGTTACTCGGTAATGCGGAGCCACGCTGCAAAGTTACAGCCTCTTTGTATCGAGCACCAGCTCCAAAGCACTGCCCGTATTCCTGGGGCGGCGGAGCTATGTCTTCCTGCAGTGTGGGGATTCTGCCATCTCTTTGAGTTACGTTTTCCCTGACACGTCAGACTCCTCAGCTGAACCAGAGTTGAGTTGCTCCAGCTGCGTCCCTTTCCTAGCCCCACACAGGGCACCTCTGAAAAGACCTCAGACCACGGCGAGGCTCAATGCAGGGTTGTTAATAGCAAGAGCGGGGCATTCCCTGTACTCCAGCTGGTGCCCTCTTTCCCCAGAGAGCCTTCCCATGGATTGGTGGGTGGGAAGGGACAAGCGTCTTTGCCAG
>QXTE01000196.1:2869138-2879890 GCA_003942145.1 Platysternon megacephalum | reverse complement strand
GGGCTCCGGCCCAATCCGCACCGGGGGCAGGGCAGGTTCCCTGCTTGCCTGCCTGCCTGCCGCCGCTCGCGTCGCACCAGGAAGCAGCTGGAACCCGGGGGAGGAGGGGCGCAGNGAATCCTGGATCTTAACACTCCTGACCCCGGGAGAGGCTCAACCTGAAAAGGCACTTGGTGGCCTAGGCTTATAGGTAGTTTTAAAGATTGCTGTGCACAGGTCTTGCACAGCAGGTGGCCTGGGAAGAGACTATGGACCAAACATTGAACATGGTGCCAGCAGGGAAATCAGGTAGCGTTTGTAATGTTTATTTCTATTTTTCTGTTGCTAACAGTTGGCTTTCAGCTGAAACTGTTAATTCTTTGATGCTCAATTAAAAAGTAACCCTAAAAGCCACCCAAACTGAACTTCATGAATGCCCTCCACCATGGCCTAAGCAGTGGGAGAAGGGGAGAGGTACATTAAATGAAAGAGTCTGTTTGATTTCCAGGAGGCGTGGGAGGAAATTCTCAGGCACACTGGTTTGAAAGTCGTTTTATATTTTGCATAGCCTGACGGATTGATTCAGTCCACGTGTCCCTTGTACGAGGTCCAGGAGGCTGTTTTCTCCCTTCTGGTGGGAATGCTTCCCAGCCAGATGGCCTCTGGCTTTGAATGCCACAGTAATACAAGTCATAAGATTATAGCCCCACTTTCAGAGCCTTCATTCTCCAGCTAGTCTGAATGACTCGACCATGCGGCTGATTTAACCGCTTTGCTGTGCAGTTGTCTCCGTGGCAGTTGTCAAAGGGTCGGCCTGCAACACTTAGTCAGTCTGGCAGTGCTGAGGAAGCCAGACCATGCACAGGTGTTGAGCCACAGACAGGGGATATGGGCTGCAGAGCAGTGCTGCTGCGATGAATTTAGTTGTGCCTTTCAGTTCCTGCTCCATGTGGGAGGGATAGCTCAGTGGTTTGAGCATTGACCTGCTAAATCCAGGGTTGTGAGTTCAATCCTTGAGGGGGCCATTTGGGGCAAAAATCTGTCTGGGGATTGGTCCTGCTTTGAGCAGGGGGTTGGACTTAGATACCTCCTGCGGTCCCTTCCAACCCTGAGATTCTATGATTCTGCATATGGAGTTGTGGGTCTTCCAGCTGAGTGGGTGTTCAATGGCGCATTCTCTTTGATTTCTTTTCAGTCAGACATCATCTACCAGAGTGTGTTTGAGCTGATCCACATGGACGATCGAGCCATGTTCCAGGGCCAGCTGCATTGGTCCCTAAACCTGCCTCCGTACAAGGAACCGNGCGGGGGGGGGAAGGGAGCGCTGGCAATGCAATTGGTGGCTGCTTTGAGCAGGATGCTGTTCTGAAGAAAACTTATTCTTAGTGGGAGAATCAAATCGGTTTTGATGGGCCATGGAGAGCCTGGCCAGTTACAAAGGTCAAGGAAGGGAGGAGCCAATAAACTCGCACCAGTGTGTCTAAGCTGGGTCTACCAGCGTGTTTAAAATGGAAACAAAATCTCTAGAGAGAGAGCCAAACCCACTCTTCCCTTCTCAGGGCGGCACAGGGTTTCCATTCGTGGCCTCCCACAGAATGGGAAGCTAGACCTCCACATATGGCTCTGAGAAGAGAGGGGTAAGAGCCAGGGTATAATATCTCTTTGGCTCCAGGCCTGACCAGTGCCCATCAGGGTCAGTGGGAGTCTCTATCCCAAGAAAACCTTGAAAAAATAATGAGGCTGCAGCACCTAGATCTGATGCATAAGATCGACTTTCCAACAGCATGATGGTGGCACTGCCGCCCACCCAGAACATCTCACGGCCTTTCCCAGCAGACCCCCGTACACAGAGCAAGCAGGGACGGCAGCATAGATCCCTGTGAGCCAAAGGAACCATTGCACAACTCCACCTCTGGCAGCTTCCACAGGGAAGACCCACCGCAACACCAAATCATAGAGTTTAAGGCCGGAAGGGAGCACCATCTAGTGTGACTTCCTGTATGTCACAGGCCAACACCAGCACCTGTACACTAAACCCAGCAACCAAAATGAGACTAAAGTGTGACAGTCCACGGGCTGCACAGGCAGAGAATAGGAAGGACCAAGGCACATCAGTGCCCGAGTCCCCATAGGGGCAGGGAATGTTCTCCTGCCTGGCCCTGCCAGAGCCTTCAAAAGAGCCAACAATGCTTCTTGGGCAACAGGGTGAAGGCTGGCTAAGATCTACCAATGCCTGAGCCCTGTCCATCCCTAGGAGATCATCCATAGACGAGACCAACAGAGTCCTAGGCCATATCCAGGCTGAAAACCTGAAGGACTCAGATGAAACTCAAGTCACCTGGCTACATCTTTCAGAATGACCCTTCCAGCCAAAGGGAAGGTTTGAGATGGGGCAGCAATGCCCAAGGTGAATCATGTTCAACAGGCTCATCATTGCACCTCAAATGGTTCAACAGAATGAGGAACTAGCGCGAAGGGTACATCTGCACAGCAGGTGGGAGGGCACTTCCCCGTGTGGGTACACAGACGTGCGCCAACTCTGCTGGAAAATAGCAGTGTGGCCATGGTGGCACAGGCAATGGCTCGTGCGTACCACCCAAGTACAAACCTACCCTACATACTCAGGTGACTACACACCCTTGGAAGCACCCTTCCAGCTGGGGTGTAGACATGCCCTAAGACAGTAGAAAAGGCTTGCTGGTGTAGCCATACTGGTATAACTATATTAACAAATCCTTCTCGTGTCGATGCAGCTTATACCAGCTGAAGTGTGCGTTTGCTGGTATAGTTTTTATTGCATTTACACTAGGACTTTTGTCAGTGTAGATAGGTCATAAAAAAAATCACCTGCTAACCCTCATTACTGTACTGACAAATATCTAGTGCTGGTCTGGCCTTACTCTGCGTTTCCTATGCTTGTGTAGATCAAGACCATGAGAGAATTTACTCCCAGGGGGCTTTTTAGAATTGAAGCTCTCTTTAACAACAAAAAGGAGAGAACAACAGCGAATATGTGTTCTCCCTCATTGGCATCACTCTGGTCTATGTGGTCTATGCCCATGAGGCAGGAATTGTTCCCTGTCTGCCTTTAAAGGCATGTTTATTACAACACTGATGAATTAGTGGCCAAATACTGTTTGAGATGCCTTCTAAAAATGCTTGCGGCACTAGCCCTGGGACTGACTTTAATCATGTATGTTTGGCCTTAATTTTTTCCTATTTCAAAAAAAAAAAAAAAAAAAAAAATCAGACCATATTATGGGCTGCTAATTTCTTCTGACAGGTTTCACCACCTAATTTGAAGCTTCTGGATTCACATAAGCAGTCCACTGGCTGTCTAGAGCTGAAGTAAGAGAAAACAACTCTCTTGCCTTCGTTGGCTGGCATCCACCTAGCCTAGCTTAGATGATAGCCTGTAGGCCCCCATCCTGCAAAGACTTAAGCACATGCATGCTGACTTCAGTGGTTACAAACAGTATAGAAAGCTAAGCACGTGTCTCAGTCTTTGGAGAATCAGGGCCTTAGGGTGCGTCTGTGTATACGCATGATACATTATTCACAGGCATGAAACTTTAAAAGGGCTGAATTAATTTCCAGTGTAATCAATTACAGCACCTTATTCTGTTCTGGGCGGAGACAGTGCCTGGCAAGCTTGATGCCAGATCATCCCTCTAAAGCCAAGTGACAGACCCCAGAAAAGAAGCACGTGTGCTGGGAATGCCAACTGACTCTCACACAGTGCTATAATTAGGGGTCTGCTCAGCTTCCAATGTGCTCGTGTGTCTTCTGTGAAGATGAACGGGAGCGCTGCACGTGTATGGAGGGGAGAACAGGCTCCCAAGAGGCTCGTTCATGCCAAACAGCATTGCCCAAGCCTATCCTCCGTGCCTGGTGGACATTAAGGACTCAGCATAACAGGAATGTTCTGAAGCGGTTTCAAGCCAGATTAATACATTCTCTCTTGTTTTGGTTTGGTTTCCTAGCCATGCCTCATGTAGACAGCAGCACCACCACCACCATGGATGACCCCCAGCACCTGCCACCTGAGAATTCCTCATCCTTAGAAAGAAGCTTCATCTGTCGCTGCCGTTGCTTGTTGGACAACTCCTCGGGATTCCTGGTAATCCAGCCAGCAAGGCACTTGGGCTCAGACCCCCAGAGAGATTTAGGCACCTACCTCTCAATGGGAGCTAGGCTCAAGGTCTTGCTCCCTTGCTGCACTTGCGCCATGACAGCCACGCCCCTGGGAACAGACTCTGAGCCTGGCTTCTCGAGTAGGTGCTAGTTTCTGCTGTGGGGCAGTGCAAACCTGACCAGAGATGATGGGAGTTGATGGGGAGTATTGGGATATTTCCCCATTCATGCCACACTGTGGGGAGTCCACAGAGCTCTGCCAGGCTGAAGCTTCCTCTGGACAGTTGGGATTTTGAGATGAGACAGTAGAGAGGAAGGATGGCCTGGTGGCCAAGGCCCTGCCCTGGAACTCAGAAGAACCATGTTCAATTCTCTGTGTGCCCTGGGGCAATTCTCACTGTGCCTCTGTTTCTCATGTGCCCAATAGGGATAATGGCAGTGTCTTATCATCTGTGAAACAGGGATCATTTTTCCCAGCTCACGGGGGATATATTCAGTAATGTCTGTGTGGGGCCCGGATGCTACAGTGGTGGGGTGTTGAATGGAGAGATTTTGATATGAATAATCCATGTCACTAATGTATATCTTTGTCATCCCCACTTTTTCCTTCTTCCCCAAAGGCCTTGAATTTCCACGGCCGTTTGAAATTCCTCCATGGGCAGCGAAAGAGAACAGAAGATGGGACCCTCAGGCCTCCCCAGCTGGCTCTGTTTGCCATCGCAACTCCGCTCCAACCGCTTTCTATCCTGGAGCTTCGAACCAAGACCTTCATCTTCCAAACAAAACACAAGCTGGACTTTACCCCCATGGCCTGCGATTCAAGGTATGGCACATGCTCACAGCTCTCGTTAAGTTTGCTGAGGATATAGGCAGACATCATGCTATAGCAGATGTGAAATGCGAAACAAGAGCTGCTAGTACTGCTGCTGTAGAAACAGAGAAACCAGTAGATTGTAACCCTGGCCAAATGCCGGATTCAGTGAATAGAGAAAAGAAAATCTCCTATGCAAACTTTGTCCGTTGCATTACAAATAACCAGCATTAAACATAATTACATTCAAAGGGACATCATCAGGTTAAAACCCACTGTGTCTCCAAACATATTTCCAGCTATCGGCATAGGCTGGGATTATCACAGCAGCATAAAGGAGTTAGGTGCCTGTCCATGGGCCAGCTGCCTCCTAAGAGCTTGCTCATGGCCTGCAGTCACTCTGCAGCATCCCCGCCTTGGATTCCCTTTTCTTCAGTTCTGGGCCTATAACTCAAACTATCAGAAAAACTCTTCTCAAGTTCAGCAGTTCTCCCTAGACTCCCAAAACAGAGTTCTCAAACCTTCCACATGTTCCCACTCCTAGTCTTTCCCACCAGACCTTCTCTGCCTCAAGTCTTTTCTTTAAAGACTCAGGGTCCCCTCACAGAGCCTGTTTATGCTCAGCAGCCTCTCTAGTCTTTGCCATTTCCCACTGTAGTCGCTCAGTTCCCACCTGCTTCCTCTGGGTTTCCTGCTGGAGCCTATTCACACCCAGAAGCCATTCCCTGCCTTGGCAGGCATCTGCTGAAATCTCTCCCTCCAGCCTCACTCTTGTTCTTTCCCTCCCTGAGTGAGCAAGCTAAGCAAGCATTCGGACATGGGCCCCCCTGCTTCCTGCTGCTCCTTATCGAAGAATCAGCTCCTCCAAACCCTGCTGGTTCTACTAATGAAACCCCACGCCCCATCCCAGCTGTGGAAGGCAGGGCTAATTGGATGGGCCTGGCCAGCTCCCAGGCCTCTGGCCGTTAAAGGGGCTGGCCACCCTGTTACAGTGCCCAGCTCCCACTGAAATGCAGTGGGAGTTGAGCAGCTAACTCGGGCTCCTTTGAAAACCCAGTCATGGTTATTTAAGGGCATTACTTTCACTTTACAATTATTATTGCTCTTCTACCTTGTCCTTCCATGTCGAAGGCATCTTGCTACAAATGCTCAGCTTGGAGAACATCCAGAAACACCTTTAAAGCAGTGGTCCCCAAACTGTGGGGAGCGCCCCCTAGGGAGGAACATTTGGGGGTGGATATGTGGTGGGCCAGCCCCTACAGGTAGCAGGGAGGGAGCGCCATGCTTCTGTCCCCGCTCTGCTCCCAGACCAACTCTACCCCCAGCCTCGCTCCTCCCCCAACCCTGTTCAACCCCCAGTCCCGCTCTGTCTCCAGACCTGGGCCAGACCCCATATGGGTTGGGGAGGGAGCACCATCCCTCCAGGTCCAGCTCCGCCTCCAGGCCAGCTCCGCCCACAGTTCCGCTCCACCCTCAACCCCAGCTCCACTTCAGCCCCTGCACCACCCCCATCCCGGCTCTGCTGTCATTCCCTCTCCATCCCAGACCAGCTCCTCCCCTATCCCCAGTTCCGCCCCAGGCTCCGCCTTCAGCCCAAGATCCTCTGCTGAGGGAGTCTTGGCTGTGCAGTAATGGGTGGGTGGTGGGGGGGTGCACAGGCAGATTCTATTACTGGTAAGGGGGGCACAACTGGGAAAGTTTGCGCACCATTGGTCTAAAGACAGAGGTGCAGGGAGAACGTACTGAAGATGACTCTTCCTTCTCAACTGTTCTTCTGTGAAGTGAGCAGAGTTGGATGGAACTTTTTGGCTGGAGCATTTTTCTGCTGGAAAATGTTGATTTGTTGAAATCAAAACATTCTACAGGAACGTGACAAAATTCCAGTGGAACCCAGCCAGGGTTCGATCCAAAACCTGGTTCATACCAGCTCAGATGTCCTGCTCTTCGGCAGCCAGCCTGCTGGGCTGAATGGGAGCTGAGAGGCTAGAAACCCAAGCTCATATGCTGGCAGTTCCTTGACAGCACGGGCTTCCAGGATCCCCAGTCTGGGGTAGCTGGCTGGGTAGGCCCCAGCTCCCAGGCTCCCTGAGGAGTTGGGAGGCTGGTTTCCTGTCCGGGGCAGCTCCCTGAGGACTGGGGAAGCCCAGCAGGATGGCTCCTTGGGTAGGCAGGTTGCCTAGTTTCTCAGCTGAGGCAAAAACAACAAGGAGTCCTTGTGGCACCTTAGAGACTAACAAATGTATTTGGGCATAAGCTTTTGTGGGCTAAAACCCACGTCATCAGATGCATGGAGTGGAAAATACAGAAACAGGTATAAATACACAGCACATGAAAAGATGGGAGTTGCCTTACCAAGTGGGGGGATCAGTGCTAACGAGCCAATTCAATTAACAGTAGAATACCAAGGGAGGAAAAGGGAAGAATACCAAGGGGCAGTCATTCTGCAATACCTGTGAATACCAGCTGGGGCAGTCATTCTGCAAAAAATTTTGAGTTGATTTTTCTTTGGTTTGTTTTATCCTGCTGGGGACTGAAACATTTTCAAAATCCCAGAATTTTTCACAGAATGGAAAATGCCTCTCCACTCAGCTGGAGGGATAACTGTGGGTGGGCTAAGACCACCATAGTTTTCCCTGTTATCAGATAACTGCACAGATTAGGTTAAGCCCTAGCTAATGGACCCACATAGCTGTGTTCTGCATTCATCCTTGGTCCTAAAAGTTCCGTGAACTCCATTTCTTTTTTTGTTTGTTTTATTTTACAGAGGTAAAGTTGTGCTGGGATACACAGAAACTGAGCTCTGCATGAGAGGCTCCGGGTACCAGTTTGTCCATGTAGCAGACATGATGTACTGTGCAGAGAATCATGTGAAAAGTGAGTTTGGGGCCGAGTTGTAAGATCAAAGATCCCAACTCTGCTAACATGATTGTATTGTCCTATTTTATGCAGGGCTGGTATACTCAGGGGAAATTACTGGCATAATTTATACCAGCATAATTATAGCTCTTCGTATGCTGGTCCCTTTGCATATTCCACATGTGGGTGCGTGCCACGCGACCGAGTCTGGAAGTTTTTCCAGGCAGTGTCCAATGACCTGCACATGCACAGTATATTCCCTCGTGCTCCCCAACCTAAGGTATAGGGGGCAGTGCAGGTCGATACCTCTCCAGTTCCCTCCTACGGCCGCATGGCCTGAGTCAGAATCCTATCCTCCTTCGCTCTTGCAATCTCAAGAAGAGTTATGGTACATATTGGCTGTAAATAATTATCCTGTAGTTTAGAAATCTTAGTTGTACGTCATATCGTTTAGAACAGCTTAGTAAACCCCTCCCCCCACTCGGTGACTGTCTTTGTCTTGGGGACTATGCCCAGGTTCCTGGGCTTGAAGAACTGCATCTCCTGCCTCCGCTCTTTTTCCGTCAGAGATGATCATCAACGGTGCCTCTACTGTCTGGGTGAGGCGCATGGGTTTGAGAAATGTCCTTCCTACCCAGAACCAGAGAGGCCCAAGGAAGGACTCAGGCTGCAGAAGCACCTAATGGAAGAGGCTTTGAGACCCGGGCCAGAGGGACCTCCCTGTACTTTGGCCTCTGCTGACCAGCAATGCCCCTCCAAGCACGAGCCATGGAGCGGAGCCGCTGGCACCAAAGCCCAAGGACTCAGGACACAGGGCTCCCCATGTGAGTAAGAAACACACTCATGGGCATAAGGGCAGATCCCCGCAGTGGACTGCCCACAAGGAACATGTTTGCTCCCCAAGCCATGCCTGGTCAGGTGAGACGTCGTGTACAGATCCCAAAGCCCCCTGTGCTGGAGGATAAGGCAAAGAAGAAAAGGGATCCATCAGTCCCAACAGTGAGCGCAGTACCGGGTCGGAAAGACAGGCCAATCCCATCCATGAGGGCAGGTCCGGATGTACCATTGGTACTGCCTTGGCAATTCAGAGAGTGGCCAGCTCTGATGGATAAAGCGGGTCCCTCTGGTGCCTTAGTGGGAACTCCACAGACTCTGGGCATACGGAGAATTTTCTGACACCAGAGGATGTCTTTCTCCCCCACCCACAGTCTCCACTTCTGTCGGGCCCTGCAGTTCTCAGGGAAGTTCTTAGCTGGGAGGCCAAACTATTGCTGCTGTCACAGGAGAGACCCCATCCCGATCCATTGGACAGGAGCGTCTCAGCACCAATAGCACCACCATTTCTGATGGAACCATCTTCAGACTCGGAGGAGTCAGAGGCAATAACTCCACCGATATCTCCAGGAGGGCGCAGGAGCCCAGACAGACAGCCACAGCACCCTGATCCTCTTGACTACGACACCCCCCTGCCCAGGGACACCTGGTCATTTCCCTTGGGTATCACCACGACCGATAAATCCCTTCTTCTGGCTGTACTAGGGCCCCTGGGATCCTTATAGCAGATGCCCAGCACTTTTGCAAGGGTCCTACCATTCTTCCCCCTCTCGTCAGCCAGTTCCATCGGTGTATGAGGAGGAAGAAGCAGTGCCGGTACCGCCAGTTCTGACCGGAGCCGCCTCATGACTGGACAACATGGTCCAGTTGCCACCCTCTCTTCAAGATCTATTCCAAAGGGTGACCATTGACTTGCAAATCCCACTGGAGGAGGCCTAGGGTTCCCAACACCATCTCCTGGACATCTTACAGCCACAGGGACCATCCCTTCCAATAAACGAGGCCATCCTGGGACCAGCTAGAACGGTTTGGCCTACTCCAGCATTGAGTACCCCCACCCCGCAGTGAGCCGAGAGGCATTGTTTTGTACTGTCCTGTGTGGTAGCGGGACTCCCTGGACATGCCCCCACCCCAGATCCCACTGTCTGTTGTTTACCTTTTTTTCTCCCCCAGTTGGCGGCACTTGGGGGAGTTCTCTGAGGCAACCGCACATGGGCAGAGGGTTGGCTCCTCCTTTTCCCTTCCCCTTGCAAAAGAGGAGGATCTGCCTGGAAAGAGGGCCAGTCTCTCAGACAGCCCCTGGATATTCAGCTCTAAGGGGTTAATCTCCTAGAGTCTATTGCTTCTATTGCTCCTTCATGGGGTTTGCCTTCTACCACTCTTCCTGGGCCGTATTGCTTTGCTGTCAGTCAGGGAGGCGGCTTTGGGAGTGGTGCATCTCGTGGCTGTTCCCTCCTTGGCTAGGACCATCAGTCTTTGGGTGGAGCAGCCTTATTCCTGATCACTGCCCCTTCCTACGGTAAATTCCCCCTTTTAAGCTCCTCCTCCTCCGGGCTGAACAAGTCTTGAAGGTGCATCCTGTTACTATGGAAGCGGCCCATAAGAACTCGTTAGTTTCCTTCATATCAGAGTGATGGTGTGTCCCTTCACATATCTCACCCCTCAAGATGGGAAGGCCATATGGGGTTGGGTTGTCTCCATCGCCAATCTCCCGTGAAAAGAAATTGGGGTTTGTGTGGTCCTTCACCGCCCAGTGTTGAACGCGGAAACTATAGTGTTGTAGTGCAAGCTACCATCTCGTCATAGGAGGGTTCATATCCCCCGTTGTCTGGATCCAGCATAGGGGTGCGTAATCAGTGATCAGGGAAAAGGGGCTACACAACAAGTAATACCTGAGGGCGTCTACTGCCCATTGGAAAGTTAATACTTTTCCCTAGGGAATAGCTTCCTACTCAGGTATAGGACCAGGTGTTTTTCTCCTTCAAAGTCTTGTGAGAGGATGGCACCGAGACTGACATTCGAGCCATCTGTGTGTAGTATGAATTCCTGAGAAAAATCGGGGCTGAAGAGCACAGGTGCCTGGCACAGTCGTGTTTTCAGTTTCCTGAATGCTTCCACACACTTCCTATCGTAATAGA
>QXTE01000196.1:2851944-2863933 GCA_003942145.1 Platysternon megacephalum | reverse complement strand
CACCTGGGAGTTAGTACCGATTTTAAATGTTGGGATATTGGGAGTCTTTTCCTAAGTGTCAGGATAGAGAATATTGGCCACATGCTCGGGGTTCAGCTGATCGCCATATTTGGGGTCGGGAAGGAATTTTCCTCCGGGGTAGATTGGCAGAGGCCCTGGAGGTTTTTCGCCTTCCTCCGAGCATGGGGCAGGGGTCGTTTGCTAGAGGATTATCTGCTGCTTGAAGTCGCCAAATCAGGATTTGGGGACTTCAACAGCTGAGTCAAGGGTGAGAGTTATTTCAGGGGTGGGTGGGTCAACTTTTGTGGCCTGCATCATGCAGGAGGTCAGACTAGATGATCATAATGGTCCCTTCTGATCTCAAGTTCTATGATTCTATGATTCTATGACTCAAGTGGCACTCCGGATGCAGCAGTTATGGCTGCTGTGTTACAAACTGCTCTGCTAGCAGCTTCCTCGCACCCACCTCCGTACTGATCGCTGATCGCACATCACCCACCTGTAGAATACACGTAGGGACCAGCCCTTGAAGAAGAAGAAGACGACGAAGAAGAGGTTACTTACTGTAACTTGAGGTTCTTCAAGATGTGTAGTCCCTATCTGTATTCCACTACCCATCTTCCTTCCCCTCTGCTTCAGACTCACTTGCATTGTGGTAAGAGGAGGAACTGGATAGGCGTCGACCTGCACCGCCCCTTATGCCCTCGGTTGGGAGCACAAGGGAATGTACTGCACATGTGCAGGTCAATGGACACTACTTAGAAAAAATTCCAGACCCAGGAATTCCATGACACAAATGCATGCCCTCGTGTGGAATCCTGATAGGGACCTCACATCTCGAAGAACCTCCCCTTACAATAAGTAACCTCCTCCTATACAAGTATAACTTCCCAAAGAGTGCCTCTGAGTATGAGCTAAGCCAGGTAGTTATACTGGCATAACTATAGTGGTATAGGGAATCAGAGGGGTAGCCGTGTTAGCCTGCATCTGTAAAAAGCAACAGAGTCCCCTGTGTCACCTTTAAGACTAACAGATGTATTGGAGCATAAGCTTTCTCATGTGTCTGACGAAGTGGGTATTCACCCACGAAAGTTTATGTTCCAATACATCTGTTAGTCTTAAAGGTGCCACAGGACTCTCTGTTGCTTTTTATAGTGGTATAATTATACTGGTAGAGTTATGCTGGTAAATTTCCACATGTAGACAAGCTCTGAATTCTGACTTGCAGCAGCCCATGTTAGTTTAGTCCTAACCTTGTCCTATCCGGAAATTGCCCGTTTTGTTAAGCTGTGCTGTGTTTCTGTGACGTAGACAGACATCCACTAGGAATCTGACCGAACCTTCTGAAATCACTCATTTGTGATCCAGGTTTGATTTGACCGCAGCCCTCCAGATATGAAAAGCTAACGGACAAACATGTCACACCACCAAGACTCAAACGTACCAAAGTCACTGAGAAAATTCATCGGAACATAGGAATAGCCAGACTGGATCACCCCCGAAGTGCATGTAGCCCAGTAGCTTGGCCAGCACCAGATCCTCTGAGCTTCTAATGGGCAGTTGTGTGTGGTAATCTGCCCCATGAAGGTCTCATTCTCATCCCTAGTAGTTATAGGTTGGTTTAAACCCTGAAACATGAGGTTTTATGTCCTACCTGAGGTTTTGTAGCCCAGTGCTGATCCCAGGCAACGCACCCAGGGCCAGTAAGGCTTTCCTTTAACATTATACACTTTGTCTAGCTACGCACTGGCCTTACTTGGCAGTCTCACTGTAAAGGGTTTGCCCGCATGGCTTGTGAGTTGGACTGTGAAATGGTTCTGCCGATCTCTGTTGGTAATTTTTTTTCTAGATGTAAGAGACAGGAGCAGGCTGAGAGCTATTTCTTGCTGCATTTTGCTGAGCGTATCTTGCTACCTTCTTCTGTTTGCCCTAGTGATGAAAACTGGAGAGAGCGGAATGACCGTTTTCAGGCTGCTGACGAAGAAAGCAGGCTGGGTCTGGGTCCAAGCAAACGCGAGACTGGTGTATAAAGGAGGCCAACCGGCCTGCATCATTTCCAGGCAGCGGGCCCTGTCGTAAGTATCCCTGCAGATGGCAAGGGTGAAATCCTGGCCCCATTAAAGTCAATGACAAAACTCTTACTGAGTTCACTCAAGTCAGGATTTCACCCCACCGCACCTATTTCCTCAGGGCATGGACAGAATCACCTGCCATGCTGAAATGCAGCTGTGTTGAACTTGTACCTGGTCCCAAGCCTCAAAGATGGCATCCAAGTTTCCCCAAAGTTTCGGGGTGTTCAGATCTGGGGCAGGTCTCTAGATCATAGGCTGATAAACTGTCCAGTGTTCTGCAGGTCAGACTAGCTGATCATAATGGTCCCTTCTGGTCTTAACATCTATAAAACCAAAACCTATGAAAAATAGCCTTTCAACAGAGCTACGTAAGTCACACTGACACTCGGCACAACCTCTGGCCCCATTTATCCGAGTTGGGAGCATTTCCCATTTCAGAGCAAGCCAGAAAACAAAGCAACTTGTCCAACCCCATTCCCCAAAAACAAACAGCCCCCCAATTGTAGGGTTTTAAAGAGATAAAACACCCAAATCAATGCCAACTTGTTGGCTCTCGTCTCACTATCTAGCAGCTGTTTTTTGCCCAGCCCTATGTATTTCATTGTCCTGTCATCCTCTTCTTAATGTCCCATTCATATACCTGCAGGAATGAAGAAGGAGAGGAGCATTTGTGCAAGCGGAGCCTGCAGCTGCCTTTTCACTTTGTCACGGGTGAAGCAGTCCTGTATGAAAACAATCTGCCAGGGTTCCTGGACTCCTGGCACACCAAGAAGGTCTCAAAGGCAAAGAGAAAGACCCCCCTGGAGCAGGGCTCAATAGATCCCAACTCGCTCCTAGGGGCCATGATGAACCAAGACGAATCCATATACGTCTCCCACGCCGATAACGTGCCACAGTGCTCCCTGGCGGATATCGTCGACATACCGGAAGAGCCATGGCTGGATGACGGAAACAAGAGAGCTGTCAAAGAGAATGACGCACTCCTAGTCGTCATGGAAACACTCTTTGAAAAGAGCAATGTGGATGGTGACATCTTTAAGACTCTTCAGAGCCTGGAAATGGATGACCTGGAATTAAAGCAATGGGAGGAGATCTTGTGCAACATGGACACCAAGGAGCCAGTGGCCCAGGGTTTCCAGGAGAGGCTGAATGACGAGGTGACCTCCTGTGTGGAGGAGATATTGTTTAAAAAAGATAATGGAAAGAGTCTGGGGTTCCCACAGTATGATGTGACGGCTTCATCTCAGGCCCTTATTCAACAAATTCCACAAAGCACTCAGCTAAACAGACTTCAAAACCAGCTTGTCAATCATAGGAAATGCAATCAGCAAAGCAATCCTCTGGTGAATTGTCACCATTTCTGGGGGGCTAATTCAGCAGCCTCTACACCATCTGGATTCCAAAATCCAATGTATACGTCCCAGCAAAATTCACTAGACCATGATCCTCAGGGTCCTTTAGTCACCAATATGTCCCAGGATATCACTTCCAAACCAGAAAAGCAAGCATGTTTTGATCAAGTAAATTTGCTAAGTGGGAATATACTAAATTCCTTGGGTTTCAATAACCAGCGAATTACGGGAATTAATCTAACAAATCCTGCACAGGTATTTCAGCCAAAGGCTCCTGCTCCAGTTTCCTGGGGGAATGTTATTCCTAAAAATCAGATACATCGGGGCTCAACTCTGCTTGACTCAAATCATCCAGCGCCATTACAAATAAATTCACAAGAGAGTCAGTGGCCAGACCCATTGGCTTCAATGAATCCAGTCATCAGTTTCAATGAGAATAATTCTCCAAGAGGTTGCTCGTTAGATGTTTGGAAATCTGCCACTCCAAATCAGCTGGGAATCAAACCAATGGAGATAGAGTCACCAACTCTACTGGCAAATAACCAACAGAATCTTTTTGGATCACAAGTAACAAATCCATGGATTTCCTCCTCACAGCCTGCTCATAACAATGATCAGGGCACGCAAGAATTCAGCATAATGCAGGTGTCTCCAGTGCAAGCTTTACAGAATGAAATATCTGGTTCTCTTGAGCAAAAATCTAGTCCATTGGAAGCTGGCCACCTGTCTGGAAGCCATTCCTTTCCCCAACATACATCTTCACATGGACCTCACTTAATGCCACGTTTTTACAATAAAGAGTGGCAGCAGATGCTTCAGAACAAACAGTTGTCAACACAGCAACAGCAGCTGATGCAAGCAAGGATATATCCTCAAGCTCATTGCAGGCCAACTCAAATGCAACACAATGGACTTCCACTGGCCAGCTCCTTGGAGCCAAGTAGCTGGTGTCACATTCGCTCCCGGGTGGGAAACCAGCAAATGGACAATATTCTTGAAAGCTCATTGAAGTCCTCATCATGTAGCACGTTATCTAGTGATGTCATGTTAGCTTCATGGGAATATGAAAACAGTGGCTTATCCTTTGAAAATGATGTTGTGTTTCCTAAAGCCACTCACGTGACATCCCTTCCCCAGCAACAAAATACCATGCCCTGTCATGGTGAGAGCAATCCAAAAATGTGTAACTACCAAAGGCCTAAGGAACCCGTTCTGGGTTCCTCAGTGACTCCTCCCATGGAAGCTGGTTTGAAGGGACCTTTCTACCAGTTGGAACCAAATTTTCCTCCCACGTCATTGACAGATAGGCAGATGAAGAGTCAGCAGCAGCTCTTCACTTACAATATTCAGTTCAAGGTGAGGGAGGGGGGCATATGTTAAGGTGTGAAAACTGAACGGACACAAGAACAACCGAGCTGTGCATGTTAAGTGACAAGCTGAGACGTATGAACATTATATAAGGTTTGGTTTTGTAATTATTGTAGTTATACAGACACAATGCAGATGGATTTTGAATATGTGCAGATTCATTTTGAAACTTGCAACTGAGAACCAAAAGCTTCCAACCCATTGAGGAAGGAAGATGTCTGGGATATCAGTATTTCTTGAAGGCCATTGTTCTATAAAAATGGCTTTAAAATGTAAACAAGCCCACTTTTTATCTTAACAATGCCACTTCAAAATATTTTTCTTCACAACCCCTTACATAGTCAGTGTTCAAAGCACTATTTGAAAAGTCTATTATAATAACGACCCTTGAACCAATAGTACAAACTATTTCTGGCCTACAAGCTAAATTTTGAGAAGTGGCTAGTGATTTTAGATGCCTAATTTTTGTGGGCACCTAACCTGAGACCCCTTAAAGGGGCATCTTTCACAAGATTGGTGCTCAGTACTTCCTAAAAATCTCAGCCATTTCTGGTGTCCCAAATTGAACACCTGAAATAGAGGTGGTTGGGATTTTTTCAATAATACCACCTCCATTCCCCGCCCCCACCCTCATCAGAAAATGCTGATTCATCAAAACTGAAACTTGTCATGGAAATGACACATCAGTTTTGATGGGAAGGTTTCTCAGGCCCAGGATTAAATTTCTGGTCAAAGTGAAGGACCCACCTGTGATGTGGGAATTCCAGGTTCAAGTCTTAGATCAGGGACTTGAACCTGGGTCACGTGCAGCCCCATTGAGTGCCTTTACCACAAGGCTGAGTCTATCTTTCTGCAGGCCCAGGAATATTTAATGATTTATACAAAATAGGACAGCTCCAACAGGCGCAATTAAGAGAGACCCACTAGAAAATAGCCTAGTTGTTAGAGCATTCACCTGGATTGTGGCAGACGTGGCTTCAAGTCCAGAGGACAACTGTATTCTAATATGTATTTCCAATCGAAGAAGATAAATATATTTTCTCAGATCTGCAGCCAGCTGTTACCAGTCTCCATATCCAGCTTCAGGGTTATCTTCTACAGACAAAGAATATAGGCCATGCTTACAGGATGGGGGACCCTATCCTGGGAAGCAGTGACTCTAAAAAAGATTTAGGGCTGTGGTAGATAAACAGCTGAACATGAGCTCTCAGTTTGATGCTGTAGCCAATGGAGCTAATGTGATCCTGTGGTGAATAAAAGGGGAAATCTTGAGTAGGAGTAGAGAGATTATTTTACCTCTATATTTGGAACTAGTGCAACTGCTGCTGAATACTGTGTCCAGTTCTGGCACTCACAATTCAAGAAAGATGTTGGTAAATTAGAGAGGGTTTTGAGAAGAGCCGTGAGAATGATTTTAAAGGATTAGAAACCATACCTTATAGTGATAGACTCAAGGAGCTCAACCTATTTAGCAGAACAAAGAGAAGGTTTAAGGGGTGACTTGATCACAATCTATAAGTACCTACATGAGGAACAAATATTTGACGATGTGCTCTTCAGTCTAGCAGAGAAAGGTCTAACACAATCCAATGTCTGGAAGTTGAAGCTAAGACAAATTCAGACTGGAAATAAGGTGTACATTGTTAACGGTGAGAGTAATTAACCACTGGACCAATTTACTGAAGGTCGTGGTTGGATCCTCCATCGCTGACCATTTTAAAATTGAGATTGGATGTTTTTCTAAAAGTTCTGCTCTAGGAATTATTTTGGGGCAGGTCTCTGGCCTGTGCTATACAGGAGGTCAGACTAGATGATCACAATGATCCTTCTGGCCTTGGAATATATTAATCCTCCCCTTTCATCGCTCTGCTGAGATGCTGACACTGCTCCTCCTTTTTTCCTTGCCTGATTGCGATTCTAACTCATCTCTTCTTTTTCTGCTCAGCAGTGTCACCAAAATGAAGAGAATGCCTCCATGGAATTTACTCCTACAATTGCTAAAGACAGTATGTGTTTCCCCAAGTACTGAGAGGGAATGTACCAATAGAGAAGGAAAAGACCCTGCTCCCAGCTGTGGACTGATTTCATGGCCTTGGATCGGCAAGCCTTTTTTTTTTTTTTTTTTTCTCCTACTGATATGTGAATATTTCGATAATATTATAATTGTTGCTGCTGGTGGCTTTTTCTAAGTGAACACACACACATTCCTGAGACACTCTACTGTGGATTCCACAGAGACGAACTTGAACGCTCATGCATTTTCTACTGAAGAAACTATACCCCTCTCAACCAGTTGTCTTCTGCTCGATCTTCTGAGCAGAGCCAAGGAGAATTAAGCACCAATAACTGAATTAGGCACTAAAGTAACTGAGCCACAATAAGCTTTAAAAAACAAGTACTTGGAGTTCCCAGTGAGTTTTCCAGGTCAGGTAATTAACAAGACAAAGGACACAGATGTAAGAAAAATGTCTAAGATGCTGCAATAGAAATTCCATAAGGCTGCTGTCCGATCTCCTGCTTGAACACTAAGGCCCAGAGTTCTAATTCAAGGGGGCGAAGATATGGTCGCAGTCTTTGCAAGCATTATTTGTGCATGTGCTCTTGTCCATTGGGAAGTTGTGCGTGATACGATCTGGATATGGAATGGGGGCACTTCTAAATCCAAACAGCATCTACCCCTCGAGTGACTGTACATGACCAAATGACTGAAATCAACCCAAGGGTATCAGTGCTAACAAAGATGCCTATATGCCTTGTACTGACTTATTTTACTTTTCCGGGGTTCTCAAACGTCATTGCACAATGACCCTCTTCTGACAACAAAAATTACTATAGATCCCCAGGAATGGGGACCAAAGCCTGAGGCCACCTGAGCCCCACTGCCCAAAGCCCGAGCCCCAATGCTCCAGGTGGTCGGGGGGGGGAGAGGGGGGGGCGGTCAAAGCTGAAGCCCCAAGAGCTTCAGCCCCAGGCAGGGGGCCTGTAACCTGAGCCCTGCCGGCCAGAGCTGAAGCCCTTGGGCTTTGGCTTCGGCCCAGGGCAGTGGGACTCAGGCTTCAGCCCCAGGCCCCAGCAAATTGAAGCCAGCCCTGGCGACCCCATTAAAATGGGGTCACGACCCACAGTTTGAGAACCACTGCTTTACATGTATTGGCCACACAGTTGTTTTCCCCACATAAATATAGCCAAGGCTTATGGTAACTTTTCTATGTACTATGCTGACTTGTTTATCAAAAGCCATGAGAGTCAATAGATAGGGCACACTACATATTGTGTTATATTATATTTTATGCAATGGCAATGACTTTGGTGGAGTTGCACAAGATGTAGTTCAGCCCAGGATTTGGCTCAGCTCATATATAAGGACACTGAGCCAGATTCTCCTTGTTTCCCCCACTCAAGCCCATTGAAAAGTAAATGGGAGGAGGATTTGACCCAATGTGGTATTTGCTGGTGTGTGATGTTCTATACAGTGGCTGGGTGATGCCAAATCTCTGAACCTGATTGGAATATAGTTGACTTAGAGCCATTGCGCCATGTGGCTGCATCAACGCCCTGTCTAGTCATTCGGTATAAATATATAATGTGTAATGCTTTGATGTGGCAAGGGATAATTATCAATGTAGGAATGTGCCATTGCCTGGCAACAGTCTTGTTTGGATACTAATGTGCGTTTTATTTGTCTCTCCCTATCTGCCTACAGGATACTTGAGCATGTCGCCTTAGCCCCTATTTGGGCATGCAGAGAAAATACCATATTGTATACGGCTTCATTTGTAACTTATCCCTCTGGGATTCCAGTTGAACTCAACCAGGTGACTCAGAAGGCTCATACAGAGCAATCTACAATCAGGGATTGAGTGCGTCTCTTTGATCACTCAGCTCAGGAAGATTTTACCCAATCCGAACTCATTTTCAATGACCTGCCAAGGGAGTTTTTTGTTTATTCCCCCCTTGCCCTTTTCTAGTTATGAAATATGGGATCTTAAAGCCAGGTGTCACCTAGTTCAACAGTTTATCTATATTTTTGTCATGTCATTGATTATCCATTATATCAAATTTCTGGACTTTCACAAAACTTAATACATTAGTGCCTCCTCCAGGGTTCTGCCCCCGAGCAAAGTTATCTGTGCCCCACTACAGATGTTGTCCTTTTTCTGGCCCCAGTTCACCAAACAAATTACCCACATGCTAAAGTTAAGCATGTGTTTGACTCACCTCAGTACGACTGAAGCACATAATTAACTTCAGCATGTGCTTAGCTCCATCTCTCTTTAGAAAAGAACTTAAGTGCTTTGCTCGATCAAGTCCTCTGTATTTAAATGGAGCCACAATGACCCAACTACTGTCAGTTAAGTGGAAAAAAATATTGGGAAGTTTTGTGTATGTTTGGACTGGTCGAAAATTTTCTGTCAAACTGTTTTTTGATGGAAAATTGGGGTTTTGACAAAATGCAGTTTTACATTGAAAGTGTCTGCTTTACATGGAAATTATTGATTTTTCATTGAATAACCAAATGCCAAACAAATGAAAAGTTTTCTGATTTTGGCCAAAAATTGAAATATTTTATTCAGCAGTACCTTATGGGAGTTGCAATTTGGGTGACTCATGTCCCCATTCTCCTCTGTGGGCTGTGCCCCCCAGCCAGACTTTATTGCCCATGATGCACCATGACCATGAGACTCCCATGATGTATCCTGGGTGATGTAGTCCAACCAGGGAGCCAGGCCTGTAGAGGAGAATGGGAACACAAGGTACCCGAACTACCCAGGAGATACCACGGTGGCATTTCGAAATGGAAATATTTGGGGAGTTGATTTTTACACCAAAAAGTTGAAATGTTTCATAGGGAAAAAAGCATTTTTTTCCAATCAGCTCTAGTGCATGTACATTTATTCATGGAAAGCCCAGGGCTAGCAATGGAAAGTCTACATCAGCCCCAAACAATACTCCTGCTTTTTTTAGTACAGTAATTTTAAGCGTTTCTGCGCTCATTATAAACATATCAAGAAGGCTTGGTTAATGGTATAGAATGTCTGTCATTTGGGTGAATAATTTAAAGCCTGATCTTTCAGGTATCAAGTGTCCTCAATTCCCACTCAAGACAATGACAACTTTGGGCCCTTAATAACGCCAAAACTAAAAAGAAATAGGCATCAGTAATTGAGTTTGATTTCGAAGGCCTACAGGGCCAAAGGGGTTTTCAAATAAAACAAAAGATATTGTGAACTGTAAAAACTAAGCAGAGTTAAAAAAACCGATGCTGTTCTCCATTATAATAAAGAAAGTGCCTATAATCTGCATCAGAATAGTAGGCAGCACCAAGTGCAAGTTTTCAGCTGAAAAAGCAACTTTGAGTTTACTTACAGTTCCTAAATTCACCCTCCCCTTGGCAGGTCAAAGCTGTGTCAAGGGTCTGACTCCCTCCCCGCTGTGTGTGCCTACCTCCCTTTACTACTAATAGGAATTACGTTGACTTTGCCAAAGCACTCAGCATTGGCCAAACTCTGCTCCTGTTGACGCCAACAGGAGAAGAGTTAGGGCAGTCCGGACTATGGGGGTGTGCTTTGTAGAGTGCTGTAAAGTCTTGCCCTCTATCTGCCCCAGGTAGACCCTGCTGGTGCCAACTAAAAGATACCTAGTTTGCATTAACATAGTTTCATACTACGCACTTTTTAAAACCCTTCCCTCCTTGTACACCCCATGGCTTTGTCTATACATAATAGTTGTACCACCAACTATGCCAGTCTAGTTAAAGTAATACAATGCCCCTACTGTGGGTGTAGTTATACCAGTCTGAGCACATTTATAACTTCATCAACAGCAGGGGTTGGACTGGTGTAACTCATTCGTATAAAAATCAGCCCCCTAGTTGACATCATTAGACCGATACAAAAACTGTGTGGTGCAAACCTAAGAGAAGAATGGAATCCTAAATTCTGTAGGAGTTACAATGAAGACAATAGCTGTTTTAATTAAAAGCTCTGTTCATCACCCTATTGCAGCACACATGTGCAGTCAGAAAGAGACTGTACTGTTGATCAGGGTTCAGAGAAGAGACTTTTCAGTGTATCCAGTGCCTAGCTCTGTTACTTATGACTTGCTCTCTCTATATTATGTATATTCATATATAATGTTGGGGTACACTTTGATTATTTTACGCTTCATGATTTCCTTGTATGTTGTGAATTTGGAGAAAAAAATTTACTTAAAGTTAACCTACTTTGTTATACATTAAAATGCAGTTTGCTTTTTATTGATTGTTGGTTCAAAGCATTCACAAGAGAGGTGCATGACTGAGAAATGCTAGAGAGACTGAGCTGTGGTTGTTTTGTTAATATCCAATGAGTTAATATCCAAGGAGCTGCTTGTTTTGTTAATATCCAATGAATCCAGTTAGCAAGAAACCATTTACTACACCAAGTACTGAAATGCAAATACATCTAGTACATGCAAATACATCTAGAATCCCATGCACTGCTATAGACTAGGGACTGAATGGCTGGGCAGCAGTTCTGCAGAAAAGGACCTAGGGGTTACGGTGGACGAAAAGCTGAATATGAGTCAACAGTGTGCCCTTGTTGCCAAGAAGGCTAATGGCATTTTGGGTTGTATAAGTAGGGGCATTTCCAGCAGATCGAGGGATGTGATCATTCCCCTCTACTCAGCACTGGTGAGGCCTCATTTGGAGTACTGTGTCCAGTTTTGGGCCCCACACTACAAGAAGGATGTGGATAAATTGGAGAGAGTCCAGCGGAGGGCAACAAAAATGATTAGGGGGCTGGAGCACATGACTTACGAGGAGAGGCTGAGGGAACTGGGATTGTTTAGTCTGCAGAAGAGAAGAATGAGGGGCGATTTGATAGCTGCTTTCAACTACCTGAAAGGGGGTTCCAAAGAGGATGGATCTAGACTGTTCTCAGTGATAGAAGATGACAGAACAAGGAGTAATGGTCTCAAGTTGCAGAGGGGGAGGTTTAGGTTGGACATTAGGAAAAACTTTTTCACTAGTAGGGTGGTGAAGAACTGGAATGGGTTACCTAGGGAGGTAGTGGAATCTCCTTCCTTAGAGGTTTTTAAGGTCAGGCTTGACAAAGCCCTGGCTGGGCTGATTTAGTTGGGTTTGGTCCTGCTTTGAGCAGGGGGTTGGACTAGATGACCTCCTGAGGTCCCTTCCAACCCTGAGATTCTATGATT
>QXTE01000196.1:2730667-2850914 GCA_003942145.1 Platysternon megacephalum | reverse complement strand
GACCACACAGAGTACTGGGCTCCTCCGTTTGTCATCCTGGCCTGTACCCATCAGGCCAAACATCTGCTACACATACTCATGGTGTTTGTCTTACCTCTAGTTCATTGTGATCTACAACATAGGGCTGGGAGGGCATATTTCTACAGGCATCTGCTGAACGTCTGGGAGCATTCAGCTGAGCTAATTGACCATAAACAGAATTCCTGCAGAATGCTTTCAAGTCAGTCTTGCTGCAGGAACAATCATTGCATGAGTGTGTGTGACCTTTGGAGCATCTCCTCACTGTCTTAAAAGTCATGGTCAACTTTCATTTTGCCAGGTTCCTTAGGAAGGCTCTCTTAAATCTTTGATTTATTGGCCATGGGAATGCATTTGCCGTGTGCTTAACCTTCCTGACTACATGTAAGGAAATTTGTCAGGGATGCAAATAAAAATATCTTAACAGGACAGAGATTCTCTCTAGCAACCCATATTTAATCCCCATGTCCTGTATAGCAGAGACCCCTGGCTGCTAGTGGAAAGCAAGAGTTTCCTAGAGCAGAAAGCAGATCTTGGCAACTTCCAGTCCAAAGGGACAGGGAGCATATTTGCACCACTGTTTCTATTGCAGAGCTCGGTTGGGCTGCAGCCAAAGTCAGGTGCTGAGAGATCATTGAGGGATTAAGAGCCCAGCAGCCAATTTCAGAGAGAAGGAAAGTCTTCCCAAGATGTGCTGGCAGAAAACAGTGCACCTCTGGCAGAGCCTGGCAAAGCAGAGCCATCTTCTTCTAAGAGTAGTAAGGTCCCTGCCTGCTTGGTTTCCCTAGAAAGTCTTCATCTCAGCCACAGGATCGGGCAAGAGCAGAACACTCTCTTCCAGGATGGTGCAGGGGCGAAGTTCACCAAATGCCCTGCCCGGCTCAGCTTGCACAGGAATCTCCACTGGCGCGCACTAGTTCTGTCTTGAGCAGTTAACGTACAAATAGACAGCAGGGATGGGCCAGGGAGCTGAGACAGGGGCACCCAGCAGTTCTCATCCAGTTTGTTATTCTCATCCAGCCGGGGTTCATGCTTGCTAGAAGTCACCTTATGGCAGCTCTTCGGTGCCTTATATGAAATCTCTCAATATGATTCTAGTGGACCAGAGTCCACAAACCTGAAGCCACCCTGACTGCCACGACTTGGCTTTCTTGGTGCCCATCTCAGTAATGAGGCAAAGGACTGACTGGAACTGGATATCCCCTTGGAATAAAAATTTTGGAAAGAAAAATATGGACCAACAACAAATTACTCCAGGCAGGAAAGTTATCCTCTCTTCTGCCAGCAGAAGCGTGTGAATTGCCCACGTAACTAGTGTGACAGGGTCAGGCCAGATGGCTACAGGAAAGTGCTCATACGGGAAGTGGGCGGGTGCAAGCCGGCCCACTGCTAAAGGACCCTCCCCCAGCCTGTGGGGAGAATCCACAAGGTCCAGGAATTCAGAATATTACAGGGGACAACCAAAAATATAACAGGGACAGGTGTGACGGTCAAAGGGTCAAACAAAGGGAACCTGAAGGGGACACAGAGCAGAGAATCCCGGACAGCGCCCACTGCTCCTTGAAGGTGGCAAGGGAGCCAGCGGACGCCGCCCAGAGGAACTCTGCCTGGATACGTGAGTGAAGGCAGGATCAGAAATAGGTCTCACGGTCGCAGGAAACCCCCTCAGCCAACCTCCTCTCACTGGTCTTGTAGATGGCCCCTTTAGCCATCGCCAGGAGGAGGTTGACAAGGAGGTCCCGCGACTGTGTGGGGCCATGGATAGGGTGTGAGTATAGGAAAAGGTGAGAGGAAAAGTGCAGCCAGAAACGTAAAAGGATGTCCAGGCGGAGCCGGAATAGGAGCTGCAACCTGGCACACTCCAGGTACACATACACCAGGATCTCCCTCATGCCACAAAAGGGACAGGTGTCGGCTGGGGCTGAACCACGCCAAGTACACGCCCGTGCTCACGGCTCCGTGGAGAAGCCACCAACTAATACCCCGGCAGGCCGTGGGACTAGGGTGGAATATAGGCTGGCCCACCAGGGTGCCTCACCCTCAAGAGGTGGTAATAGGTCCTGCCACTTCGTATCGGGGCGGGACACGAGGGTGAGGAAATGAAGGATGCGGAGCACGAGTGTGTACAGATGTTTCCTTGGAAGGCAGATCTATTAGCCCCAGGATAAGTGGGTAGCTGAACAGGGGTTACTCTAGGTTAATTAGGACACTTGGGGCCAACCAAGGGCCTGACAGAACCTGTTAAAAGCCTCCCCTCCAGCCAGATAGGGGCGTGCAATAGGAGCTGAGGGAGGAAGGCGCAGACGGTGACAAGCATTAGGAGGGAAGCCACACAGTTACAGAGGCGCAGGACGGGAGATCCCTGCCCAACAGGGTGGGCGGCCCTTCCGGGCCCCAGAGGTCTGAGGGAAGAGACCCTGCCAGAGGGGAGAGACTGAACCAGGTGTCTGGTCTGTTGCCACCACGCCTGGAGGGGCTACCAGAGCCTGAGAGGCTCCCCTCCCCATCCCCCCATCAGGGAGGCCGAGAGGGTGTGGACAGTAAACGCGGGGGCGTGGGGAAAATCCTGAGGGAAAAGAGGAATCGCGGGACCCACTGAGGCGGAGAGGAAGCTTTGTCACAGTAGCAACCAGTAGGGGCAGTTTCAGAGAGGGTAGGAATTCTGCATAGGAAAGGGGCAGTGTTAACCTAAAAGCTGTTATAACACCCTCCGCTCTGGTGCCCGAAGAGCCAACTGCAGCAGATGGATTGTCAGACTGACAATCAGATCAGCTTTGACAGGTCTCGGGGGCTGGAGTAGGCACGGCCAAGGGTATCCACAGAAGCATGTCTCAGTAGGGAATGGGACTACGGTCCAGAATGACAGGAGAGATGATATCCCAGAACTGGCAGCAGTCGGAGATGGCTCAGAGAAGTGCACCTGCGATGGGGGTGTGGAGGTACTCAAGAGCTGCTATGCAGAATCCTGTTCAATAGTGCTTCTTGCACACGGTTACTTCTACCCTGCCGGCTCTGGAGTGGAGTGTTCACTCGGGCATGTGCTGTTAGAAACACAGTGTGCGGTTGCATTCAAGCGGCACAGTAGCGTCAACAGGTTTCATCTCCACACTCGTAACGCACATCAAGTGATTCACAGGCATGACATAAATGGATGCCCACAATGAAAGTCCATCTCCCAGTGCTTACAGGTCCCAATACATGTGCAGTGTCCGTGAGCCATTAATAGCACACCCATATCACAGCGGCACCGCACAACTCACACATTCTTCTAGTTCCCCCAGGAGCAAGGACTGGCACCAGCATCTACCGGGTCTCTGTATATGACTGGGGTGGAAAAGAGGTGAGTGAAAAATACCTTGCTCTTTCTGAAGGAGAATATACTGACTAGCCCTGAACACACCCCCTTTTCCAAAGGCCACGCCCACCGTGTCTACCTCAGAGTCTCAAAAGCGAGCAAGCCCTGCGCCCCATACAGTGCACCCTTGCCTACGATGGCAGCATTGTGAACCATTTCTGAGACAAGTGGGTGGAACTCGAGTCCTTTGTGTCAAATGCCCACCGTTCCCAGCAGAACACAGGGCTCGAGTAGAAGAGGGAGTGAATCTTGCTGTACCGTCCTATCCCTGGGTCGTAGTTTTCCAGGAAAGGGTCTTTCTAGGACCTTTTTCTACTTGGAGATGCTGCAACAAGCAAACCACTTTGTCCATTGCTAAGGAGACGCTGTGGGATTTTTCATGCCTGTGGCACCAAAGCTAAAACAAAGACAACCCTTCAATGAAAGTGGCAGGCACTCGGCATCTTCGAGGAGCTGGGGCCTGGTCTCCTGACTCTCATTCCTGTCTCTCTCTCCTGAATGCGGGTAAAAAAGAACAAGAGACATACGATTCTCCCCCAAGGAGTTCAGGCACAAATTTAATTAATGCTTATTTTTGTAATGAGCGTCATCAGCATGGAAGCATGTCCTCTGGAATGGTGGCCGAAACATGAAGGGGCATACAAATGTTTGGCATTTCTGGCACATAAATACCTTGCAATGCCTGTTCTTACTTCTATGGGTGGAGGGATAGCTCAGTGGTTTGAGCATTGGCCTGCTAAACCCAGGATTGTGAGTTCAATGCTTGAGAGGGCCACTTAGGGATCTGGGGCAAAATCAGTACTTGATCCTGCTAGTGAAGGCAGGGGGCTGGACTCGATGACCTTTCAGGGTCCCTTCCAGTTCTATGTGATAAGTATATCTCCATATATTAGATTACATTGTAAATAAGAAGCAGGCAGCATTATCTCCCATAAATGTAAACAAACTTGTTTGTCTTAGCAAAGAAGTAGGACTGAGTGGACTTGTAGGCTCTAAAGTTTTATTTGTTTTTGAGTGCAGTTATGTAACAAAAAAAATCTACATTTATAAGTTGCACTTTCACAATAAAGAGACTGCACTACAGTACTTGTATGCGATTTAACAGTGCGATTTAATCACAATTAATTTTCTTAATCACAATTATTATTTTTGTAGTTAATCACATGAGTTACCTGGGATTAATAGACAGCCCTACTTTAAATCTTATTAAACTATGTAGAATCTGTTTGGCCCACAAAAGGTTGTACTTAGGTGTCGTAAGGTTGGGCACCACTGCGCTAGAAGGTTGCTGTCACAAGGTGGCTGTCCCTTTCAGGGTATGGATCGCAGCCTCACCAATGGCATAGTGAGCTCTCCTCTCCCCAGGTGGAAAATGATGGTCATGTGACTGGTAGGTCATGTGACCAATCAGACTTCTGGGGAAGACAAGGGAGATTTTGGGTGATGCAGAGGTTTGAGCCAGGGGAGTAGGACAGCTCCTGAGACACCAGTGGAGCAAGGCCTGAGGTGGTGTGACCAGGTTGTGGAGGGAGGCTGGAAGACTGCACCTAGCAGTGATGCCTGGGAGGAAGGGCTGTTATTGTGCAGGTTCTGTTTTGAGTTCTGTTTCTTGAAAGACTTTGTTTCCGACCTGGCTGGGACCAGGGAGAAACACAGCACACACCCTAGAAGGAGTGCTGTGGGGTCGCTGGACCACAAGGGAAGGGTTTAGACCGGGAGGGCCACTGGAATCTGCACAAAGACGCCAACAAATTAGATCCCAGAAAGGGAATCTTGTTTTAAATAGTTTATTCTGTGGAGAGTTACTGGGAGAGCCAGGAGACGAGTCAGGGTGGGGTGCTGTAGAGCCACCTCCTGCCATGAGGGGGAGCTTTGGAGGCAGGGTCCTCACCACAGCTGCTCTGCTGCTGTGAGGCTGAGTCCATTAATGCTTGTCAAGCACTTTGTGATCCAGCTGGAAAGCCCTGAAGCGTTTGTATTTCAGCAGGGACTCATTTCAGTGAAGTGTTGTAGCACGTCCTCGAGACAGGACACTGGTGACACGAGTTTGTGGCCACACTAGTTGCCCCACGTGGAGCTGACACATTCCTTGGAATGGAAGCTCCACGCTGGAACCAAGTTCTTTTGTCTGATTTTTCTTATCAGGCCTGGCCCTCCCCTGTCTGATCCTCAGGCCAGTGGTCATGTAGTTACTCCCAGGGAGAATTACAGGGTTTATGCAATATAAAAGAGGTGACGTGAAGGTGTAGTTCAGGGTGGACGGTCCACTCAGTTCTTGCCCAGAGCAAAAATACTATGTGCACCTGCTAGACGTGCTCACTGGAGCGAGCTGCTCGCTTTTGGATTTGTGAGCACCTGAGTTACACAGCGAAGCCTGGACAAAGAGCACGTTGATGGCCGGTTTTGTCTGCACAGAGGAGAGGGAACATGCTGTCTGAGCTCCGTGTGGCCCCTCTTTAAAGACACTGAACGCTATGGCACAGGTTCTACTAAACACAGTCCCTAGTATCCGTTCTCGTTATCCAGCGCTACAATGCACTGGAATCTAAACAGGGTGGCTTTCTTGGTCTTATCGCTACAATTATTTGATTCTAAACACTTCCCTCCTCAACTATCCTTACCAGATTGCGCTGCTGCTGATACTGAGAGGTGGGAAATGATGTAAAGGCGAAGTCAGACAATTTAGCAAGGTACAGTATATCACATAATATAATGTTTTATGTCTGTCGCAAAACTAAATATTTCCCCTCTTAAGGGGAAGGATTTAGAGAGCAAAATGTAATATGTTGAGATGTTTAAGGCATTATAGGTTTTCTTTTTTAAGGGCACAGTTTTCAAACGTGGTCCCTAGAGAGAGCTGTAAATTGAATTCAAGCACCAGGTAAGTGACACCAGAAAGATTTTTGCTCCAGCTGATCAAAATATTGAGGGAGATACTCAGAACAGGGAGTTATTGTGAAGTCAGATGAAGCTGCAGAACTGACATAGCCGGTCTGTGGGGGAGTCACCACTCCTAGCATGAACACCTCTGCCAGCCATGGGAGTTGCTTGCTATTGGTGCAGAGAGTTGGAAGGAGCAGTAGCTCTAAGTTGTGTGTTACAGGTGCTGATGTCTGTACAGGTGTGCACTGGGACGTGGACTGAATCTTCAGTGCTTGCATAAATAAGTGCGCTGTTCAAAGTGGGGTTCTGGACTAGAATGATGATCCAAAGCCTGCTAAAGTCATTGGAAGTCTCTCTTTGATGCGCTTTGGATCAAGCATGTCGTTCATAAGTGCCCGTCACAAAGATGACAGCCCACCAACGGGTGTGTTCCATTACAGGATGTTCAAAATGTTTTTGCAATGCATTTTTTCCTTTATGTTTCTGTTTCAGTTGGATCATAAGCACCTACACCAGTCTCTGGGTGCTTGTCCCAAACATGAATATATACACAAATTACACACAAGGACTACATACAAAGAATGTTACTCAGGTTTCAAAATTAAGGATGCCAAAGTTGGGGAAATGCCAGATTTATAGTTGCCCAGGCAACCTTAATTCAGCTCCCACACGGTGGAGTCTGGGATCCTGTGGAAAAATTATGTACAAGGGGGCTGGATCAAAGCTGCATGGTTTGCAAAAGTTGAGAATGTTTTTAAAAGCGCCAGAAGGTTGTTGTTTTTTATTTTGCTCCCTTGCAACTTTTCCAAAGTTGGAGAAGGTTTGAAAAGTTAGAGAGGAAGAAGGAAAAATTTGGAGGGATATTGCCTGGACATTATTAAGTTTATTGCACTCAGTGGTGAAGAGGTAGAAAGAGGGAAAATGAAAAAAATAATCAATTTTTTCAAAATAATATTTTGTGAAATGTCTTGAAAACCAAAAAAAATCCTGGGACTTTCAAGCTGGGTCCTTTTGCACAAGCAGCCAAGGACTGTGCTTTCAGTTCAAGCAATGAAGAGAAGAGGTCTCTAATACAGAGCCATCTGGACAGCTTGGCCAACTGGGCGCAAGCAAACAACATGTGTTTTAACACTGCTCTGTGTAAATGTGTACATCTAGGGGAAAAGAATGTAGGCCATACTTACAGGATGGGGGTCTCTATCCTGGGAAGCAGGGACTCTGAAAAAAACATTTGGGTGGATAATTGAACATGACAGTCCAGTGCAATACTCTGGCCAAAAGGGCTAATGCAATCCTGGGCTGAATAAATTAAGGAATCTTGAGTAGGAGTAGAGAGGTTATTTTACCTCTATATATGGCTGCTGGAATACTTGGTCCAGTTCTGGTGTGGAGAGGATTCAGAGCAGAGCCACAAGTCTTAGAAAACCTGCCTTCCAGTGATAAATTCAAGGAGTTCAATCTATTTAGTTTAACAAAGAGAAGGTGAAGTGGTTACTTGATCACAGTCTCCAACTAGCTCCATGGGGAACAAATATTGGATAATGGGCTCTCCAACTTAGCAGAGAAGGGTCTAACGTGATCCAAGGTCTGGAAGTTGAAGCTGGACAAATTTGGACTGGAAGTAAGGTGTACATTTTTAACAGTGAGAGTAATTAACTGCTGCACCAGCTGACCAGAGTTGTGGTGGATTCTTCCTCACTGACTGCTGGAGGAAAGATGTTGGGGCAGGTCTGTGGCCTGGGCTAGCCCGGAGGTCAGACTAGCTGGTCACAGTGGTCCCTGTGGCTATGAAAAAGCAGTCTTGCATTCAGTCCTAACACAGCGCTCAGCCAGGGGCATTAGTTGCAGTTGGCTGGTTTGCCCTTTTTCCCAGCTCTGGCCTGGCACAAGTGTGTGTGGCCGGGGCTCAGCCGGCAACCAGCCCTTCCAGGGACTTGCCAGTCTCCTCTCCTTAGCCTTGTTGCGCTGCGGCTCGGCTCTTACCCCCGCAGCTCCAGCGCAACAAGGCACCTGCTCCGACCTCGCCCCGTCTGCGCCACCAGCAGCCAAGCCGGAGCCGCCTGCCTCCCCCGCCTTCATCCCTCCTCCTCCTCTCCCGCCCAGCGGAGAGGGAGGCGCAGCCCGGCTCCCAGGGGATGCCCGGCGTCCGGCTCTCTCCTCGCTCCCATTGGCCTACCGGGGGTCGCCTAAGGTGCGGCGGCGGCGGCCGGGGGGCGCTGTCGGAGCGGGGCGGCAGAAGCGGGGCGGGCTGGCTGGCGAGGGAGCTTTGCAGCTCGGCGGCCGCGGTCGTGACTGCGCCCTGCCCAGCGATGAGCAGCCCCGAAGCCCCGGCCCGGCCCGAAGCGGCTGCGGTGCCCCGGAGCTAGGGCTGCCTGGCCCGCGGGCCAGCGGCTCGGCGCTCAGCAGCAGCCGGGCGTGGAGAAGATGCGCCCCCGGCTGGCACGGCCCCGGTGCGCCCTGGGCGCAGCGCGCTGAGCCAGGCGCGGCCGGCTGCTGCCCCGAGTGGCCTGGTGCGGGCGGGCCGGGGTCCCCCGCTCCCCCTGTGCTGAGCCGGCCGGCAGGCGGCTGCCGAGGAGACGGGACAATGTACGCGGGGCGCAAGAGGAGGAAGCCGGTGCAGAGGACGTAAGTGGGGAGCCGGGGGGAAGGGGGGTCGAACCTGCCGCGCTGGCTCGGCCCCCTGGCTCGGAGCTCTGCCTCGGGGGCAGCAGCGCAGGGCTGGGCCGGGGGGGTGTCTGGAGCTGGGTGCACGTGCGGGGATTGGGGGGGGGGGGGGGGGGGATTGCTCCCCAGGCGGCACTTTGCCCTTTTAGCTCCCAAAACTTGACAGCGCAAGTGTGGGGTTCGCGGGGAGAATGAGTCCAACCCGCCTGCCAAAGGTCTCTGCCCCCCATGCCTGCCCCGGAGCTGCCAGCGCTCCCCCCTCCTGCAGCGTTCACAAGCCGACGTCTCTTTTTTTTTTTTTTTTCCTTGAAACCCCTTGTTCATTTCCTCGCTCCCTAGCTCCGCTGCTACGGATTTCCGCTGGGCAGCGGTTGACACTAGATTTCTCAGTGTATTTCCCAGCTGCGGATGTTCCTTGCCAAGGAGGAAAAGCCAAAGTTTGAGGCTGGTGAGGCGCTGTGATGCAATGTCAGCAAGGTGAAACGGCCTTGGTAAAATGGTGCCAATGAACTCCTTCCCCTCCTTTAAAAAAAACCCCTTTTCATGAGAACCTATGCAGGATATTTGTTGGAAACACATGCACCGTCTATGGTCTGCCTGCATTTGCATCAGTGCCTGGCTATTGCACCATATGCCGCTTCTTCCATACAAGATAGGCTAGAGGTATCATCCAATGTTGGTCTGGGAAGTTCTATATAAAGGTTTCAAAGACTTCACACGGGGCATGTTCTGATAAAAAAACTCTGTTTAAATCATCCGTAGCCTCCATTTGAAAAAGATACTAGTGAACAATAGTTGTCCTTTCACGGGCTGACCTAGTTTGAGTTGATAACCTTCCCAAAGATTAATTATGTTGCTTGGCTAGACCAGTTCAGATCCTGTGAACATGCCCTAAAAGAAGTGACCGTGGCAGATATTTGGAATTAAAAGAGGTGCCTTAGTTATTTTATAGACTTTTTAAAAAAAAGACACATGTTCTTTTTATAACTGGAGTGTGTGGATTTCAGGTTATCCCTTGCCTTTTCTAGTGTTAAGACTGAATGATTTTATTACTATTGATAAAATAATGTGGTACATCTTCAGAAGGATAAAATGAACTTCAGGTCTGTGCTTTCTACCCAGATGTGTACCATCCAAAACTATTTTCATTTTTTGCTTTTCTTCATGGTTAGGGAATAGATACAAGAGACACCATTTACTAAAATGTCAGTGCAGTTAAAATAAAGGACTGGTTATCATGTAGTATGAGTTAATCATTAATTTAACAGGCACGAATGGTTTGCCTGTTGATTTGCATCTATTCATTGGGATGAATGGTCCATTTTAATACTCAGTTAAAAAGTTTGGTTAAAGTGCTGGCTAGAAATCTTTAAAATACATTAAAAATATGAAGCCTTTTTGACCAGTATAAACTCTGAATGGCTGGAACTCCGTGACCCAGGATTGCCTGGTTAAAGTCTGTGACATTCTCACACTTGCTTCCTTGAAGCCACAAGAGCAGGCTAAAATATGGAAGGGAAGAGGTTCAAAGTCGTAAAGCTTCTAGAGTAGATTTAGGAGGCAAGCAAGCAGGGCGCCCGACCTCATGCATTGAGCAAGTCTCCTCTTGAACCTGGATTCATTTGTTTAAAATGAAACAGATAAATGTCCTCGGAAAAAGTGGCATGGCCCTTTGTATAGGTAAATGACAGGCAAGTGACCAACAAAGGCCATTGTTAGGGTTGGGAAGTCTGGTAGCATGATGGCAGGAACAACTGGAATCAGAGGCGATGTGTGTGGGGGGGTGCATGCAGGGTCACGTGTCCCCCGCCCCCAGTTGCTGCTTGGCTTGTACTGAGTGTGCTCACACAGACTGAGCACGCTCAGTAACACCTGCTGAAGTCCCTGCCCTCCCTCTGCCCTTGGCGGGTCTTTGATTGGGATCATGAAGAACAGCTGCAGTTCATTCTTGTTTTGAGGCAAAGGGGTTAATTGTAAGCGCCCGGGGGCAGGGGCCATATGTTATTCATCTGGGGATCAGCGTGCATGGTGCTAGTAGCGTATTAATAGCAGGAATGAATAAGGGGTTGAAGTACGAGCTCCCATTCTGTTAAGAAATCAAGAGTGGAGGTCGGCAGCCAGTCCTCATAGCCCCCCTCACTCCCTTGCTATGTGCTGGAGAGTGCTGTGAACTCTCCCTGGGCACAGGTGTGTCTGTGACGTGTCTCCCTTTGCTCCTCCCCCTGGCAGAGTGAAGCCGCCGCCCCCAGAAGGTGTGAAGTCGAACCCCTCCAAGCGCCATAGGGATCGGCTGAACTCGGAGCTGGAGCGGCTGGCTAGCTTGTTGCCTTTCCCTGAGGAAGTCATCTCTACCCTGGATAAACTCTCCATCCTGCGCCTCAGCGTCAGCTATCTCAGGGCCAAGAACTTCTTCAACAGTAAGAGCAAACTGGGGGGAGGGTGGGAGACTGGAGTGGTCCCTTTCCCATTAAATACACCTGTGACGTTGCACCCTATATGATTTTATGAAAATATGCTAATGAGTGTGAATATAATGTAACTGCTTCATGCAAAAGGTCTCTTGTAAGGTATCATTACAAAGCTTATAATCTACTGAGTGTGTTCATCCTATTTATATGAATGTATCATTCTTGTATCTGAAACTAGAAATATGAAATATAACTCTGAGGGCCTATTGTAATTATGCAAAGTGTGGGCCATTAATGGTGGTTTGGAATCTTGATGGCTCCCATTAACCAGGACAATTGTCTGTAGATGGCTCTGTTTTACTTGTAAGTCTTCCTGTATTCGTGTGTGCTGGCAAGTGGGTAATGAAGTCTTACAGTGACATGTGATCATGTCACCTGAACTGGAATCCATCTTTAAACTGGTGCTTTTCCATTGAGAAGGAGGGGTGGGAACCCAGAGAGGGACAAAGGATTCCCGCCTTATGCAAAAGATATATAAGTGGGTGGAACAGAACAAAAAGGGCTGCAGTCATGAGAAATCCCCTAGCTACCACCTAAGCTGGAACAAGGGCTGTACCAGGGGAAAGAATTGTGCCCAGACTAGGAAGGCGTCCAGTCTGTGATAGAAGCTTATTGGAAAATCTCTGAGAGTGAGATTTTATCTGTATTCGGTTTTCTTACTGTATTAGGCATAGACTTGCGTGTTTTATTTTATTTTGCTTGGTAATTCACTTCGTTCTGTCTGTTATTACTTGGAACCATTTAAATCCTACTTTTTGTATTTAATAAAATCACTTTTTATTTATTAATTAACCCAGAGTATGTATTAATACCTCGGGGGGCAAACAGCTGTGCATATCTCTCTATCAGTGTTATAGAGGGCGAACAATTTATGAGTTTACCCTTTATAAGCTTTATACAGGGTAAAACGGATTTATTTGGGGTTTGGATCCAGGGCCAGCTTTAGGCCGATTCGCCCGATTCCCCGGAATCGGACCCTGCACCTAAGAGGGCCCCGCGCTCCGGCTGGAATGCGGCAAGCCCCGCGGCCCCGCTCCCCCGGCCGGAGCTCCGCCGAAGACTCGAGCGCTGCCTGCCCGGTGAGTACAAGCCCCGCCCCCACGAATCGGGCCCCGCACTTCGTAAAGCCGGCCCTGTTTGGATCCCATTGGGAGCTGGGCATCTGAGTGTTGGAGACAGGAACACTTCTTAAGCTGTTTTCAGTTAAGCCTGCAGCTTTTGGGATACGTGGTTCAGACTTGGGTCTGGGTTTGTAGCAGGCAAGCGGGTCTGGCTCAAACCAGGCAGGGCGCTGAAGTCCCAAGCTGGCAGGGAAAACAGACTCCGAGATAGTCAAAGCACATCAGATGACAGTTCCCAAAGGGGGTTTCTGTGAACCAACCCGTCACAATACCATGTTCCCTTCCGCACTGCAACAGAACCAGCAAGGTGCGTGCTGCAGGGAAATCTCACCCTGTGTGTTAACATGCCAGCAGAGGAAGATCCTTTCAATGCATAAGGGAGTGGTTATTGTGAGAATCTGATTCCTGCATGTTGCCGGCACCTTTTACTCGCCCCCACACCTGCAGACATTAAAACGGATTTTAACCACCAACACAGTGTAATGTGGATCTGCCATGTCACACTCATATTAAGGGAAGCCACCGGGAAAGTAAAAAGCCCTCTGAAACTGAAGCATTGCTTCATGCTTATCTGGTGCTACTTTTTCCTGCATTGGAAAGCAGAAGTCCCAGAAGACCGAGCAGGTCTCTTCCATCAGGTCTCTTATATCTGTTCTGTATTCAGCCTTTTATTTGAAACATGGCACCTGGAATCTTGTCTAAAATTAGCTCCAGTAGTGGATGTGTTTTAGTTTGATTTAATTTTGGCGAGAGAAGCACTCCCTGTTTCTGAAGACAGCATGGTAATTCCCTTGCACTATAATGACATCTCCTGCCGCAATAGTCTCCAAACTGGGTTTGTCCCCTTCTTACTTTTCAGTACTAATTTTTATCTCTTGAGCCAAAGAGCTCGGAGGAGCAGAACCTGTCCCCATAGAATACATATACTGGAACGAGAGGAATCAAATCTATTATGAAGCCTAGATAACAGACTAATAATACCAGATCTCAGTGCTCAGGATGCATCTAATTGAGCAGTGTTGTCGTAGCTGTGTTGGCCCCAGGATATGAGAGAGTCAAGGTGGGGGAGGTAATATCATTTGATATTGTTACAATCGAATTAAAGATATTTTAAAATATGTTAAAGAATTCATCTATCATTCCATTGTAATATAACATTAATATATTCCATTCTTGTCCCTCAAACTCTGACTGCCAGATGCTGGGAATGGATAACAGAGGATGGATCACTTGATAATTGCCCTGTTTTGGTTTTTTTTCCCTCTGAAGCATCTAACATTGACCACTGTCGGAAGACAGAATACTGGGCTAGATGGACCATTGGTCTGACCCAGTACGTCTGTTTTTATATTTAGACTTTGGTTAGACTTTTTCTATACAAACAGCATCAGTTTGAAAACGATACTCATTTGACTTACTATAGAAACATTTGCAAGAATTTTTATTTGAATTCCATTTAGTTTTGCTCTGTTATAAATCTGCTTTAAACATGATACAGTGCTTATAAGAATGGGCCGGCTGGTGAAATGAAAAGCTGATGTTGTTAGAAAGCAGTTCGTTTACTCTGCAGTGCCAATTCAGTTGACATTGAGTTGATAACTATTTCTATTTTATTTTTAACTTTTCACATTTTCACTATTAAAGAGTTCCTATTTGTGAGCCCTCGCTGTACTGAACATATCAAATGCGACATTTTTTAGCAGCAGCATTGTAGAAGAAATTCAGATCTTCGGCGGTTTTCCACCTCTATTATAATCCTCTGACTCTCTGAAATAATGGCAACAGATTTAGAGAAATATAACTTGGTTTGGGTTGTGTTATGTATAGGTTTTCATATTGCAGAAAAATTGCTTGTTTTGACAGTGAGCTGATGATCTCTGCTGAAAATCAGTGGTGCAGTGCGGGCTTTGCATTCTCTTGAAGCATTAATAATTTAAAAATCGCAGCTTAAAGAATTTATAAAATGGACGCATGGGAGCCACTCTTTAAACCTTTAGCCTTAAAATGGCTGGTCTTGTCACAAAGAATCAAAACTTAAGTTACAATGCTTAGACACTCCTTGTCTAAGAATTTCAAAAGAAATTCTGCCAAGATACTGCAGAAATTGAATTCGGAAGGAGAAGACAACAGTCTATGTCATGGGGATAGTGTACACTTCATGGGTTATAGACACCCAGAAACTTGCATAATTACCTGTTCACTTTACATTTCTGAAATAATTCAAAATGATCTAGACAAATTGGAGGAATGGTCTGAGGTAAACAGGATGAAGTTTAACAAAGACAAATGCAAAGTGCTCCACCTAGGAAGGAACAATCAGTTTCACACATACAGAATGGGAAGAGACTGTCTAGGAAGGAGTACGGCAGAAAGGGATCTAGGGGTTATAGTGGACCACAAGCTAAATATGAGTCAACAGTGTGATGCTGTTGCAAAAAAAGCAAACATGATTCTGGGATGCATTAACAAGTGTGTTGTGAGCAAGACACGAGAAGTCATTCTTCCGCTCTACTCTGCGCTGGTTAGGCCTCAACTGGAATATTGTGTCCAGTTCTGGGCACCGCATTTCAAGAAAGATGTGGAGAAATTGGAGAGGGTCCAGAGAAGAGCAACAAGAATGATTAAAGGTCTAGAGAACATGACCTATGAAGGAAGGCTGAAAGAATTGGGTTTGTTTAGTTTGGAAAAGAGAAGACTGAGAGGGGACATGATAGCAGTTTTCAGGTATCTAAAAGGGTGTCATAAGGAGGAGGGAGAAAACTTGTTCATCTTAGCCCCTAAGGATAGAACAAGAAACAATGGGCTTAAACTGAAGCAAGGGAGGTTTAGGTTGGACATTAGGAAAAAGTTCCTAACTGTCAGGATGGTTAAACACTGGAATAAACTGCCTAGGGAGGTTGTGGAATCTCCATCTCTGGAGATATTTAAGAGTAGGTTAGATAAGTGTCTATCAGAGATGGTCTAGACAGTATTTGGTCCTGCCATGAGGGCAGGGGACTAGACTCGATGACCTCTCGAGGTCCCTTCTAGCCCTAGAGTCTATGAATCTATGAATCCCAGTTTTTACATTCCTGGTTCATTTGGGCATATTGGCCTCTCTATGTTTGCATCAGAAGAAACCATAAAATGCCTTGCTTAAGGTTCCTAATATATTTTTGTGTCCCTCGGTACTGGAATTTAATTTGTTTTTTAGCTGCTAACATTCAAAATGCTAAGCATAAAATAGTGTACTTTGAAGAGCACCTGGGGTTTTAGGACTATACCTCCCTCTATAAAGACAACAGCTTAGTTTGAGGAAGCATCCTTGGTTATGTGACTGGCTCAGTAAGATTAAATCAGCATTAAGGAAACACAAATCCTTATAGATGAAAGTGCTACCACAAACCTAGAGACGTGTTTCTTAATTAGTCCTGTAGCCTTTAAAATGTTTTGTATTAAACAGTTAACTTTGGACATTGCTGCAGCAAGTACTTTTGAGCAACTTAAAGAATCCATATTTAAAGAGTTTTCCAGCGTTATTCATTAGCTCTGATCAGATTCAGCTCAACTGCAGTGTGGTTTGTTTGTGAAGACTCTTGTACTCTGGTTTTATGCGCTCTTCCTAAAGATCATACTGAGACTGGCTTGTGCAGTGAAACATTTCTAGTTTCCATATTTACATTTTCACAAGCATTAAGCTTCTCTTAGCTTACCTCAATGCACGTCTAAAGCGTACACTGACCCATACAAGCCCAGTATTACCTACTTTTATTATTAGTCTAGATCAGGGGTCGGCAACCTTTCAGAAGTGCTGTGCTGAGTCTTCATTTATTCACTCTAATTTAAGATTCCGCGTGCCAGTAATACATTTTAAAGTTTTTAGAAGGTCTCTTTCTATAAGTCTATAATATATAACTAAACTATTGTTGTATGTAAAGTAAATAAGGTTTTTAAAATGTTTAAGAAGCTTCATTTAAAATTAAATTAAAATGCAGAGCCCCCCAGACCGGTGGCCAGGACCCGGGCAGTGTGAGTGCCACTGAAAATCAGCTCGCGTGCCGCCTTCGGCACACATGCCATAGGTTGCCTACCCCTGGTCTAGATTATGTACACTAAAAATACAGACTCTTACAAGTAATGTTATTTATATTAAATGAGATAATGTGACATTAAGCTCCCTACCCTTGTGTTTTTCTTGCGCTCTTGGATTTGGGTCTGTTCAATGTCTGATCTTGGCCGAAGACATTGGATGCTAGTTTTTGACTTTGGATCTAACCCTATTCCCATTGAAATCAATAGTGTGTAGCAAAACTCCTTCTGTACATTTAAGGGGGTTCTATACAGCAAGGGTAGTGGTTAGTAGTAGCATAAGCTGCTCTGCTTCAGGATGTGGTCGTCTCTGCCCATGCAATCCTTGGATCTGACTGGCCCCCGTTGGTGGCACCCAATAAGGGTCCCTGCTCAGGGTAAGGAGTGATGGCCAACAATGGATCCAGTGGATGTGGGCCAAGTTCCCCAATGGTGGTGAATGTGGATGAGCTGCGACTGTGGATGTGTGGATCGCACAGGGAGGAGAACAGCTAGATCTTTGAAAAGGCTATCCAGGTCCTAAGGAACCAATAGCATCTGTCAGAAGAGTTCCTGGGGAGGGGGATGATGTGTGTTGTCACCCCAAAAACAAGATACCCACTGCGCCTCCCCAGTCCCAAGGAAGAAAAATGAAATAAAAGGGCCCATGACAACAGCACCAGTAGCGCCCCTGCTACTGCCAACTCCTGGAGGATGGAAATGTTCTGCACGCGCAGGACGGGTGTGACCTAAACCCCTCTCAGGGAAAGCACAGCCCTGATAACCCCAACTTCCTGGAAGTCCAAACCAGACCTTAGTCACGTTCCGTCTCGCCACATGGAATGTGTTCACACTGAACAGCACTGGCTGCAAGACAGCTCTTGTCAAAGAACTCGCTTGCTACAAGATTGTAATCACTGGCGTTGCGGAGGCTTGCAAAGTGATCATGTTGCAGTGGAAGGAGCAACCTTCCTCCACTTCGGTGGTCCCCACCAGACTTGAGGTGTGGCACTTGTCATGAGACAGCCTCTAGAACAGACTTTAACCATATGGAACCCCCTTTCTCCATGCTTATTTTGTGCTCGGCTTCATTGCCATCTTGTCGTTGTGGCCTTCATGCCAACAGAAGATGCATCAGCTGCAGAAAAGGACACCATAACTATCTCTTCATTATACATGGGCATTACTGGGCTGTTGGGTATATTGGCCACCAGCTAGCAGCAAAAATCCATTCTACTCTGCCACATGACACGCTGCTAGTGCTTGGAGATTTCAATGCTGCATCAAACTGGGTATGAAACTGTGATGGGTTTCCAAATGCCAGCACCACTCGGCTTCTGACCTTGTGTGCCACTGAGGGCTTGTCTGTTATGGGCGCCTGGTTTTAGGTGCCACAATAACCATTGTTGGAGTTGGATCTCGACTAGTGGACATGCCATGAAAGAAATTGATCACATCCTTGTCAGAAATTGCTCCATAGTGAAATCTCACCGGGTCTTTGGCAGCACAGAAGCACCAGCATACTCAGACCTTAGACTAGTTGTTCATCTTTCACTCTCTTTTCCAACTCTGCGCAAGCCTGAAGTTCACCAACAGTACAATATCCAGCATTTATCTGAGGATCGTGTTGAAGCCGTGAAATACACACAGGTCTTCGAGGATCACATACATAATCTCGGTATCCTCTCTGACTACTTGGATATCACCTGGATTGGTATACGTAAGACTGTATCACGCACTGCCACCGAAACAGTCGGTTTCAGATGGTCACGTAGTAGGGTTGCTATGTTTCTAATGGCTGGTAACAGGACCCCCAAGGCCCCGCCCCCTGCTCCAGCTCTTCCCTTGAGGCCCCACCCCTTTCTCCAGCTCTTCCCCCTTAGATAAAAAAAACAGACATCAGGGCTTGTCAAATGGCACCCAGACACACAAGCTGACACCTGGACTGTCCGGGTGAAAACCGGACGGGTGTCAACCCTTTTACGTAGGCCTCCTATCCCCCCACACCCAAAGCAATAGGGACAGCATCCATGTACATTTCCCCTCCAAAGTTTTGCTCTCCTGGTGCAAAGCTCTGCCTGCAAAATGGGTGGATGAACCGGGATCAGATCTGGAGCAGTCTCTTTAGAAAAGTACTGAAGTGTGGGGGAGGAGGGGTCAGCTGCCTCCTGGGTGCCCCCTCATGGCCAGGGTGCCTCTGCAGTGATTTTCTCCCTCAAAGGGCTTCTTAAACAAACGCCACCCAGGCTTTTTTGGTCCATTCCCCACCCCTTCTCAGGGGCCGAGTTTATTCACAAAAATAAAGCTCCAAAATAAAACTCCAAGTCCCCAAACACAGTCCATCGGTTTTACCCTCTTGCTGGGTCACTCCCAGGCCTTTCCTGCCTGCAGTCTCAGTAGGGAAACGCCACCTCCCAGGGCTTTCTACTGGAGCTTTCTTATTCCCAGCAGTCTCTAATTCACCCTGCTCCCTGGCCTTCCTGCCCAAGGCCTTTCCTGCTTTGGCCGGCCACCCCCAGGCCCTGCCTGGCTGGAGACTTTTGGCTTCTAACCCCCTAGCATCAGGTCTTGCCTGTAGGACCTTTCTCTTTCCCTGCAGCTTCCTGGCCTTTTCCCTTCGCTACAGCCACCTGCTGCCTTTCACAGTGAATTAACTGATCCAACCCTGGCATGGCTCTTTTGTACTCGGGGTTGGCTAGCCCCAGACCCTCCAGCCCTTAAGGGATGAGCCAGCCTGTTACAAGTATGATGCTGCACGTACAACTTGAGTCTAATAAAAATTCATACACTATGTCATTCACATTCTGTGCACATATAGAAATGCAAACTCAGCATGAGCACTGGGTTTTCCTCCTAGATGGATGTTCAAGTGTAAATGGGAGCAGCATTTGGCGGTGGTGGTTGTCTGGGCCCCAGGACATCTGTATTCAAAGTTCCTTCTTATAAATGAGAGGCAGTGAGGGTGGATTGTGTGGGAGAAGAGGATTGGCAGCCATGGGAAGGCAATTGGGCTCTTCTCTTGGGGAAGGGAAGGATCTAAAAGTAAAGAGAAATTGTCAGTCCTTTAATTAAACGACTGAATAGTAATTTGCATTGTTTTTTGAGCTTGGTTCAAATGGGTGGCTTGTTCCTCAGCAGCTCTCGCTCCCCAAACTGAAATGGAGATAGAAATGCTGGGACCCACAAAACTGGAAAGAAACAACAAAACTCATTCAAGATCCCAAATCAGTAACAGAACACCACTTCTCCGTCCTCCTAGCAGTGCATGGAGCCCCTGAACTGTGTGTTCAACTAAAAGCAGCTTAACAGCTCTCTGGTGGGAGAGGTACATTTCTAATCTTTCCTAGAGATTTCTTGCAAAAACAGTGGGGAGGTAGCAGTGATGGTCCTGTGGGAGAACCCAAAAGCTGCCCTCTGGGACAGAGCAGGTGCCAGCACTTTTCCAAAGAAAAAAACAATAGATAGAGTGAGTTAAATCCCTTGAAAACACAACTGTACACTTGGAAATACAACAGGAGAGGAGCTACCAACTCTAGAATTGAACGGTGGAGTAAGTGGAGAATTACCCTAAAGGCGCAGGTACAGAAAACAAGACTGCTACACACATGGGAACAGAACATGCAAACTGCCAGTGTCAACTGAGGAAGCAGCAACTTGCAAAGCAAATCCCCATGATCTCTCACCTGAGATGGAATAAAATGAATTGCAAACCCAAAGAGGTAGCTGCAGTCTGCACTAATCATTCTAGGACCCGGGACAGTGAGCAGCAGGCACCAAATTGACTGATCTCACTGAACACTTAATATAAAATATATGGAGATCTCCCTATCTCATAGAGCCGGAAGGGACCCCGAAGGGTCATCGAGTCCAGCCCCCTGCCTTCATTAGCAGGACCAATTTTGCCCAAAATCCCTAAGTGGCCCCCTCAAGGATTGAACTCACAACCCTGGGTTTAGCAGGCCAATGCTCAAACCACTGAGCTATCCCTCCCCCCTTACATGCAGTGCTTGAAGTTTACCAGTCACTTACTAGTCAGAGGGAGATAGACTCAGTGAGGGTGAGGTCCTCATAATTTATGTCTAGGGGCAGCATCCTGGGGAGACCTGACCAACAGCTAGAACTCAAACAGAATGAGACCTGCTCTGTTCTGTACGTTTGAAAAAAAGTTTCGAGAACCTTGTTTAACTTGCATGGCAGCCTGCAGCTCTTGGAAGAAAGAGAACCAAGGTCCTGTGGGAAAGAGGCTGCTTTTGGTATTTCTAGGCTGGCTAAGTCCCTGATTATGGATAGAATACATTTACATGATAATCTAGCACGCTGCTGAACATCTACTTTTTGCTACATAAAGCTGGTAAATCAATTCTCAAGAGAAATGCCTGGCCCATTCTTTCATATTTGGAGCACCTGCATATCTTGGAGGATTCTGGAGATGACTCTGAATGTGCTTAACACTTGTGTCTTAGACTTCATAGAAACTTCAGAGAATCATAGAAGATTAGGGTCAGGGGCGGCTCTAGCTTTTTTGCCACCCCAAGTACGGCAGGCAGGCTGCCTTCGGCGGCTTGCCTGCAGGAGGTCCGCCGGTCCCGCGGCTTCGGTGTACCCACCGCCGAATTGCCGCCGAATCCACGGGACCGGCGGACCTCCTGCAGGCAAGCCGCCGAAGGCTGCCTCACTGCCGCCCTCACAGGGACCAGCAGGGCACCCCCCGCGGCTTCCCGCCCCAGGCACATGCTTGGAGTGCTGGTGCCTGGAGCCGCCGCTGATTAGGGTTGGAAGAGACCTCAGGAGGTATCTAGTCCAACCCCCTGCTCAAAGCAGGACCAATTCCCAACTAAATCATCCCAGCCAGGGCTTTGTCAAGCCGGGTCTTAAAAACTTCTAAGGATGGAGATTCCACCACCTCCCTAGGTAATTCCACCACCACCTCCCTAGGTGGTGGTGGAATTACCTTCAAATTTTTTCATAGCGAGGGATTCTCTGGTGATAGTCTTTTCCTTTCCCAGTGTAATCTTTCTAATTGGTTCAACCATCTTTTAGCAGCGTTGTGCTCCAGCAAAGAGACAGTGGACTTGTTGTGGAGGTTTTATATGTTGTGACAAGCCTCTCTATTGTTATCCCATAAGGTGCTGCCTTTTTTCTCCCCCTTCCTCCTCAAGCTTATCATTCCACTTGTGTACCTTGCAACCCCGTGGAGAGCAATGGAATTTGATCATCAGCACATTTCTTTTCAGGCAGGATCGCACAGTTTTGTCCCTGATTGCACCTAACTCCTGATCTTACTTCCATGGGTTGACTTACAGTGGCGTTACTTGAGATTGCGCCTGTGTGACTCAGTATTTGTGAAGAGGGCAAAAACACAGCCTGACTGAGCAATCTCTCTTTTTTTTTTAATTGATGATTTCTAGTCCTTACAGTATGAAACAGGAAAGTGAAGCACTGCTGGTTTGCGTATGGTCCCCTGAGCCAAAGATTTAAAATGCAGAGAGGTTACAGTTCAATTTGAATTGGGCATTCTATTTTTAAGCACTTACTTTGAGGCATTTATAACTCTTGAAGTGTCCCTGGAGCTAACTTTTTTCATGCTGGATCTCAGATCAAAGATGAATTATTCTGGAAAGTCTGAACAAAATCCATGCAGCTGTTTTTGAGTTCTGGGTGGAAGACTGCAAATGAGAGGAAAGGGGTGAAGATGGGGAAGGAACGAAGAATCGGGAGGAAGTGGGCAGGACTGGTACCTAGGACTGTTGCCAGATGTTCCGTTTGGCAAGGATTGTCTTGGGCTTTAGAAATGCGTCCAAGGATCTTCCCATCCCAGCCAGTGTGCAGGGCTCCCAAGCCAGGGCAGATCAGTGAAGACAGGAGGCCAGAAATTGCTGAGCAGCTGAGAGCTGCTTCATGCCCATGGCTGGTCGTTGCCCTGTTGTGACTGGCCAACGCACATCTGTTGGCTTGTGTGTCTCAGCTGTGTGGCACTTGCCTGTGAGAGACACCTGCTTCCAGCTGAGTTCTCCTGTCCCCAGAGGAGGTTTCCAGCACTGCTTTGCTTTCGGCAGCCTGCCATTGTCACTGAACTCGGGGTCCTGAGCCCACTCTCTCAGCTGGCGTCGAATCAGGAGATGATCAGAGGACACTGTCCATCCACCAGCATTTCTGACATTCAGATCGGTCTTCCACTGAGGTCGTAGGGGACCCATTCACTCCCTGTCATAACATTTTCATCTACCCACCAGCATCTAAATTTGATCCAGGTGCTTTGCTTGCTCTAATCTGGTGATGATGTGGTCTGTGTTTGATGCGAAGGGCATGCTGAGTTCTGGCTGATCAGGATGTGGGGGAGAGTGTAGAGGAAGATGGGGAATTGAAGAGCTGTAGGAGAGCAGGGGAAGGGAAGTGGCTGGAATCAGAGGCCCAGGGAAGGGAGGAGATCATGTGGAGCAAAGATGGAATGGAACAGGGGACTAGAAACAGATAAGAGGGAGAAGGGGAGTGGAATAGGACAGAAAATGGGAGAGAGAGGAAAATATACAGAAGGGAAAGAAAGAAAAATAGTTGGAGTAAAGGAAAATAGGAGCTGGAAGGAGAACGTGAGAGAATGCAGACATTTACAGCTGAGTAACAACTTGTTCATTCTGCCACTGGTTCTCTCTGTGTCCAGCCAAACACCATCTCTTGGCGTTTTCTCTGCATCTCAGTGCTACGTTCCCTCAGCTGGGCTAAGCATCATTTTCTAGCTCAGCAATTCCTTTTGCCCATGCTTGTCTCTCATTAGTTTGCTCCTTGAAACACATCCAGCAGCCACCTTCTCTCTCAAGGAAAAGGAAGCAGCAGCAGTTGTTGTAGGTTGACAGGCAAGGAATCTCTACAGACCAGGCACCTACAGTGCTCTCCTAGGATAGGAGTTCATCTTGCCATCTCAGCAGACAAAGAAGGGGTATTTTCAGCTGCATTGAGCTAGAGGCGCTGAGTTCCTGTTTACAGTACTAGATTGTGTCTCGGGGATCTGTTGTCCCCTGTTCAGATCTGTTGTCCCTGGTGTGGATCTCTCCCTTATAGGATAGAGGAGGCTGAGTTTCCATTCGTGGAATTAATTGCCTTTTCTAGCAGGGGCGTTAGGAGGTGGAGCTTGGCTTTCCCATTCCACGAGAGATCCATATGGTTTGCAGTGGATCTGCAGAGGCGCTGTGTCTCCACACTGTTTTCTAGCTTCCCGAGTGCCATTCCTGGAGGATCTGCACTGCTAGGAAATCCCCTGCTGTGTATACCCCACATCCCGCTCCTGTTCTCTGTAAGATGGACAGCATCCAGCAGAGGAGAGAAAAAAAATCTCTTTACAGGCTCCACATTAATTTACCTGCCAAAGTCATGAAAGTTTGGCTGGCCTCTCCCTGTGCCTTCTCCAGTGATAGATCCAGACCTCTGCAGGCCCCAGCAGAGGGTCATCAGAAGGGGGGAATGATGGCATGGAGGCAGCCTGCTCCCTTCCGCTTCTTCCTCACTTGCTTCTCATTCCCTCCAGCCAGGGCTGCAGAGGAAAGATGGGGCCCTACATGTAAAATCTATGGGTTAAATTTCCCAAAGTATTTAGTTCTTGGGGGCACAATGGTAGACCCCCTTCAAGGAGCCGATGTTTCAGGAAATGCTGAGCACTGGTTCGTTTAGCTGAGCCCCAAGACGGACACCCAGAACTACAAGCCCCTTTGGACGATTTAGGTCCAGCTGTGTTAATATTTCAAGGGCAAAGAGACCATGGAGTTGGCAGCATTTAAAACCAGTGGCGTGCTGCGTGGAGCAGCTAGCAAATACCCGTACGCCCACCCGCAGCAGGACATGTGAATGGCTGGCCTTAAAACCACATCATTAAGTAGCTGCAACTGAGACAGGCTGGCCCCATTCCAAAGTCCCGCTGGTCCGCAACATCATTACAGCAGCTGAGCCTCCCCCCGGCCCCATTGTCTGCTTTTCACAACAATAACCTCGTTTATTTTGGCTGGATGTTGGGCCCTTCTCGCCCGTCCTCACCCCTTTCTTTTTTTGTGCAGCAAATTAGCTGCAGCATTAGAGGGACACTCAAAGAGTAGCCGGCCCCTTGCGTGAGTAGAATCCAGCCAGGGAAGCTTATACAACATAATTGGTTTGCCAGTCTCTCTTAAGTAAACTTTAGACAAAGCAGCTGAGTGAGCCAGTGAAAAGGCTCAAGGGTGAAACAGAGCCCCAGCCGTCCCTTTGCCGATTGCTCTTCCTGTCGCCTGGCCCTCCCCTGGAAGGAAGAACGTAAAGCAGCAGCATGTACAACCCTGACATTTCTGTTACTGAGGGCTGCTTTTTAGATCACCAACCAAAGGCACCCATTGCAATGGCAGCGCTGTTAACCCAGAGCCTTCCCTGCTTTCCTCTTCGTTTGCATCCGTCGCAATCTGACCTGGACGCTGTGGGATAAAAGGCTCTTTGCTAGAAAATGTGGCAATTTTTAATCAACCAATTTCTAATACAATCAACTTGGAGCTCTTTCTTTCTTCCGACGCTCAGGGCTGGCGCAACCCATTAGGCGACCTAGGCGGTCGCCTAGGGCACTAAGATTTGGGGGGCGCCAGCTGCCCCGTCGTCAGTGTTATTTTGGGGGCGGGACCTTCCGCCGCCTCAGTCGGGGGTGGCATTTTGGGGGCAGGACCTTCCGCCGCCTAGGGCGGTGGAAAAGCTGGCAGCACTCCTGGCGGGGGGGCGCGGGGAGGGCCGCCCACAGTAATGGGGGNCTGTGGTTTTTGTCACCTCTGGTCCCACCAAACTGCTCTCTTGCCAGGTTCTTCAGGTTTTCTCCCAGCCTCTCAGGATATCAATGAGCGTGCCTGGTAATCGGAGCTGGCATCTCGGAGCTGGCATCTGAGTGGTAGGGGCACGGAATGGGTTGTGCTGCAAAGAAATGCTGAAATCTTCCCTAGCCAGGGGGCCCAGGGTCTCGCTCTGGGCAGGCGTAGTTAGCAAAAGGATTTCTGCCTGCTGGGGAACCTGCTAACTGCTCGAACTGAGGTAATCTCCAGAGGGGGCACAGGCTGGAAGGCTGCCAAGACTACTTTATACTCGGGGTGAGGAGGTAGCTGCTTTAGACTCAACTTTCCACTGCAGCCCCATCGCAAGGCTTCTCGATTGAACTGCTTGAAAATGCTCTGTTGAGCTAAGTCCCAGTCTCACCATCTTGATGCAGAATCCAAGGCAGCGAAGCAGGAGGAGCATGGCCTCTCCTTGAACCCAGATTGGTGTCTGAATTTCAGTTTATCACCATCAAATATTTGCATGTCTGAGACAGAAGAAAAGAGAATCCTTGAGCCTTTCCACTTCCTGTACAGTCGAGAGGCAAAGTTATTTGCTGGTTAGACCAGAAGAAAATGAGTGTGAGGGATGTAGTCTTATGGGCTAAGCCAACTCCTAAGGCAGGATTAGACCCTTGATAGTTTCAACCAGTCTTCCTCTTCCTCCACTTTTGCTTTTCAATGGCAGAATCCCCACAGGACAATCCCTCTTGAAGAGACAAACGCTTTACACTCCTCTTCCACTATGTATGCGTGATCTGCTCTGCTGTAAGTTTGGGCTCCTGGTTAACTCTCCGTGCCTCCAGCATTTGCACAGCGATGGGCCCTTGTTTACGTCTGTACAGTTTGCCGCCTCCATAGTTTCACATAGTTTGAGGCAACCAGAGGGTCACCTGCTCTGACCCCATGCATAACACAGGCCACCACATTTTACTGAAACACCTGTGTTAAGACCAATGACTTCAGTTAGGCCAAAGCCTTTCAGTCCTCACTGGGGTTGCCAAGGGTAGATTTGACCCCATGTCTATGAAAATCCAGTTAGACCATTAAGAGCCCTACAAATGATTTTTTACCTATAAGCATAGTACTGGGGCTTGAATGAGAATAGAAACATTTCCCAGACATAGGGAGCTAATTCCCATGATCCCTTGCAGCACAACGGCCCCAGTGTCCTACAGAAGGAAGGGAAAGAGACCTGTTTGGATCCCATCAGAGTTCTTGCTGTTATTGGTCTGGTATGGGGGTGTCTCCTCTCCTGGCTGCTTCCCTGTGGGAGGGGCTGGTCTCATCCATAACGTTCCCAGGATAGAATTTAACCCCCAAGGAACAGACATTCCTCCTTCCCCCTCCCGCTCCCACTGTAATTCATTGCTCAGATAGAACGCTCTAACCAGTTGTTTCCTATGCTGATCGCACTGTATCTGTCTTACCAACAAAGTCGTTGTACGGCACCTCAGAGTTATGTGACCCTCCAGGCTCCTTTGCACACCAGCAAATGAAAAGAAGAATGCAGCACTTGTTTTCTGCTATCCCAGATCCTCCCTTTTCATCACATCTGTCTTGTTCTCTGTCCGCCTGTGTTGAGGTTTGTACAATGTCTAATTCCAAATGAATACTGACAGATTAATCTGATTGTGCATGGCATACTGTTCACCGCATAATCCTTTCCCATTCTTTCACTTGACACCACACGCCCTCTGCACAGTGGGCTCAGTAAATGTTGCTTGTTTACAGAGAGTTTTCAGACTCTTCTCCCTCCTTGCAAGATTTACCTATGGAGAATCTAACCCAGTAACTCCTTTATTTACTTTTTAAGTAGCTGTTTTCTTTGTTTTCCCCAAACTGTCTGGTAAATTACATAATTATTCCTGGCCAAAGGAGCAATGAAAATAAATGACTGGGAGCTGTCCGTTGGTTGTAGAACTCATATAATTAGGTCCACTTTAATTCCCAAATGGGCATCTTAATCGGTGGGCATTGTCATAACTTCAGTACACAGTCCAGTCTTTGATGAAATACCTGCTACAATTTGCTTGTATGAATACACTTCGACAGTATTTTGGAAGACTTGTCTGGCCCATGATTTGTTATGTGGAATACATTCCTTTTTATGGTGAACCCTGTTATTTGTATAGCGTGTGGAACAGATCTCCATTACATCTGATGTATTTAGAATATACAGAAAGGAAATCAGAGCTCATGATAACACTACAAATAGTTGGGCCAGATGCAATATTCTTTACTAAGGACCTACTATAGTAAAGCACATGCTTAAGACCCATTGGACGTTGAAAGCTTTGCAGAATCAGGGTCTCCATTCTCGTTCAAGCCAATTCCCACTGCGGTCAATGGGATTGTGCCTGAGAGAAGCCAGATTCATCCCTCTTTCAGTAAAACCTCCAGGCTGGGATCAGGAAGAGGAAAAGTCCTTGAGGTTCCTTTTGCGGCGTGTCCCTCTTGTTCCATTGGAGCAGCAGGGTATGCTCTCCACAGGCTAGACAGTGAGTCCACAGAGGTCTTGCGTCTCTGTGGTAGATCTGGGCTCTCGGGGGCTTTGGTTCCAGTCCCTGGCAGACCAGGGTTTCCCCTGGGACTCTGCCCCTTATAGAGGAAATTATCAAGTATCCCTTTCACACGCATATCACCCGGGCCCAGTTTTTGTTGACAGACTTGGGATTGTCCTGTTTACCTACAGGCGCGGAAGGGCCATGTTCCAAGTCCATCATGGCCACTTATTGCTTGAAAAAAACAGGGTGTGTTTTTAAAGTAGATTTCTTTGGCGAGAGAGAATCCTCCAAATAAGTACTAAAGTATGAGCCCACCCGGAAGAACTCATGCCGCATATCCATCCCTTCTAGCTGTAATATCAGTGGCTTTGTTTCACCTCTTTATTTCAAGCGACTTTTACTAAATACCAGGAAAAGTTCCCTGGTTCGTCAGGCACTGATATGTTAACATGCAGTAGTTCTGATGTTCCCAAACTGAATATTTAAGAGTAAATTATTATAATTCTGTACAAGATGTGTTTCAAAACCAGACTATGCTGATAGGTCCAATAGAAAGGCCTAGAGAGGGCTGACTATGTTGTTATTGGTTCTAGAAAATACTCAGTTTCCATTTAAGTAGCTAGGGTTTTCAAAAAAGCTTTGCACACTGTGTATTGAGTTCTTTTGACACTCTGGCTGTTAGGTGTTGCAATGGGAGGTACTGATTGCTCAGCATCTAGCCAGTGTGGATTGACTGAAATCAAAGCAATTTAAATCACTGATTTTAATCATGATTTAAATCAGCAGGGGGGAAACCTTGATTTAAATAATTGATTTTAATCTTGTGTTGTATTTGTACTTTTTAGTTATTTTCCTAAAGAACGGTTGATTCTCATTGGTTGGTAACCATTAAAACATGTTGATTTGCAACTATACATAGCCTTCACACTTGATTTAGTGCTGCTTTTTGCGAACCAGGAGGATATACTATATCTATAATGGGAGAGGGCTACCAGGCCTTCACAGCCCCTGTTGGAGGCCCCACTGGTCTGCTGCACCCTGCCCCAGGAAACAGTTCTCAGCGAGGAAAAGAGCAGTGAATAATTAGACCTCCCGGTTGCCTAGAAAGACATCTTAGGAGCAGCCATTTTGGAAACCAGTGAGATCTGGTCCTCCAGTAGCTAGAAGGGTTGGGGACCAGCAACAGCCAATCAAGGCTCAGCAGGCTAAAATGAAAGGAGGTGCCTGCTATTGCCAAGTCAGTTCCTGGCTGGAGCTAGTGGAGTGAGGAAGGATACTCTTTGGGCCACAACTAAAGGAACCAGGCTGGGCCAAGTCTCATTGCTGGCCAGAATTCGTGGCAGGAGTTCACAGGGAACCCTGCTGACCCAGCCCTGGAGAGGGAATTTAGGCCAAAAGGGCAAGAAACTCTTTTATTTATAATTGGCCCTGAAGGGCAAGGAAGTTCTTCTGTCTCAGTTTGTTGAACCCTGGAAGGGGTTTTGGAGTGTGAAATGGCTGGAGAGCTAAGCCACAGAAAACCTGCAGAAGCAGGCTGGCAGTTTGCAGGGGACTCAGGAAGCTGAAGAAATTAATACATAAGAATGGCCATACTAGGTCAGACCAAAGGTCCATCTAGCCCAGTATCCTGTTTTCCGACAGTGGCCAATGCCAGGTGCCCAAGGGGGAGAGAACAGAACAGGTTATCATCAAGTGATCCATGTCCTGTCACCAATCTCAGCTTCTGGCAAACAGAGGCTAGGGACACCATCCCTGCCCGTCCTGGCTAATAGTAATTGATGGACCTATCCTCCATGAATTTATCTAGCTCCCTTTTGAACCCCGTTATAGTATTGGCCTTCACCACACCACACCCTCTGGCAAGGAGTTCCAGAGGTTGACAGTGCATTGCATGAAAAAATACTTTCTTGTGTTTGTTTTAAACCTGATACCCATTAATTTCATTTGGTGGCCCCTTGTTCTTATATTATGAGGAGTAAATAACACTTCCTTATTTACTTTCTCTATACCACTCATGATTTTATAGACCTCTATCATATCCCACTCCCCATAGTCGCCTCTTTTCCAAGCTGAAAAGTCCCAGTCTTATTAATCTCTCCTCATACAGAAGCTGTTCTAATTATTTTTGTTGCCCTTTTCTGAACCTTTTCCAATTCCAATATATCTTTTCTGAGATGGGGCGACCACATCTGCATGCAGTATTCAAGGTGTGGGCGTACCATGGATTTATATAGAGGCAATATGATATTTTCTGTCTTATTATCTATCCCTTGATGATTCCCAGAATTCTGTTCGCGTTTTTGACTGCTGCTGCACATTGAGTGGATGATTTCAGAGAACTATCCACAGTGACGCCAAGATCTCTTTCTTGAGTGATAACAGCTAATTTAGATCCCATCATTGTATATGTAGTTAGGATTATGCTTTCCAATGTGTATTACTTTGCATTTATCAACATTAAATTTCATCTGTCATTTTGTTTCCCAGTCACCCAGTTTTGTGAGATGCTTTTGTAGCTCTTCACAGTCTGCCTGGGACTTAACTATCTTGAGTAGTTTTGTATCATCTGCAATTTTGCCACCTCCGCTGTTTACCCCTTTTTCCAGATTGTTTATGAATATGTTAAATAGGACTGGGCCCAGTACAGATCCCTGGGGGACACCACTATTTACCTCTCTCTATTCTGAAAACTGACCATTTATTCCTATCCTTTGTTTCCTAGCTTTTAACCAGTTACCAATCCGTGAGAGAATCTTCCCTCTTATCCCATGACTGCTTATTTTGCTTAAGAGCCTTTGGTGAGGGACCTTGTCAAAGGCTTTCTGAAAATCTAAATACACTATATTCACTGAATCTCCGTTGTCCGCATGCTTGTTGACTCCCTCAAAGAATTCTAGTAGATTGGTGAGGCATGATTTCCCTTTACAAAAACTATGTTGACTATTTCCCAGCAAATTATGTTCATCTATGTGTCTGACAATTTTGTTCTTTACGATAGTTTCAACCAATTTGCCCAGTACTTGAAGTGAGGCTTACTGGCCTGTAGTTGCCAGGGTCACCTCTGGAGCCCTTTTTAAAAATTGGTGTCACATTAGCTATCCTCCAGTCATTTGGTACAGAAACTGATTTAAATGATAGGTTACAGATGACAGTTAGTAGTCCTGCAATTTCACATTTGAATGGCTTCAGAACTATTGGGTGAATACCATCAGGTCCTGGAGACTTATTATTGTTTAGTTTATCAATTTGTTCCCAAACCTCCTCTAATGACACCTCAATTTGGGACAGTTCCTCAGATCTGTCACCCAAAAAGAATGGCTCAGGTTTGGGAATCTCCCTCACATCCTCAACAGTTAAGACCGATGCAAAGAATTCATTTTACATTGGAAACTAACTGAAACTAACTAAACAAAGAAGTATCATCTGTAGTTAGTGAATTGAACTGATTGTTTCCGGTCTCAATGTCCTTTTGAGATTTTTAGAACTAAATTTTTATTCCTTGATTGAAAGAGGAAAACAAGCTTTCCTGCTTTTTCAACTCCCAGTTGGCTTCTTAGCTTTGAAGGAACTAGTTATTGAACTGACCTATTTGAATAAACTGAAATAAAGAAAATATTCTCTCTGCACTTGCAGAAGAGGCTACTGCTGCGGAAAGCTGGATTAGCATTCAACAAACTCTGGTTCCAGATGCTTAGCCAGTGACTTCCACCAGTTCTGTGCTTTGACTTTCTTTAAAACTTGGGAGTAAGCATGTATTGCTTAATATTGGGGCTTTTTTTTTTTATTTAATTGAGTGTAATAATTATAAATTTAGGCCTTTGCACGGGTTGTCATAATTTCAATCTTAATTTTAAATAGGCTTACTTTAAAAAAAAGTATTTAATTTAAATAAACATCTGATTTAAATTTAAAAACAATTTTTTTTATATCCACCCTGCACCTAACCCTTATGTAGGTGACTGAAGTAGAACAGAGTTCATCTAAAATTCTGGCACCTGGTGTGGGTGAGAACAGTTGAAAATCTGTCCATTAGCACATGTGCAATCTTTACTCGCTTCCTAAAGTGGTTGCAGGTTTGGGGCTGAGAGTTTTAAAAGAATGGTTCATTAGAACTGGGATCTATCTCCATAGCCTTAAATGTGTCTGAACAGTACAAATGAATCCTCTATTATGCAGTCTTTATTTAACAGAAAAGTATTTTGGGAGAAGACTAGAAAATATTATGTTTCCCATTATAAACATCTGGCCTTAAATGGGTACCAGCTAGATGGTATCTCACCAGATAGCAGCAAGATAACCTCTCAGTTTATGCCGCATGTAAGTTTGAACTGAATGAAGCATGTTTAGAATATGGCAGTCTTGATCCCTGCTTCTGCCAGGGTTTTTCCCATGAAATCATTTATTTCGTAGGAAAGATAATGAAGCTAAACAATTTGTACTTCATGCATGTGGTCTTAAAATGAAGACATGAGGCTATTGGGTTTTTTTAAGTGTTTAATCTCTAAACCTGGATGGCATCTCTGGGATTAATATTAAATGTAATTTAGTTATATTTAACCCCTTAACTCTGGTACAAATGTGAACAGCTATTACTATATATGTAATGATCTGGGAAGATTTTTGTTCTTTTCTCCTTGCAAACAAAACCAAACTCCTGTTCAGCAAACTGAGGCTTTCTAATATCCAGTTAAAATGGAGCAGACATGGAACGATTCTTAAACAGATTTAAGAAACATACAATCTAAAAAACTCCCTTCTCTCCCCAACTGACTCTTCCTCAATACATCGTGAATATAGGCTTCCAAAGCAGCCTTATTGACTTCTGCGATAAGAGCTACTTTCATGAGCAAGGGTTTCAAGATTGGGATTTAAATTCATAATCCGTTTGCATCTTTTGTTTATAAAATGCTAACTTTTACAGGCTAATAATGGGTACTCATGAGTTAGCTGTATCTGCTCCTTCAACTTCTAAGCTGTTATGAGCTGGGTTAAACCTTATGTATTGAGTTTACAACCTCCTCCAAACTGATGTGTGAATACGCCCTTCACTTAAGGGCCTGTCCAGAAACTAGCACCATCTGGGTGGGTGGCGTCCACTGGATATTGTGACCAGGTGTTGGGGTGGTGCAGGAGAAGAAGGGGAGAGAGGACACACAAAACTCAACACAGAACCGGGAGAGAGGCAGGAAAGCCAAACTGTCACCATTTAGCAAGGTGTGACCCTGGGAAAAAGCTAGAGAGGGAGCTTTAGGGTCTGTTGGCTAAAGAGGATTGGGGTGGTAAGCTAAGAAACTGCTCCTTTTGTTCTTGGGTGGTCCTGCAGTTGGAGAAACAAGGAATGTACATAGCCCTGCAAACAAACAAGATTGTTTCAGAGAAATACCTGCCTGTCACCAGTTTCTCCTCCTGACAGGAATATCCTCGGCCTCAGACTTTGACTAGTGTCTCTGCTCAAAAGAGAGCAAATCTATTTATTTCATTCCACTTACCAAGCATTATTATTGAATTGGCCACTGTTGGAAGACAGGATATTGAGCTGGATGGACCTTTGGTCTGACCCAGTACGGCCATTCTTATGTTCTTATGTTCTTAAAATGACATTTTTGGTTTCAATTAAGAAATTAAAAATTAACTCAACTCCAGCATTACATTCATCTTAAACTTAAATCCAGACGATGAACCAAAATATTCCATCTTCATCACATACTGTAAAACAGAGGCACAATTTATTGACTGAAGTTGAAAACTCCCTCAATATGCATTTTACCCTGTGAGAGAGAATTTCAGGTGTAAATGGAACAAAGAAAGAAACCAGCACACAACATATGATGGAAAATGTCTCAGACTCAGTAGAGGGAGTGGCATTCATGCATTTCCAAGAGTGATGATTCAATTATCTGTGTAGGCTTTGACAGTGTAAATCGGAAAGGAAGAAATATGTTCTATGGAGTAATCCATGACTCCCTCTACTTCCTGTTTCTTGTGGTTGCCATGTCCTGGATTCTATTGTGTGGCAGCCTTCTTCATTAGGGAGAAATCTGTGTTCATCCGTGGCTGGTTCTCAATGGCAATCGGGCCCCTGAGAATGACACCAAGAATGCTCATAGAGTTCCTGTGTCACACAGAGTTTGTTCTCATCAGCTATCTGAACCCCAGTCATCAGGGAAATAGATTTTTAGAATACCAAGGCCTGAAAGCATCAGGCATTCCCTGATTGGAGATTTACAAGGGGTTGTGCAGTAAGAATACCAACCGGCTAGGAAAAAGAGATCCACTCACACTACGAGGAAGAGAGGTTAGGAACTCAATCCTGAAAGGTGCCGAACAATCTGACACTGAAACAACAAAGCATTTAAGCACATGGTTTGCCATTACTTGGGCAACTTCTGTTAACTTCAGTGGGAATTTGAGTAAGGACTGAGTGAAAACATCAGGATTTGGTTCAATTGGAATCTTGCTTGGGTAAAAATGGAGTAAGGCCTTCAGGATTTGTCTGTGTATGTAATAGCTATTGGTACATATAGGGTAAAATCCTGGCTCTGCTGCTGTCAACGGCAAATCTTTAAACCCTAGAAAGTAAATGGACTATGTTCCAAGTAGCCTTGTGATCATTTGTATTGCGCACAGAAGTAAAAATAGGATATTGCCCAAACAGTTGGTAACTTGATACAGTGATTTTTATTGCCTCGTTTTTATAAATTGATTTCCCTGGATTAAAATACCTTGGATTGAATATCTTGTTTTGTGATGCATTCTCTCCACGCGCTGCTATCCTGGCTAAAATTACATTGATTCAGTTCTTGTACTCATTATTATACTATAAGTGACAGCAGATTGCTTTTTGGTTTTTTTTTCAAGCTATGAAACATGGTATATGGGACACCGTTGCATGTGCTGAATACGTATTTCTGTTTCTGCAGATGCATCCACATACTTGCAAAAGCTGCCAATAGTTGATCATACAGAAAATACTTCATTTTGCTACATAACTAAGAGCTGTGGTGAATACAAATGTTGGAACTCCACGGATATTTTAACATGAATTGATTATTTTCACTGGCCCAAAGAAAGCTTTTAGATTATGAAGGACTGCTGCTGTCTCTGGCCTCTTCTGAGGACCTCTAAGTAATGGAAAGTGAGTTTTGTAATAGGATGCCCATGCTGAACATATACAGGTTTTACTAGAGCTACCTGCTCAGTGACCTAGGCAGCCAGGCCTAGTGGTTAACATTAGGGTAAGGGGCTGGATCCGCATACCAGCCGGGGTTCAGCACCAGGAGGTCAGGAGCTGAGTTCAGAAAGCTTAAGTCAGCGAATCAGGATGCCATTGTCATGAGACAAGAGCAGGTCGCACTTGGTGAACAGGCCAAAACTGGATGGCGTTCAGTTGTACAGACTTCCTGTTCCTCCCTCTGGCTTAGGGGGAGTGGGCCAGTCAGGAGCTCTGATGTTTCACCAATTGGGGCCCAGAGATCGCATGGTCTATCTGAGCTGGACTTCAAGGAGTCCTGGCTCTAGGTGCTACCAGGAAGCCATCAAGTGGAGGGCTGGAGCATGGTGACCCTCAGGAATCCTCTGGCCCTGGGTTTGAGATGCATGGGTCATGATACTCAAAGCCTAAGTACTTTGGGTTAAATTTTAGAGAGCAATCGAATTAGACTAGATTAATCTTTAAAAAGGATTACATTTTTTGAAAACAGTGTACTTGTTTGCTGTGTATTACCTGCATTCAGAACATTAATATATTGAAATCATCGACTGAATCTGAACCTTTTTGCAGATCTATAGATAATTACTTTCAAGATCCGCTATAACATGGATTTCAGCACCCACTGCAGTCTAGTCACTGGGAGATCAGTTTTCATCTTAGAGCTAGTTGGAAAAAGTGATGGGGGAGGGGAGCACAGTAATTTGTTTAAATCTTCTTGAAATTGATACTTGGATGAATTTTTGTCAAACTTTTGCCCAGTTATATAGCTAGGTGAAGATCTTAAAGGCAATACATTGACTTTTTGGGAATATTTTGACCAGCCCTACCTGTCTTTTTTGATAGGCTGCTGGAAAAGCAAGCCTTATACCTGGCATGTGATCTGTCCTATAAGTTCTAGGAGCCTATACGAGTGATCCTGGTTCATCCAGAGGTTAACAGTGCTTGACAAGCGTTCTGTTCCTCTTCGGATTTCAGATGTCATTCTTGTAGTGCTTGAGAAATATCCGTTGTCAATCATCCACAAACCTGCCGTGAGTTGCGTTGTGATGGCCCTATGAAGTCAGTAGGAGCTGCACGCATACTAATAGTACAGAATGTTGTCTGGGCACGTATGGTGAGCACATGTACCAGATATACAAACCACCACTCCATCTTCTTCAGCGTTAGGGGTTCATGTTACTTGTTTCACATTCAGGGGATTGTGTGCAGGTACCTGAAATATGGTTTGCTTTCCCACGTTAACCCTATTGCAGTCCTCCAGTCTAATTAGTTGAGTTCACACTAGCAACCTTGCTGCAATGGACATGTTAAGTGAATCTTCAGTTAACACATAATTTTTGAGTGTATATCCTCCCCAACTTCTTTTGTTTTAATGTTTTGTTTATAAAATCAGCTCCTGCTGCTTGAGGCTCAGGAAGCTTTTACATTATTGTCTTCAGTGATAACTGAAGGAACAAAAGAACCTATTTCCTGTAGCAGATTGTTCCAGGCATGTAGGGGTTAATACCAATGCCGCTCGGTGACAAGAAAAGTTGCTTGGGACACCATCTGCTGCCCGTCCTTTCCCTGGAGCAAAAAATAAGGGCTGTGCACCATGCCCTGAAGGCAAAAATTCTCAGGGTCTGGAAGGCCCACAAGGGGACAGAGATTTTCCAGCTGTGAGCCTTCCACAGAAATTGCCCCACCTCCCAGCCCCTGCAGTGCTAATTAGTCAAGTCTCATTTAAATTCATCCTGCCAGTGTATAGACTTACACTGCATTATTAATCATGTGTATATCCCAGTTTGTCAGACAATCAGATGGACTCTGTGTGTACCAGAGGATGCTAATTGACCTGCTGCTGTGAAAAGTACTTCACAAAACATCACCAGCCTTAACTATCAACAGAAGGTGCTGTGGGGTTCTAATTAACATGCCGAGAACTCTCGCTTCTAAACATACTTCAGAGCTTCTTCTAGCCACAACATCTTCTGCCAGGCTGTAGCTGGTGCAGGTTCTGTGCAATGGGTGCACAGTTATTATCTTCCATTTATAATCACAATCAGTCTGTTGGATACTAATGTCTTTCCACATGCACTGTAGTGCCTTTGGATCCAGAGCGTCTTCATGTCTGATTCAAGGAGGAACAGTGGTATTTTTCTTCCAATTTTAAGGCTGCATTGTAGAACACAGTGTGGTTTTTTTTATGACCTATCCAGACAGGACTTTCCATGATCTAGGTCAGGGGTCGGCAACCTTTCAGAAGTGCTGTGCCGAGTCTTCATTTATTCACTCTGATTTAAGGTTTCGTGTGCCAGTCATACATTTTAACGTTTTTAGAAGATCTCTTTCTATAAGTCTATAATATAGAACTAAACTATTATTGTATGTAAAGTAAATAAGGTTTTAAAAATGTTTAAGAAACTTCATTTAAAATTAAATTAAAAGGCAGAGCTCCCCGGACCGGTGGCCAGGACCCGGGCAGTGTGAGTGCCACTGAAAATCAGCTCGCGTGCCGAAGGTGGCACGCGGGCCATAGGTTGCCTACCCCTGATCTAGGTAGACACACATAGATAATCCTTCTTGCAAAGCCCACGCTTCTGTGGGCAGTTATCTGAGTTGCTTGCTCACAGGTAGGCTGTGGAAATGGGAGTTGCTCTGTCTGTAGTATTGCTAGCAGATGTAAGAGAAGGCAACAGCTCAGACATTCAAAGGAGGAAAAGCCCTTAGCTAAAGGCCTAAAGCACGGAAAGATGCATGTTTCTGACATGCAGCTCCGATTGGGGTGGTATACAGTGTGTACCCTCACCAGGCTGGTCAATGATGGGGGTAAAAATCCTTTATTGGGAGGAGGCAAGAAAACTTGCCTCCCCCTCCCTGCAGATTCTTGTAACTTTCAGCCATTGATGAATGGGTCTCCAGATGTGGCTCATTTGTGCCAGGTGATCAAGAACCTGATGGGAGCAGCTAAGAAGCAGAGTTTGGGGATGGTTTTGCATCCTGTAGTGCCTGTGTGCCCTGAACCCAAGCAACTAGATGTGCCTTACCAGAAAAGGGAGCTGCTTATTTTCTCTGAGTCTCTGCATGGAGACACCTGAGAACTGCACAGTTCCCATCTCAGCAGAGTGCTGCTGTTCAATCGCTTGGAAACTTTTGGTGCTGGATGGGCAAAGAGTCACCTAAATAAATGATCACCAAGCCCTTGAAACCTGCTACGTAAGTGAAGGTTCATGCCGCAGCATCACAGTTGGGTCATTCAGCCACTCCCAGTACTGCTAGCATTCCTGCTAAAGATTAGATCTTACAATCTTTAAACCATGGGTGAAATTTATCATTGGTTTCTATCCGTGGGGTTACTCCAGGGATGGATTTGGCTTTGGGTGTACAGGCTGAGGTTGTCAAAGGAGCCTAAGGGGCAGGGCCGGCTCCAGCTTTTTTACCCCCCCAAGCGGCGAAGCGGGGGAAAAAAAAAAAAAAAAGAATAAGCCGCGATCGGCCGCACTTCGGGGGCAGCTCTACCACGCCGCTTCATTCTTCAGTGGCAATTCGGCGGCGGGTCCTTCGTCCGAGAGGGACCGAGGGACCCGCCGCCGAATTGCCGCCGAAGACCCGGACGTGCCGCCCCTTTCCGTTGGCCGCCCCAAGCACCTGCTTCCTTTGCTGGTGCCTGGAGCCGGCCCTGCTAAGGGGGGGAGCTAAGGTATCTTTTAAAGCCCAGCTAAAAGGTGTAACATATCACATCCCAAAAGTGATCCTACTGCTTGTATGGTGTCTACTACAATGGAGTCCTGGCCCATGAGTGGGCCCTCGAGGCATTACCAGTAAATGTACAGTGCCAAGCGCAATGCGGTCCTGCTCCATGAGCGGGGCTCCCAGATGCTACTGGAGGAGAAATAATAATAATAAATAACCATACCCTGCTATACCTTTCAGGAATAAATGGCAGATGTTTGTGAAATTTCCTCATTCTACTTCTGAATGGGTTTGATTCACCATCTGTACTTTTTAATACTAATTGCTAAATTTTGCATAAATATACCCATTTAAAGTGTGTTATTAAAGAGATTTACAATCGAGAGTAATATGCAGTCTAAACATCATTATTTTAAAATGCAATTATACATTTAAATATGATCATTCATTATTAACAAAATACACATTAGCGGAACTTGGGATATATTCAGACACCATTCAGACAAGGGATTAATAATTCATTTATTGAACGTAATTCATGTCAGTGCGAGCTTTAGATTAACACACCAATAGATGTGGAGGCTATTGGGGAAACAATGAGTAAAAAAACCTAAATTATTAATTATGGCTGAACAAGGAGAATGTAATTTGTATTGTTTTCAGGAGATAGTTGCAGGCTGCTGGAAAATGGAGGTGGCACGTTATAGAGGTGCAAAATAAAATTATATGCATTTTAGAAAGCTGGATAAGAGTTAATTTTGCTGTTTTGTTTCAGCAAATCTTTACATATTTCACTTGTGCACGCCCTTAGCATTTTGTGTCACTTTTTAGAAGGTCTCTTTCTATAAGTCTATACGTACAAAACCATATGCTAGTTGCACTTCAAATGTTCTATTATTGAGAATATCAGGTCTACGCCATTTTTTTTCTTATAAAAATAACGATCTTCAGAGTTCAGTGCATTAGTTGTCCGAGAAGTGGACTGTCTGCGAATAGTACAATATTCAGTGTTATGTAGATAATACAACGTGTGCCCAAGGTGCAAAGAAATACATAATTATGTACTGAATTGATGTTCAGTGCCTTTTAATATGCTCTTACAACTTGCCTTACCCTTCTAAAACATGTATATTAAATCATGCAGGCACTTTCATTAGAAATGAACACAGGCCAAGTTACATAAATTGAAGAGCCCTGTCATAGATTCTGTGTGTATCTGGTAAGAAGTGATTAAATCTTATGGACCGTATTCTCAGCTAGTGTAAATCAGCATGTCTGACGTAAGTAGAACTCTGCTGACTTGCCCCAGTTGAGGATCTGGCCCAGTATGTTCTAGCTAGCAAGCAGACTTTTGGGAAAAAAGATGGGACAACTGCAAAAGTCTCATTGAAAGATTTTTGTTCCAACTATTACAAACAAGAAAGTTGGTCTTTACTTCTTCCACTAGCCTCATTCTCTGAGATCTAAACTCGATGGCCACATGTAATATCTGGGAAGTTCTGGCTCTACTAAGCATGGCCCTTTATTGAAATTACTTTTCCATGCTGCGGATGTATCTTCAGTACATATGATATAGCACAACTCAAGAAGGGAACACTGTGTTGTTGGATCTGGCTGAAGCCAGCTTCTTGGTTCCCAATTCAGTAATAATAATATATGGAGATATACCTATCTCATAGAGCTGGAAGGGACCCTGAAGGGTCATTGAGTCCAGCCCCCTGCCTTCACTAGCAGGACCAATTTTGCCCCAGATTCTTAAGTGGTCCCCTTAAGGATTGAACTTATAACCCTGGGTTTAGCAGGCCAATGCTCAAACCACTGAGCTATCCCTCCCCCCCTTATAGCTTGTCTTTTGGCCACATTTAGACCTTTCCACATGAACACGGTTTTACTTGAATATAAAATATATTGGCTTTACCTGGATATGCCATTTCCACTGTAGGGTGTGGAAAAAAACCAGGATGAAGCTCATAAGAACAACCATAGTGGGTCAGACCAATGGTCCATGTAGCCCAGTATCTGTCTTCCAACATTGGCCAATGACAGGTGGGAATGAACAGAACAGGGCACTTATTGACTGATCCATCCCCTGTCATCCAGTCTCAGCATCTGGCAGTCAGAGGCTTAGGGACAGCCAGATTATGGGGTTGCATTCCTGCCCATCCTGGCTAATAGCCATTGATGGACCTATCCTCCATGAACTTATCCAGTTCCTTTTTGAACCCTGTTACACTTATTGCTAGGGGATGTTGTGAAGATCAAGAGCTCCACAGGTTGACTGTGCATTGTGTGAAGAAGTACTTTCTTATGGTGGTTTTAAGCCTGCTGTCTATTAATTCCATCAGGTGACCCGTGGCTCATGTTATTTACCCCTTCACATAACACTTCCTTATTCACTTTCTCCACACCATTCATGATTTTGTAGACCTCTATCATATTGCCCCTTAGTTGTCTCTCTAAGATGAACAATCCCAATCTTTTTGATCTTTTTGATGGAAGCTGTTGTTGCCCTTTTCAATAATTCCAATTCGAATGTCTTCTTTGAGATGGGGCAACCAGAACTTCCCACGGTATTCAAGGTGCGGGCATACCATGGATTTAGATGGGTGCCATATGATATTTACTGTCTAATTATCTATCCCTTTTCTAATGGTTCCCAACATTGTCTCGGATCTTTTTTGACCACCGCTGCATATTGAGCAGATGTTTTCAGAGAATTATCCACAGTGACTCTGAGATCTTTCTTGCATGGTAACAGCTAATATAAATCCCATCATTTTGTATGTATAGTTGGGATTATGTTTTACAATGTGCATTACTTTGCATTTATCACCCTTGAATTTCATCTGCCATTTTGTTGCCTGGTCACCCAGTTTTGTAAGATACCTTTGCAACACTTCACAGTGAGCTTTGGACTTAACTATCTTGAGTAATTTAGTATCCTCTGCAAACTTTGCCACGTCACTGTTTATCCTTCCTCCCCCCAATCATTTATGAATGTTAGACTGCAGTTGTCGCAGTACAGATCCCTGGGGGATCTGGCTATTTATCTCTCTCAATTCTGAAAACTGAACACTTATTCCTACCCTTTGTTTCTTGTCTCTTAACCAGTTACTGATCCGTGAGAGGACCTTCCCTCTGTCCCATGACCTGCTTACTTTGCTTAAGAGCCTTTGGTGAGGTACCTTGTCAAAGGCTTTCTGAAAGTCTGAGCACACTAGATCCACTGGATCATCCTTGTCCACATGTTTGACCCCCTCAAAGATTTCTAATAGATTGGTGAGGCATGACTTCCCTTTACAAAAGCTGTGCCTCTTCACCAATAAATCATATTATCTATGTATCTGATACTTCTGTTTTTCACTATAGTTTCAACCAGTTTGCCTGGTATAAGTGGTAGGCATTCTTCAGTCTCGAGAGACCATGCGTATGTGCCCCTGAAAGGTAAAGAATTTACTCGGTTGGTTTTATGGCAGCGGCGAATGTGGCTGAAGAGACCTACTTGAGAGAGACAATCTCTGCTGCATCTGCCACATTTAAAGGCGATGTTTCGCCCCTTTGGGCCCTGCCTTCTACAAGCTCGTTTCTCCTCTGCTAAGCTGGACGGCTTCCTCTGGGAACTCCGGATACCTTTGTTAAGCTCTTGTTTCGAAAGGCTGCGGTCTTGAGTGTGATTTTCCCATTTGTACATCCATGTCCATTTCTTTGAGGTCTCGCTTGCACACGTCCTTGAAACACAATTTTGGGCGTCCTTTGGGTCTTTTTCCAGATGCTAATTCGCCATAGAGGACGTCCTTTGGGATGTGCCCATCACTCATTCGGCACACATGCCCAAGCCAGCGGACGCATCTCTGTTTGAGGAGTGTTTGCATGCTGGGTATGTTGGCCCGTTTGAGCATCTTAGTGTTGGTGACTGTCCCTCCAGGAGATTCCAAAGATTCGACAAAGGCAACGCATATGAAAGCTGTTGTTGGGCCTCTTTTCCTGATGAGAGTATAAGGTCCATGTCTCGCTCCCATACAAAAGTGTGCTGATAACACACGCACGATACACACCTATCTCTGTGCGGTCTGTCAGTTTGTTGTTTTGCCATACCCTCTTGTTCAGCCTAGACATTGTTGTGGTGGCTTTTCCAATGCGGATGTTGAGTTGCCGGGTATAAAGGATAAGATTACTATTCTGTAATTGCAATCCAAGCACTGCTGGCCCTTCTTGCGGTGTGGCCAGCCCAAGTCATTGCAAGGAGAGGAAACAGATCCATCCCAGCGCCAGTGGATCTGTCCAGTGGAGCTGGTCAACATTTATGAACCAGAAAACCTTCCTGAGGGAAAATGGTATTCCGTTGCAATGATGTTTCCCACAAAAGATTTCCCTTTCTATTCAAAACTTAAAGGAAATTTTAAAATGAATGTTTTGTTTCATTTCAAATGGAAGCTTCCATTTAGGTTTTTGAAAACTGAAAAGTTTTCACATTTTATCCCCCCTCCCCCCCAATAATGTCCCCCAGGGTTGGGGGGTCACTTTTGTCAACTCTTTCTTTTTCTTTTGAAAACGTCTCCAGCTTAGGACAGGTCACCAAGTGGTAGTTAGTGTTCCATTTTTTTCCCCCTTGTACCGGTGGATAACTTGTACCTAACGTCTCAGATGGGATTGAACGAGGGCAGCTAACTCCTCATGCTGGCATGAACAGCAGGGCTTCATTGCTATTTTTAACACACTAGCTCAATCAGAGCCAGCACGTGTACTTGGACCCTTTGTGTCAGCGCAGTGGCCAGCATAATGGGACCCTGATCTCATTTGGGGCCTGTAGATGCTATTATAATACAAATAGTAGAACCTCTTCTCCTCTTTGCTAAACTGACCACACTCTGAGGAGGCTGAAGAAACTGGTGGAAAGTCCAGCTGGTGGGCATGTATATGGATGGAGTTAGGCAGCCCAAATCTTGAGGTGGGTGGGTTGCTTTGTCCTCGCCGACAGTGCTCTGAAATAAAAACACTCCAGGATTTAAAAGCTTTCAAAATAGAAATTAACGTTTTGCCATCTTATGCTCATTCCTGGCCTCTTGGAGAGAGACTGATCCCCTGTATCTGTTAGCACTGCAGTACCCGGCTTCTGAGGTGAGGGGCATGATTAATGGTGGTCCCCTTTGAACCACCCCTGCAGGGCTGTTTGAGGCAGATAATCTGAATGACAGGATTCCTTGCTGGCAGTTTGTGCTCAGAACTTTAGTATCCTCTCCCCTTTAATCAGAATTATTCAGACCTCTCTGGACTGGTGTGACCTGTCTGTTTTCCCGTCTGAAGGGAAAAAAACAGACATCTGGACCAGTTCTGATTGTTCTCATACAGGTCTAAATCTGGAGTGCATGGAGATACTCTGGTAAAACCAGAGTTCAGAATAGGCCCTTTGTTTTCATTCTTACTGTCTTAGAAATGTTGCTGAATGGTAGGCCCATGAGATGACCTGGTGGCAGTGGGGGAGGAGCTGCATGTGTGTGTCTGGGAAGTAAAGGGGCTGGGGGTGGGGGGCAGGGAGATATCCTCTCAAAAATGTTAATACCAGATTTTTGGTACCGAGAATTCTCAGGTCTAAAGCTCTGAAGGTTCAGGAGTTCAACAGCAAATTTGATAGCGAGTGAGGTGTCAGTTTGCTGTCATGTGAAATAGCTTTTCAAGCTTGGAGCCTGCATAGCACAGTTCTAAAATCAATCATGTATAAACGAAAACCCCTCAACTTGAGCACTCACACTTAAGTTAGACCGTCTCATACACTAACACATTGAGCTCCCTCCGCCAAAGCTAGAGAGTAGAGACTTTAAAAGCTGGGCCAGAACCATACCTCCGGGGGGTTGTTTGATGCTTGAAGACCTCTCATTTATAACAATTTTCTGACTTCTAGAAGTAGAAGTTAGTGGACTGGGCTTTCAGAATAGCTGGTGATCAGATTTAAATCCCTGACAAGGTTGATAAAGAATGAACTGTATGCAGATATTACAGCAGCGCCTCATCAACATGTCTGTACACCTAGCATATGTAAAACACCTCTGGGAAGTTCCACCTATTTGAAATGGAGTCAGAATCACTAGCTATCTGATTAGAGAACTTCCACCAAGAAACCCTGCAGTTGAAACCCTATTAAGAGACTGTAACTGCTTTATGAAGGAGAAACCATTCTTAGGGCTGGTCCACACTAGGGGCGGGGATCGAAATAAGATACGCGACTTCAGCTACGAGAATAGCGTAGCTGAAGTCGAAGTATCCTATTTCGAATTACCCGCGCTTACCTCGCGTCCTCGCAGCGCGGGATCGACGGCCGCGGCTCCCCTGTCGACTCCGCTAACTCCGCTCGCCCTGCTGGAGTTCCGGAGTCGATGGGAGCGTGTTCGTGGATCGATGTATCGCGTCCAGACGAGACGCGATATATCGATCCCCGCTACATCGATGGCTACCCGCCGATCCGGGCGGGTAGTCTGGACGTAGCCTTAGAATGTCAGTTTCAGATTATGCAGAGAAGCTGCCCGGCTTCCACCTCTAGTTCAGGTCACTATTACAGAAAACCTTGCACCCCCTATTTCCAATATGCACCGTGCATCCCTCATTGCCCATCCCAGAGCTGACACCATCCTGGCTGAGCACCAAGAGAAATGGTCTCTTAGGCAGAAAGCTCTTTTCCCTCCACTATCTTGTCCCCACATGTGGTGTATGGACCCTTACCATCTCTGGCAACTGGGGGCAAGAACCTCCCCCCCCCCACATCTCAAACTACCTCTGCTCAATGAGAGGGGTGAAACTGCTGCTAACTGTGGGGGTGTTTGAAATAACCCAAAGATGACGGGGCCTGGGAGCTGTCTACTGGGCCCCTGACGTTGCTCACTGGAGCAACTCCTCTAGGTTGTGCAGCTCTTCAATTCTTAGCTGTGGAGCTTAGCAACATAGTCATTGCCAGAGTGGATCAGATCAAAGGTCCATCTCGCCCAGTGTTCTGTCTCTGACTGCACCAGCTGCTTCAGAGGAAAGTGTAATCACACTAGAGGTAAGTGGCAGAAGTGGGAATAGAACCCAGGTCTCTTGGCTCTCCAGCTAATCTCCTGCCATTCAGCTATGTTAGGTCACTACAGTCTCCTTCCTGGTGCTTCTTTTTGGCCCTGTACTAAAGACTGGCCTTTCCCTGGGTAAGGAACGACCTTGGGACCATAGGAGCCCTGGATATCTTCAGCTCTGTTGGGCAGGAGGTATTGAGCATGCCTGTAAGGAGCACCCCTTCTTCCCAACAGAAATCCCATTCATGGCTCTCACTTGTACCAGTGAATGAGTATGTTTCCAGTAACCTCCATTGCTCACCACATGGTGACCTGCTGGAACAGACAGCACAGCTGCAATCATTCCTCTCCCACAGGTCTAGATTCCTGCTGCCTCCTCTCCCTGACATGCTGCTGCCCGGAGAGGTGGTGTAGCGGCTCTGACTCCATGGCCAGCTCCGCTTCTCCTGGTGCGGCGAGCACTGCGCTAGTAGCATGGCACCCGTGCTTGCCGCAGATCTGAAGAGCAGCTGCCTCCAACTCAGTCCAGGCAAGACTGAGATGAAGCTGGCTGGAGGGAGGAACTGACACCCGTCGTCCTCGTCCATTGAAGGCATCTGCCCCACATGCAAAGACGCTTCACTTAGCCTGAATGGCCAAGCAGCAGCAGAGATAAGCCTCCTTCCCCCTGCAGCTCGCTAAAGCACACTGCCCTCTGCTCCCGGCTAGTGATCTGGCCTCAGATCCGTGCCTTTAACTCCAGCTTGGACTGCTGTGACTAGCTGTACCTGAGCCTTAATGTGGATGCAATGCTGAGACTCCAGCTGGTGCAGAATGCTGCAGCCCTCTCCTCAGCAAGACAAGCCACTGCAGTCACATCACCCTGGGGCTTCAGTCCGTCGACTGGCTTCCAGCCTGCTTCCACTGCCACTGCAGGACCTTGCTCTGGATCTTCAAGGCCAATGGGTTGCGGGGAGGACGCTGGACCCAGGGAGGAGTATAAAAGTATTGCTCAGGCATGCAGGTGTGAAATTAGGAAGGCCAAATCACACTTGGAGTTGCAGCTAGCTGGAGATGTTAGGAGTAACAAGAAGGGTTTCTTTAGGTATGTTAGCAACAAGAAGAAAGTCAAGGAAAGTGTGGGCCCCTTGCTGAATGAGGGAGGGAACCTAGTGACAGAGGATGTGGAGAAAGCTAGTGTACTAAATGCTTTTTTTGCCTCTGTCTTCACAGACAAGGTCAGCTCCCAGACAGCTGCACTCTGCAGCACGGTATGGGGAGGAGGTGACCAGCTCTCTGTGGAGAAAGTAGTAGTTCGGGACTATTTAGGAAAGCTGGACGAGCACAAGTCCATGGGGCCGGATGCGCTGCATCCGAGGGTGCTAAAGGAGTTGGCCGATGAGATTGCGGAGCCATTGGCCATTATCTTTGAAAAATCATGGCGATCGGGGGAGGTCCCGGACGACTGGAAAAAAGCTAATGTAGTGCCCATCTTTAAGAAAGGGAAGAAGGAAGATCCAGGGAACTACAGGCCAGTTAGTCTCACCTCAGTCCCTGGAAAAATCATGGAACAGGTCCTCAAGGAATCAATCCTGAACCACTTAAAGGAGGGGAAAGTGATCAGGAACAGTCAGCATGGATTCACCAAGGGCAAGTCATGCCTGACTAACCTAATTGCCTTCTATGATAAGATAACCGGCTCTGTGGATGAGGGGAAAGCAGTGGATGTGCTATTTCTGGACTTTAGCAAAGCTTTTGATACAGTCTCCCACAGTATTCTTGCCAGCAAGTTAAAGAAGTATGGGCTGGATGAATGGACGGTAAGGTGGATAGAAAACTGGCTAGATGGTCGGGCTCAACGGGTAGTGATCAATGGTTCCTTGTCTAGTTGGCAGCCGGTATCAAGTGGAGTGCCCCAAGGGTCGGTGCTGGGGCCGGTTTTATTCAATATCTTCATTAACGATCTGGAAGATGGTGTGGACTGCACCCTTAGCAAGTTTGCAGATGACACTAAACTGGGAGGAGTGGTTGATACGCTGGAGGGTAGGGATAGGATACAGAGGGACCTAGACAAATTAGAGGATTGGGCCAAAAGAAATATGATGAGGTTCAACAAGGACAAGTGCAGAGTCCTGCATTTAGGACGAAAGAATCCCATGCACTGCTATAGACTAGGGACCGAATGGCTGGGCAGCAGTTCTGCAGAAAAGGACCTAGGGGTTACGGTGGACGAAAAGCTGAATATGAGTCAACAGTGTGCCCTTGTTGCCAAGAAGGCTAATGGCATTTTGGGTTGTATAAGTAGGGGCATTTCCAGCAGATCGAGGGATGTGATCATTCCCCTCTACTCAGCACTGGTGAGGCCTCATTTGGAGTACTGTGTCCAGTTTTGGGCCCCACACTACAAGAAGGATGTGGATAAATTGGAGAGAGTCCAGCGGAGGGCAACAAAAATGATTAGGGGGCTGGAGCACATGACTTACGAGGAGAGGCTGAGGGAACTGGGATTGTTTAGTCTGCAGAAGAGAAGAATGAGGGGCGATTNATGTGGTGTATGGACCCTTACCATCTCTGGCAACTGGGGGCAAGAACCTCCCCCCCCCCACATCTCAAACTACCTCTGCTCAATGAGAGGGGTGAAACTGCTGCTAACTGTGGGGGTGTTTGAAATAACCCAAAGATGACGGGGCCTGGGAGCTGTCTACTGGGCCCCTGACGTTGCTCACTGGAGCAACTCCTCTAGGTTGTGCAGCTCTTCAATTCTTAGCTGTGGAGCTTAGCAACATAGTCATTGCCAGAGTGGATCAGATCAAAGGTCCATCTCGCCCAGTGTTCTGTCTCTGACTGCACCAGCTGCTTCAGAGGAAAGTGTAATCACACTAGAGGTAAGTGGCAGAAGTGGGAATAGAACCCAGGTCTCTTGGCTCTCCAGCTAATCTCCTGCCATTCAGCTATGTTAGGTCACTACAGTCTCCTTCCTGGTGCTTCTTTTTGGCCCTGTACTAAAGACTGGCCTTTCCCTGGGTAAGGAACGACCTTGGGACCATAGGAGCCCTGGATATCTTCAGCTCTGTTGGGCAGGAGGTATTGAGCATGCCTGTAAGGAGCACCCCTTCTTCCCAACAGAAATCCCATTCATGGCTCTCACTTGTACCAGTGAATGAGTATGTTTCCAGTAACCTCCATTGCTCACCACATGGTGACCTGCTGGAACAGACAGCACAGCTGCAATCATTCCTCTCCCACAGGTCTAGATTCCTGCTGCCTCCTCTCCCTGACATGCTGCTGCCCGGAGAGGTGGTGTAGCGGCTCTGACTCCATGGCCAGCTCCGCTTCTCCTGGTGCGGCGAGCACTGCGCTAGTAGCATGGCACCCGTGCTTGCCGCAGATCTGAAGAGCAGCTGCCTCCAACTCAGTCCAGGCAAGACTGAGATGAAGCTGGCTGGAGGGAGGAACTGACACCCGTCGTCCTCGTCCATTGAAGGCATCTGCCCCACATGCAAAGACGCTTCACTTAGCCTGAATGGCCAAGCAGCAGCAGAGATAAGCCTCCTTCCCCCTGCAGCTCGCTAAAGCACACTGCCCTCTGCTCCCGGCTAGTGATCTGGCCTCAGATCCGTGCCTTTAACTCCAGCTTGGACTGCTGTGACTAGCTGTACCTGAGCCTTAATGTGGATGCAATGCTGAGACTCCAGCTGGTGCAGAATGCTGCAGCCCTCTCCTCAGCAAGACAAGCCACTGCAGTCACATCACCCTGGGGCTTCAGTCCGTCGACTGGCTTCCAGCCTGCTTCCACTGCCACTGCAGGACCTTGCTCTGGATCTTCAAGGCCAATGGGTTGCGGGGAGGACGCTGGACCCAGGGAGGAGTATAAAAGTATTGCTCAGGCATGCAGGTGTGAAATTAGGAAGGCCAAATCACACTTGGAGTTGCAGCTAGCTGGAGATGTTAGGAGTAACAAGAAGGGTTTCTTTAGGTATGTTAGCAACAAGAAGAAAGTCAAGGAAAGTGTGGGCCCCTTGCTGAATGAGGGAGGGAACCTAGTGACAGAGGATGTGGAGAAAGCTAGTGTACTAAATGCTTTTTTTGCCTCTGTCTTCACAGACAAGGTCAGCTCCCAGACAGCTGCACTCTGCAGCACGGTATGGGGAGGAGGTGACCAGCTCTCTGTGGAGAAAGTAGTAGTTCGGGACTATTTAGGAAAGCTGGACGAGCACAAGTCCATGGGGCCGGATGCGCTGCATCCGAGGGTGCTAAAGGAGTTGGCCGATGAGATTGCGGAGCCATTGGCCATTATCTTTGAAAAATCATGGCGATCGGGGGAGGTCCCGGACGACTGGAAAAAAGCTAATGTAGTGCCCATCTTTAAGAAAGGGAAGAAGGAAGATCCAGGGAACTACAGGCCAGTTAGTCTCACCTCAGTCCCTGGAAAAATCATGGAACAGGTCCTCAAGGAATCAATCCTGAACCACTTAAAGGAGGGGAAAGTGATCAGGAACAGTCAGCATGGATTCACCAAGGGCAAGTCATGCCTGACTAACCTAATTGCCTTCTATGATAAGATAACCGGCTCTGTGGATGAGGGGAAAGCAGTGGATGTGCTATTTCTGGACTTTAGCAAAGCTTTTGATACAGTCTCCCACAGTATTCTTGCCAGCAAGTTAAAGAAGTATGGGCTGGATGAATGGACGGTAAGGTGGATAGAAAACTGGCTAGATGGTCGGGCTCAACGGGTAGTGATCAATGGTTCCTTGTCTAGTTGGCAGCCGGTATCAAGTGGAGTGCCCCAAGGGTCGGTGCTGGGGCCGGTTTTATTCAATATCTTCATTAACGATCTGGAAGATGGTGTGGACTGCACCCTTAGCAAGTTTGCAGATGACACTAAACTGGGAGGAGTGGTTGATACGCTGGAGGGTAGGGATAGGATACAGAGGGACCTAGACAAATTAGAGGATTGGGCCAAAAGAAATATGATGAGGTTCAACAAGGACAAGTGCAGAGTCCTGCATTTAGGACGAAAGAATCCCATGCACTGCTATAGACTAGGGACCGAATGGCTGGGCAGCAGTTCTGCAGAAAAGGACCTAGGGGTTACGGTGGACGAAAAGCTGAATATGAGTCAACAGTGTGCCCTTGTTGCCAAGAAGGCTAATGGCATTTTGGGTTGTATAAGTAGGGGCATTTCCAGCAGATCGAGGGATGTGATCATTCCCCTCTACTCAGCACTGGTGAGGCCTCATTTGGAGTACTGTGTCCAGTTTTGGGCCCCACACTACAAGAAGGATGTGGATAAATTGGAGAGAGTCCAGCGGAGGGCAACAAAAATGATTAGGGGGCTGGAGCACATGACTTACGAGGAGAGGCTGAGGGAACTGGGATTGTTTAGTCTGCAGAAGAGAAGAATGAGGGGCGATTTGATAGCTGCTTTCAACTACCTGAAAGGGGGTTCCAAAGAGGATGGATCTAGACTGTTCTCAGTGATAGAAGATGACAGAACAAGGAGTAATGGTCTCAAGTTGCAGAGGGGGAGGTTTAGGTTGGACATTAGGAAAAACTTTTTCACTAGTAGGGTGGTGAAGAACTGGAATGGGTTACCTAGGGAGGTAGTGGAATCTCCTTCCTTAGAGGTTTTTAAGGTCAGGCTTGACAAAGCCCTGGCTGGGCTGATTTAGTTGGGTTTGGTCCTGCTTTGAGCAGGGGGTTGGACTAGATGACCTCCTGAGGTCCCTTCCAACCCTGAGATTCTATGATTCTATGATCAGCACCCACACCTCTCCCCATGTCCCACCAAGACACCTGCCAGCCTCTGGGACAGAACAGCTTCTAGGCCCAGGATGAAGAGATCAAGCATTCTTGATGACAGGAATCCAGCTGTGGCAGATGTTTGCTGAGCAGGTCAGACTTAACCAGGGTCTGGCGTCCACAAAGCACACTGTAAAAAACCCTCCTTAACTAAACTTTCCTCTTTTCCCTTGGGGTCTAGCTGCAATCCCCAGAGAGCCTCAGTCAGCAGGCGGGCACTACCTTGTTCTCAGCTCCATAGCCCTGGAGTATGATCAGTCAACTTCCTACTGGTACTGTTGGAGCCCTTATGCCCTGCCGGCCTTCTGGAGGTTTAGCAGCGTTGTCAGAGCCAGCCCTAGCGCTCATTTACATGGCACAGACGTAGTTTTTACCTCTCTGTCGAGCTGCATCCCGCTAAGACCCACCATACCCAGGGTGCAAGTGTAACCCACACACCTCCTGGGTGTGGTGTTCTGTCCCACCTAGTGGCACCAAGACCACTTAGAGTGAGAGAGTAATGAGCCTCCTCTCATAGGCACCGACTCCGTGGGTGGATTGGGGGGTGCTCCCCCCCCCGCTCCAGCTTACCTCCGCCTCTGCCTCCTCCATGAGCGCGCTGCTGCGTCCTGCTTCTCCCCCCTCCCTCCCAGCACTTGCGCCGTGAAACAGCTGATTCGCGGGGCAGGGAGGGAGGAGGGGGAATGCAGCGCACTGGGGAAAGAGGCGGGGCCGGGATTTGGGGAAGGGATCCAATAGGGGCAGGGAGGGGGCGGAGTTAGGTCGGGGACTTTGGGGATGGGGTTGGAATGGGGGCGGGGCCAGGGGCGGGGAAAGGGGCGGGGGGGGGCGCGGGCACCCACCGGCGCCGGAGAAAGTTGGTGCCTATGTCTCCTCTACAGTCTTAGCTAAGAGCCAGTTGGCTTTTAGCTCATGCAGTAGAGGCTCCTGCATTTAGCTTCAGAGGCCCCAGGTTTGATCCTACCCACTGACAACCGGGGTCTGTCAGTGTTACACAATCACATGTTTTTCCTATTTCTAGCAGGTCTCAGTCTTGCTTCCAAAGTCCTCTCCCCATTTGCAGCAGCATAATGAACACAGTGAGGGCAGCATCAAACTGCTAGTTGTGAGCGGAGGTGTAAAAACAGAAATGCATGCTATGTCCTGCGAATCCATCCTACAAACCAATCAGAGACATTCTCCCTCTTCTGCTGGCGGGTGGTGCTTTTTGCTGGAAGGAAATGCCACGTGTACAGTACAAGGTGTGTGGTGGTGTTGGTGGCTTTGCAAAATGGCAGCAAGTCGCCCGTAGAAACTACTTTTTGACTGGGGGGAAAATAAGTGGCACCCATGCAAAATATCTTGCATTTAAGTGTTCTCCCTTCTGCTTTTGCTGGTGATGACAAATATCCGCCAATCCCAAATGCAGCCACAGAGGCTAATGGACCCCCCCAAAAAAACTAAAGGAGGGAACCAATTTCTCCATTTAAATCCAGGCTACCCACTTTTCCCCCACCAAAAAAATCTTCCACTGGTGATATGGTTATTGCTAGTAACAGGTCAACAGAAGCTCCTGACAGCATGCTGAATTTAGTTTGTGTGTAGCCAACTGCCTTGTCTGAAAGGTCACTGTGTTTCAAGTAATAAAGTGTTTCCCTTCCTAAAGTAACAGCGCTTAGACAGGATAGGCCAAAGTAAATCTGCGGTGTGGAGGATGCCATTATCAGTTCTCCAGCTTGTCTTCACTCTGTAGGCTTGATACGGTGTGACAGTTCTGCTGATTTAGTGACCCAGGGGGCCGCAGAAGGATATTTATAGAGAGAGACAAAGACTGAACAGACAGGAGGGCTGGTCTAAGATCTCAGTCGTAAAGAGCAGGACCTCCTTAGCTGTGTTTTGAGGTTTTCAATCTTTTCTATAAGAACATATTGTTCGGTCAAGGTCAGGTGAATGCTCTTCAGAGTAGCGCTGTGAACCATGTCTGTGGCAAATAGACTCCCTTTCATTCTCTTAGTTGATGAAATCGAAGGCCTGCATTTTCAAATGTAGGCACCTCACATTGCGGTGTGTAAATCCTGACTCAAAGTGTTCTGACCTTCCATAGTGCTGTGCGCTTGTGTAATGCCGACAGACCCCGGTTGTCGGGATTGAACCTGGGACCTCAGTGCTTGAGCCTCTCCTGCATGAGCTAAAAGCCACCTGGCTGTTAGCTAAGGCTGCAGAGCAGATTTATTAATTTCTCTCTCTAATCTAAGGCTAGGTCTACACTAGCGGGGGGAGGGGGGTCGACCTAAGATACGCAACTTCAGCTACGGCGTATCTTAGGTCGATTTACCTGGCCACTAGATGGGACAGAGCACCACACCCAGGAGGGGTGTGGGTTACACTCGCTGCTCTTAAGGACTTCAGTTAGTGAAGTGCAGACTCTTAATAGTGACGGTCACTAACCATTGGAACAGCTTTCCAAGGGAAGCAGTAAATTCTCCATCACTGGAAATCTTTAAATCAAGAAACTCTCTAGTTCACCCACATGTCATGGGCTTGATGCAGGAGTCACTGAATGATGTTCTCTGGCCTGTTATGCAGGAAGTCCAGGCTAGGATCAGATAAGTAAGCTGTGAGTTCTGGGTGCTCGGCTGTGACTTAGGGGTCAAGTTTCAGGTAGCCGTTGTGGACAAAGGGCCAGATTTTTAAAGGTGTCTGGGCACTTAGCTCCCATTGATTTCAAACATCTTTACAAATCTGGTCTTAAATCCATTATCTGTTGGTCATACCTCTACTGTTAGCGTGTGGCAGAGATTAAAATAGACGTGCCAGGGAAATCGAAGCCATTAGAACTAGACTTCCTTTGTCTGTCTGGATGCAACACTTTCAGCCTTTCCTCTGTCATTCTATTTTGATCTTGCACCTTTTGCAGCATTCCTTTGCAGTATTCCATTTTTTTAAAACCTTCCTAGGCCTAAAGAAGTTTAATTATTCATATTTCCTATGTTTTACTAAGATTGCTCACAAAAATGAAGCGGCCTGTTACTTGAGGCAGATGCTGTGTATGGGATTCATCCTATGTACTGCAAAGGTTTGCACAGATTGCATATGCATGTTGCTTAATGTTGCACTATCTGGTATTTCAGCAATACTCCCGGGTGTCTCTCTGTTTTAGTAAACACTATGAGCCATCACCTAGCTCAGCTTTCTTGCAGAACTGCTCCTCACTTTTCTCAATGGGCTTAAACTCTGATGGCACAACTTGGGCCTGTGATGTTTAGTTGTCATTTCAGGCCAATACAGCTTTAATACAAGTCCGCAATAGTTTTCTTTTTAAAAACAAACAAGTCGCTTTTGTTATTGAACCTCCACTGTGTATTATCTTTCACTAGATCCTAGCTGATGGCTTGCTTTCTACATGCAGAAAAAATGTTATCCATCTCTTCTGCGGTGTTCTTGGGGAGCAAAAATATACAGAAGTAACTACAGAGATGAAAGAAAGATGGTCTTGTACTTACAGTACCAGATCAGGAATTAGGAGACCTGAGTTCAAGTGCCAAATCTGCCGCTGACTCCCTTTCAGGCCTTGGTCAAGTCACTTAAAATTTCACCGTGCCTCAGTTTCCCCTATCCTTTCATCATGCTTTGTCTGAGATGTCTGTTTTAGATTATAAACTCTGTGTCAGGGTGGAATGATTTAAATGAAAGGCAGTTGTATCACTGACTTTTAGTGATGATTTAAATTAGCAAGCAGGAAGCCTTGCCTTTTAAATCTTCAGTTGTAATCTTGTTTTGCATTTGTACTTTTTAGGTTTTTTCCTAAAGAAAGGTTGATTCCCATTCAGGGGTGCTGGAACAATGTGTATAGTGGGGGTGCTGAGAGCCACTGAACCACACTGTAAACCCTGAATATAATGGAAACCCCTTCAAACCAGGGGAACCCCTAGTTCCAGCACCTACATTCACATTGGTTGGTGTAAACACTGAAATGTGTTGACTTACAACTAATATAGCCTTTACACTCATTTTGGTACTTTTTTGCCAACCAGATGGGTACAATATAATGTACATTTATTTAAGCAATCATATAGCTAATTATGAGATTCTTTTTTAATGTACTAAAATGTACAGTTAGAAAATGATGAATAATACATTGCTTATTTACTAGATAATTAACTTTGTTCCTGACTTGTGTCAGGCTGCATGAGGGTGGTAACTGGAATTTAATTAAAACATACAACAGCATACAAAATCCATCACTAAACAAAACAACCTTAAATGTTTTGTATATATAAACGTCTCTTATCAAAACATGGTTCACATGTATAACTGAATGATGTATTAAACAGAGGGATTAACTAGTCAGTGAGAAGATCAAGAAAAGGAGAAAAAACAGTTAATATTTTGAAATATGAAGTATTAAATATGGCATCTATTTTAACATCCCTTATACTCTACCCCTTTAGCTGGGTAGAGACTTTTAGAGGACACCCCCCCACACACCCATTTTACAGACTTTGGATGGTTCCAAAAATGGTAATAACTGTCCTTTTGGGAGGGGAGGGAAGAAGTAGTAGATGAGCTGCTGCTGTTAAAGTTTGATCCCTCTTCATCTCAGGTGGCATTTGGGATTCACCTGGAACTGGTAGGGTGGTGATATCATTTGGGTCCCCATCTCAGTACAATCAGGACACCTCAGGATCAGAAGGACAGAGGTCTGGGGTCCCAGGGAAAAGGTGGGGGTGGCAGCCATGATGGTGCAGCTCACTCTAGTTGCCTCTGTCTGTTCTTCCATATTTCCCCCCCACAAGTCTCTTTGGGTGGAACAGCCCATACCCTCATTATTTTGACCACCAGTTAGGCCTGCTAGCCGACACCCCAATTTTGGTTCATCAATTTCTGGGTGCACATTTTCTCGTTCTTACCGAGTCTAATTTTAACATGGTTTTGAGTTCTATCGGGAGGCCTTTTTGTTTAGACTAATTCATTTCTTTTTGTCTCCTTTCCTAACTTTCCTATCAACACTTGTGGGTTTTGTAGGTTATTGTGATATTTTATGAAGCTTTACATACTTTTAACAGTTGAGCTGACACTTATGGTGAATTTGTCTCAATTATTACAACAGACCTCTGGCATGAACAAAAAATAACCTTGAAATTGTGGGTGCAAATGTAAAGTTTACACTCCTGTGTGAAGGGATTGGTAACGACAATCAATGTTGCTTGTTTACTCTTCTTTTATCATTCGTTGGTATTGATTTTTAGAGTGCAAGTCTCCACTGAGAAGTGACTTTGTAAAAATGTCCTCCGTGGGGTGGTATGCATATTGTGTCTCAGTTTACTTCCTGATCAAACGTGCTCATTTTACAATTAAAAACATTTTGATTTAGTTTAGCTGCCAGCCCTGCAAACTCAGCTAGGGATCTGAGAGTCAAGCTGGCTTCTTTCTGACCTGTGGATCCTCACCAATAATAAAAATCCTTACAGAGCAGATTGAGCCTTCAGTTGTACATGTGCGACCCTGTTATTGCCAAATTTAGCCCAAACCACTCTGACCCCTCAGTGCCCCTCTCTACTCCTCCCCTGTCCTCATGTAAGTGATGCGGATGTGCCATGGAGACCTAGTTTGTAACATGTAGGGTGTGGAGTCCCCAGGTACACAGAATCTCTGCATCGTTGATTCCCAACCCCCACAAAGCAGATACATGGCTTTTTTTAGCTGCTTTTGATCCTGACCCAAAGCCCACTGATGTCAATGGGAGTCTTTGAATCAGGCTGTTGGACATCGTATGTTTCTGCTAGGAATCCAAAATGTGGCCAATGTTATCGGGGGCCCTTGAGTAGGGCTTTGAAAATCGACTTGCCTTGTCAGGCAGGTGCCCTCCGTGTTTGCAGAGTTTAAACTGCATTTACTTTAATGTTCTTTAGCTTGTAGCTGCCCTGGGAATTGCCCCTTTTCACTGCAGCTCTTCAGAACCCCCAGGGCACAGTGAAACTGACAGGAATTCCTTCTGTTTCGCTCTGCTGCAGATTGGGAGAGCTGTGAATACACTGGCGCTGGGGTGGGGCAAAGGAGCAGAGAAACCCGTCTGGCAGCATTGAGAATGCTGTGAGAGGCGTAAAGCAGCTGAGTCACCCACCCACCCCCCACCATTGCAACAGTCAGGATGGCAGAGAGATACAGGAAGAGACACCCATATCCAGGAGACTCTTGGGCAGGGAGAGGGGGACAGAGAGACCATGCTCCTTCCTACCAGCAGCCAGGCAGAATAAGGTGGGGACTTCAAATTCATCAGAGACCTACTGGCTTGAAGCTAATAAGAAGAATACCCTGGCCTCAGTGGAATGAGTTGGCTTCTCACCTGGGTGTTTACCACAGACAGATGGTTCCTCTATCCTTTGGGCTCTTACAAGTGACATATCAATTTTGCTGCATTCTCTGGTTCTCTTTGTTTACAGCTATACTCTCTCCCATGGGCTTATCTACAGGTTTGTGCTCTGTGAGCTAGTCTGCTCCTGATTCATTGATTCCAAGGTGAGAAAGGGACCACTGTGATCATCTAGTCTGATCTCCTGTATAACACAGAGAACTTCCTAGAGCAGATCTCTTAGAAAAACACCTATCCTTGATTTAAAATAGTCAGTGGTGGAGAATCCACCACAACCCTTGGTAAATTGTTCCAATGGTTAATTACTCTGTTAAAAATTCACACGTTATTTCCAGTCTGAATTTTGTTTAGCTTCATCTTCCAGCCATTGGATTATTTTATACCTTTCTCTGCTAGACTGAAGAGCCCATTAAGTATTTGTTCCCCATGTAGGTACTTACAGGCTGTGATCAAGTCACCCTTTAACCTTCTCTTTGTTAAGCTAAATAGACTGAGCTCCTTGAGCCTATGGTATGTTTTCTAATCCTTCCATCATTCTTGTGGCTCTTCCGTGAACCATTTCTACTTTATCAACATTCTTCTTGAATTGCGGACACTAGACCTGGACCCAGTATTGCAGCAGCGGTCACAGCAGTGCCAAATACAGAGGTCAAATAATGTCTCTTCTCCCACTTGAGATTCCCCTGTTTATGCATCCAATGATTCACCAGGGCCTGATGAAATGCATCCTAGAATACTCAAAGAGCTGATAGGGGAGGTATCTGAGCCTTTAGCTATCATCTTTGAAAAGTCATGGAAGTCGGGAGAGATACCAGAAGACTGGAAAAGGGCAAATATAGTGCCCATCTATAAAAAGGGAAATAAGAACACCCCAGGAAACTACAGACCAGTCAGTTTAATTTCTGTGCCAGGGAAGATAATGGAGCAAGTAATTAAGGAATTCATCTGGAAGACAATAAGGTGATAGGTAACAGCCAGCATGGATTTGTAAAGAACAAATCATGTCAAACCAATCTGTTAGCTTTCTTTGATAGGATATCAAGCCTTGTGGATAAGGGAGAAGCGGTGGACGTGACTATACTTTAGTAAAGCATTTGATACGGTTTCACATGACCTTATCAATAAACTAGGGAAATACAACCTAGATGGGGCTACTATAAGGTGGGTGCATAACTGGCTGGATAAACATCTTCAGAGAGTAGTTATTAATGGTTCACAATGATGCTGGAATGGCATAGCAAGTGGGGTTCCGCAGGGGTCTGTTTTGGGACTGGTTCTGTTCAATATCTTCATCAACATTTTAGATGTTGGCATAGAGAGTACGATTATTAAATTTGCAGATGATACCAAGCTGGGAGGGGTTGCAAGTGCTTTGGAGGATAGGGTCATAATTCAAAATGATCTGGACAAACTAGAGAAATGGTCTGAGGCAAATAGGATGAAGTTTAATAAGGACAAATGCAAAGTACTCCACTTAGGAAGGAACAATCAGTTTCACACATACAGAATGGGTCGTGATTGTCTAGGAAGCAGTACTGCAGAAAGGGATCTAGGGGTCATAGTGGACCACAAGCTAAATATGAGTCAACAGTGTGACACTGTTGCAAAAAAAGTAAACATGATTCTGGGGTGCATTAACAGGAGTGTTGTGAGCAAGACACGAGAAGTCATTCTACCGCTCTACTCTGCATTGATTAGACCTCAATTGGAGTATTGTGTCCAGTTCTGGGCACCACATTTCAAGAAAGATGTGGAAAAATTGGAGAAGGTCCAGAGAAGAGCAACAAAAATGATAAAAGGCCTAGAAAACATGAGCTATGAGGGAAGAATGAAAGAATTGGGCTTGTTTAGTTTAGAAAAGAGAAGACTGAGGGGGGACATGGTAGCAGTTTTCAAGTATCTAAAAGGGTGTTACAAGGAGGAGGAAGAAAAATTGTTCTCCTTGGACTCCAATGATAGGACAAGAAGCAATGGACTTAAATTGCAGCAAGGGAGGTTTAGGTTGGACATTAGGAAAAACTTCCTAAATGTCAGGGTGGTGAAACACTGGAATAAATTGCGGAATTTGTGGAATCCCCATCACTGGAGATATTAAAGAGCAGGTTGGATAGACATCTATCAGGGATGATCTAGATCAGGGGTCAGCAACCTTTCAGAATTGGTGTGCTGAGTCTTCATTTATTCACTCTAATTTAAGGATTTGCGTGCCAGTAATACATTTTAACGTTTTTAGAAGGTCTCTTTCTATAAGTCTATAATATATAACTAAACTCTTGCTGTATGTAAAGTAAATAAGGTTTTTTAAATTTTTAAGAAGCTTCATTTCTTCATTGGTGCTGCTTTGAGCAGGGGGTTGGACTAGATGACCTCCTGAGGTTCCTTCCAACCCTGATATTCTATGATTCTATGATTTAAAATTAAATTAATATGCAGAGCCCCCCAGACCAGTGGCCAGGACCCGGGCAGTGTGAGTGCCACTGAAAATCAGCTCGTGTGCCGCCTTCGGCACGTGTGCCATAGGTTGCCTACCCCTGATCTAGATGGTGCTTGGTCCTGCCGTGAGGGCAGGGGACTGAACTTGATGATCTCTCAAGGTCCCTTCCAGTTCTAGATTTTCTATGATTTCTATGATTAGCCCTTTTGGCCACAACGTCTCACTGGGAGCTCTTGTTCAGCTGATTATCTACCACAACCCCCAAATCTTTGTTGGAGTCACAGTTTCCCAGGATAGAGTTCCCCCATTGTGTAAGTATGGCCTACATGCTTTGTTCCTAGCCTTTGATCTCTCTAGCCTTTTCCCCCTTCAGTAGGACATGGTGTTGTGACAGGTTCGGTCACAGAGACCCCCTTGGGACTGTCACCTGATGTGCTGAAATTACCTCTGAGCCCGTTTCCCTGCCAGCTTGGGACTCCAGAACCTTGCCTTGTTGAGCCAGACACACTAGCTTGCTGCAACACAGACTCAGGGTCTGCTCCACACCCCCAAAGCTGCAGACTTTAACCAAAAGCAGCTCAGCAGGTTACTTTTCTCTAGCATCCAGTTCCCAATGGGATCCAAACCCCAAATAAAGCCGTTTTACTCTGTATAAAGCTTATACAGGATAAATGCATAAATTGTCCGCCCTCTATATCACTGATAGAGAGATATGCACTGCTGTTTGTTCCCCCAGGTATTAAACACTTACTCTGGGTTTATTTATAAACTAAAGTGATTTTATTAAGTATAAAAAGTAGGATTTAAGTGGTTTCAAGTAATAACAGACAGAACACAGTCAGTCACCAAGCAAAATAAAGCAAAACACGCAAGTCTAAGCCTAATACATTAAGAAACTGATTACAGGTAATATCTAACTCTCAGAGATGTTCCAATAAACTTCTTTCACAGATTAGACTCCTTCCTAGTCTGGGCCCAATCCTTTCCCCTGGTACAGTCCTTGTTAGTTCCAGCAGACATCTTAGGTGGTAAGCAGGGGCTTTCTCATGGCTGGGCCCCTTTGTCCTGCTCCACCCCCTTCTATAGTTTTGTCACAAGGTGGGAATCTTTTGTCTCTCTGGGTCCCCTCCTTCTAAATGGAAAAGTACCAGGATTAAGATGGATTCCAGTATCATGTGACATGGTCACATGTCCGGTGAGACCCCAGCCTCCATTCTTCCTGGGTTGGCCCACATGTACACAGGAAGGCTTGCAGGTAAATAAACCATTTACAACCAATTGTCCTAGTCAATGGGAGCCATCAAGATTCTAAACCACCATTAATGGCCCCCACTTTGCATAATTACAATAGGACCTCAGAGTTTTACTTCATATTTCTAGCTTCAGATACAAGAATGATACATGCACACAAATAGGGGGAATATATTCAGTAGGTTATAACCTTTGTTATGATACCTTACAAGAGACCTTTTGCATAAAGCATAATCCAGTGGCATCATATTCACACTGATTAGCATATTTCCATAAAACATATGGAGTGCAATGTCACAGGTGTCTTGCTGGACTTTTAAAGCGTTTGTTCCTCCAGCATTAGAAATGGTTGTTGTGGCAGAATATACCCCTGTGTTCACAGCCTACACGCTATTGTAGTGATGTTTGTACAAGGTATGTCTTGTGAGGTATCATTTAAAAACTCATAATTTACTGATCCATAATATCATGGCAAAATGCACATAGCAACATTATATATGAAGCTCTAAGCACGGGCTGAAATTATGACTAAAAGTATGTTCTCCCGACCAGTCTGGAGAGTGGCCTCAGTTTCTCAGACACAGAGGGCAAGCTGATGCCTCAGCAAGTGTAAAGAAAGCTGATGGACCATTACCTGCTAAATGGCCATTCTTTGGCAGGAAAGGGGGCAGAGGCAAAAATCTATGGCTAGGTCTACAGATCTATATTGGTATATCTACATCGCTCAGGGGTGTGAAAAATCCACACCCCCGAGTGACGTAGTTACACCCACCTCACCCCCGGTCTAGACAGTGCTATGTCAATGGGAGAGCTTCTCCCACCACCACAGCTACTGCCTCTGGCGGAGGTGGATTAACTGCACTGATGGAAGAAGCTCTCCCGTTGGGGTAGTGGTTTAGTGAAGCCACTACTACAGCTGCACCGCTGTACATGAAGACAACCCTTCAGTCTTAGGAAAGAAACCACATGGAGTTTCCTTCCACACAGGCTGCCTGTTGCCTTGCTCACAGCTGGATATGCTTCTGAAAGAGGGGCCAGAACTATCAAAAAGAAGGGGCAGAGACTTTTCTCTTCCTGCCCAGCGCATTCACTATAGAGACAAAGGAAGCAGCCGTTGGAGTGTGGGGGTGGGGTCCTGAGCTAAAGAGACTGGTCAGTGAGACTCCTGAAAGCATGCGGTGAGAACTCCTAGCAAACTATTAGATTCAGAGCAGTTAGCTAAAAACGCTTCCTGTTGCCTTTATTTTCCTGGAACCATTTCTGACTTTTATGCCTCATTACTTGCACACTTAAAATCTCTCTCTTTGTAGTTAATACGCTTGTTTTTATTGTTTTATCTAATCCAGTGTGTTCAAGTTGAAATGTCTGTGTGGCTCCATTGAGGTAACAAGTTGTGTGCATATTATTCCTCCAAAGGAATAATGGACTTAGTATATTTGTACTATCCAGGAGAGGGCTGGGCAGTACAGGACATATGTTTCTGGGGGAAATCTGGGAATGGGTTGGGGTCACCCTGCGGTAATCTTTAAAGCTGGTACGAGCTGAGGTGTGGCTGGCTGGCTGCAGCACACACACAGACGCAGCCGGGAGTGACTTACACGCTGGAGGCTACAGCAGCAAAGCCGTGCAAAGGGCAGCCCAGGTTACAGGGCTGGGGTGACACAGCTACTCATTGGTTTGGATTGCACCCGGGGATGTCTGTTCTATCAAGCACCTTGAAGCTTTTACTTAGATCAGGAAGACTGGATGCTGATTAGGAATGGCTGAAACCAATGTATAGACTTCAATCTAATTTGTGGAGCAATTACCCATCAGCTAAGGTAAAATCCTATCACTTTATATGCAGCATCTTCTCATGGTTGCAGAGCCATATTATTGTAAATCACTAGGGGACCCTCCAAAGCAAGTACCATTATAGACTTGTCTTATCTGTGACTGTACACTTCTATGTTTTGTGGGTGTGCATCTTTGCGTACCCGTCCGTCCTTTTGGGTCATTAGTTTTTTAATTACATTTTCCCTTCTCTGAGTCACGTCCTCACTATTGTAGCCAAATTAGTTAGGACAATACAGGGCAAACCCTGAAATATTAAATCACTAGATGGATTTGTGAACATTACACCCTCTCAAAAGGGCCAACTCTCCAGATGGTGTAAATCAGCATAGCTCTGACCTCAGTAGAGTTACATTGATTTACACAGGTGAGGATATGGCCCTGTGGCGGGGTGGTCACCCGCTCCTGCCTTAAAAGGCTTAAATCAGCCCGGGGAGAGGGCTGCTGCTAGGAAAAGCAGCCAGTGCTTCTATATCCTGGGAAATTTCCCAAAATCTGGGAATTTTTGAGTAAAATGTTTGAATGAAAATTCCCAATTTCCCAAGTTGAAACATTTTACTCACAAATTCCAGGGTTTGGGGAAATTTCCCAGGATATAGAAGCACTGTAAATAACTTTATCTGGGAATTTTTCACCAGATTTGGGAAATTTTTAGCGCTAGGTTGGGAAAAGTTAGCATCACGATATAGAAGCACTGAAAGCAGCGAGCCTCGGCTGATTGGGGAACCAGCCACAGATGTGGCCATGCCCCAATCAGGGCCCAGCTGGCCCTTATAAGAGGGCAGTGGGCCAGGAGCACACAGAGTCTCTCTCTCTAGATGTGGAGAGGGATGGGCCTGGCTGCTGGGGAGCATACCAGGGTACCTGAGGTGGAGCAGGGCTGGGGAAAGGCGAGAGGAACTCCTGCCTGGCAACTCCCCAGGCTGCGGCCTAGTGTAAGGCCAAATAGGTACTGGGGTTGCAGGGGGCAGCCCAAGGGTAGGCGGAGGCAGCAGGTCCAGACCCTCCTTGCCGATGATGAGTGGCAATTATACTGCAGTCCACCCCAGTAAGCGGGGGCTAGATGGTGACTGGCAGTAGCCCAAGACTGAGGCGAGGTGGGGATAGGGGGTTGGGGGTTTCCCAGGGAGGGGAGACCCAGTGAGACTGCGGGGTACTGGAGGGGGCAGAACCCCGAGAGAAGGGGCACTGGGGTCCGGGAGGGACTCCGGGGCCAGCGGCAAGGCGAGACACTGGCCTGCAGAGGGTGCTCCGGAGGCTGGTGAGCTAATTCTCTGGATGACCAGCAGGAGGCGCCACAGTGGTGAGTCGTCGTCCTGCTACAGGCCCATTAAAGTATTGCAGAGCACAAAAATAATAGGCTGTTTGCTAAGGAGTCAGACTGCTAGTGCCGTGACCACATAGACCAGGGATTGGCAACCTTTGGCACGTGGCCCGCCAGGGTAAGCACCCGGGCGGGCCAGGCTGGTTTGTTTACCTGCCGCATCCGCAGGTTCGGCCGATCACGGCTCCCACTGGCCGCGGTTCGCCAATGGGGGCTGTGGGAAGGGCGGCCAGCACATCCCTCGGCCCACACCGCTTCCCGCAGCCCCCATTGGCCTGGAGTGGCAAACCACAGCCAGTGGGAGCCACAATCGGCCGAACCTGCGGACGCGGCAGGTAAACAAACCGACCCGGCCCACCAGGGTGCTTACCCTGGCGGGCCGCGGGCCAAAGGTTGCCGATCCCTGACATGGAACTGCCATTATGTGTCCAGAAGTTGCTCTCACGCTGCTTTGTACATGAGCCTCTCTTATTGAGAGAAGCATTGCTGGACTCTGGGGTCATCCTCTGCTTTTTTTTTTTCTTTCCCCACCCCCTTCCCCAAGAGGAGCAATGGATCCCTCTAAACAGAGGCCAGAGCTGGGCTGGGGGAAACCTCAGCTAAACCCTTTTTAGCCAAAGGACAAACTTCTACAGTTGCAAACCAACAGAAAACAAACATGCCTTTGAAAATAGTGACTGTTTGAAGTTAGTGGTAAATGTCACATGTGTGATAAGTAGTGTTTGGACACTTTTCTCTAGTGGCCTATGGCAAGGCCTTAGCTGCTGTTTGCACAGGGCATGTTAAGTGCCTTTTGCTTTCATGGTATGCCTCTCCCATGAAAACTCTGAACAGCAAAGCAAGCAGCTGGCAAGCAGCGCAGGCTTCCTTTGAAGAAGCAGCACCTAAGCCAAACTGTGAACCAATTGTTCGAGGTAAAAGAATCTGACATTCCCAGCAGTGATTTTGTAAACATTATTTCAGCACTAACATCTCTTTACTTTGCTTCATTGCAGTTGCCCTGAAGAGTCACTGCTCCAAAGCGGGAGCAGAAAGGAATGGCGACCGTGACAATGGGAGGACCTTGGGACTGGCTGACAGAATCATGCCAGAGGGTGAACTGCTATTACAGGTTGGTGCTTCAGGCATTCTCGCTACAATCAAGTCTGTTTGCAAGGCTTATTTGGGCTCTCTCTCTCTCTCCTCTTCCACCTTGACTCCTGTGCATTTACCCTCTGTGGCCTCTGTGTTAGAAATGGACACATATTTGGTTCAAAATGTGACTGACAAAAAAAAAAAAAAAAAGACCATGCAGCCCCTGGTTGCCTTGTTATTCCAGCCTGCAGAGATCAGTCCAACCTCTTATTTAACACCTCACAGTAGAGCATGGTGTAAAGATACAGAGCTTGATTCTCCACTGCTTTGCACCTTTTGTAGTGGTGTAAAATGGAAGCATTGGTGGAGTATTACATCCTGTGTGAACACGTATACAAGGCAGTAAAGAGTCATTTACAATTTGCCATTTAGGACTCAATCCTTCCCACTCACTTCCATGGGAGTTGACTTGGAGTATTTCAAACCATCTGCAGCTAGCTGCCATAAATATGCGTTTAACCCACACACCTCCTGGGTGTGGTGTTCTGTCCCATGTAGTCTCACAAAGGCCTGGTCCACACTAGGGGGGGGGGGTGTCGATATAAGATACGCAACTTCAGCTACCGGAATAGCGTAGCTGAAGTCGAAGTATCTTATTTCGACTCACCTCCCGTCCTCACGGCGCGGGATCGACGGCCGCGGCTCCCACGTCGCCTCCGCTACCGCCGCTCGCCCTGGTGGAGTTCCGGAATCGATGGGAGCGCGTTCGGGGATCGATCTATCGTGTCCAGACGAGACGCGATATATCGATCCCCGATATATCGATTGCTACCCGCCGATCCGGGCGGGTAATGTAGACGTACCCTTAGAGAGAGAGAAAGCAATTAATGAGTCTGCTCTACAGCCTTAGCTAAGAGGCAGCTGGCTTTTAGCTCATGTGGTAGAGGCCCATGCCCTAAGTTCCAGAGTCCCTGGTTCGATCCCGCCCGACAGCCAGGGGTTACAGGCGCACAGGGTTTTTTTAAGACAAAACCCAGTGTTCTTCTTCGAATGATGGTCCCTATTGTATTCCACTATGGGTTATGCATGCGCCTGAAATTGGAGAATTTGGAAATAGTGTTCGTTGGTCTGTGCACGTGTCCTGACTCGCCTCAAGCTTCCATTTAAGGCAATAAAGGGGCAGGGGTGGACCAACCACATCTCCAGTTCTCCTTGCCGCCACATGGTCTGGATTCAAAGCTTCTGGGTCCTCCTCTCTGATGCAGTTCTAATTGCGGTTGTAAATAGTTTTATTAGTTAACATAGCTTTACTTCTTTTCTAGTTTTTAACAGTTTAATAGATTTCTGGGACTTTCCCCATTACTCCCCACCCCGTATCCCTGTTCAAGTACCAGACTATGCCCAGGGACTTCAGGCTTCAAACTCTGCGCCTCTTGCCTGTGATCCTTCTCAGTGATCTGTGACCATCAATGCTGCCTCTGTTGCTTGGGTGGGAGAAGCTCACATTGCAGCTAGGTGCTGTATTTGCCAGTCCTTCCCCAACCATACCCGAGAAGACTCAGCACTTTGTCTCTGCAAGTATCTCATGGAGATGGCCATGAGACCGCATTGAACCCAGGCCGGGAACTACCCCAGACATTGGCCTGATTCAGCAAGGAGTGCACCTCCCACTGCTACGTCTGACTCTGGTGCTGGCGGAACCACCCCCAGAGACCCCATAGTGGGGCCTAGTCAGGAGATTAGGAAGCATGCCCATAAGCATGAGACTGTCTTCTTCCTCCAAGTCCAAGAAACTGGACATTCCCTGCACCAGATAGGCCCAAGGGGACACGGCATGTTCTAAGTCCCACGGGCATGAGAAGAAGACCCATAAACAATGGGATCCAACAGTTCCGGGAGCAAAGCAGTACTGCCGTCTCCGGCACCCCACACGACACGAGAACCTCCCACACCAGGAAAGACATCAACACCGGTACCGGCAAACGGAAAAGAGAAAATGCCCCTTACACCAGGCAGATGCAGATCCATGACTGCACCCCAAGAAGCCTGTCTGGATCCAGTCTTCTCCTTCAGGTCCATCCACTTCCAGAGAATTCACATCCCTGCCATGGGCTATGCCTGCCATACAGATTCTCATGCTTTCCTTGAATGTTATACGCCAGTCCATCGGCTCTGACGGTACCACCATTCGAACCAGAGTCCACCTCTTCCCATGAATCGGAACCGGGGAAGAACCGTCCATACTATACTGCTACTCTGCACCGTCACAGAGACCAGCACGCCCCAGGCAAAACCATAGAGCTTTAATGATCAAATCCAACACCTGGAATTGCACTAAGAAATGAACTGGAAGCTAATGCAGTTTACTTCTCATGTCTTGCTTACAACACTCCTGCTGAGACATCATAGAATGATGTTCTCATTTTCGAAACAGTGTTACACTGTTGTCTCATATTTAGCTTGTGATCCACTATGACCCACACTCCTTTCTGCAGTACTCCTTCCTAGGCAGTCATTTCCCATTATGTATGTGTGCAACTGATTGTTCCTTCCCAAGTGGAGTACTTTGCATTCGTCCTTATTGAATTTCATCCTATTTACTTCAGACCATTTCTCCAATTTGTCCAGATCATTTTGAATTTTAATCCTACCCTCCAAAGCACGTGCAACCCCTCCCAGCTTGGTATCGTCTGCAAACTTTATAAGTGTACTCTCTATGCCATTATCTAAATCATTGACGAAGACATTGAACAGAACCGGACCCAGAACCAATCTCTGCGGGACCCCGCTCATTATGCCCTTCCAGCATAGAATCATAGACTTTAAGGTCAGAAGGAACCATTATGATCATCTAGTCTGACCTCCTGCACAATGCAGGCCACAGAATCTCACCCACTCACTCCTGTATCAAATCTGTGTCTGAACCATTGAAGTCCTCAAATCATGGTTTAAAGACTTCAAGATGCAGAGAATCTTCCAGCAAGTGACTGTGAACCACTGATAACTAATCTCTGGGAATGATTTTCCAACCAGTTATGCACCCACCTTATAGTCCCTCCATCTAGGTTGTATTTCCCTAGTTTGTTTATGAGAAGGTCATGCAAGACCGTATCAAAAGCCTTACTAAAGTCAAGATATACCACATCTACTGCTTCCCCCCCATCCACACGGCTTGTTACACTGTCAAGGAAAGCTATCAGGTTGGTTTGACATGATTTGTTCTTGACAAATCCATGCTGTTACTTATCACCTTATTATCTCCTAGGTGTTTGCAAATTGATTGCTTAATTATTTGCTTCATTATCTTTCCGGGTACAGAAGTTAAGCTGACTGGTCTGTAATTCCCCGGGTTGTCCTTATTTCCCTTTTTTATAGATGGGCACTATATTTGCCCTTTTCCAGTCTCCTTCTCCTTCGCGAGACTTCACCTTTGCTGCCTAAAGACATGGCTTTAGTCCATGTACTGACCGAACTGTCACTCTGTGAACTTCATGCTGATAGTCCCATCCACAGTACTGTCATCCCTCCTATAGTGGACAGACCCACATCGCATGTGCATGGGAGTCCTCTTTCTTCCCTCTTCCCCCAGACAAAACTAGCATCACTGCTGCATCCATGTTAGGCTGGAGAGCATATATAGACAACCCGTATGACACAAGGGATGTGGCCACCTCAAGAATCCAGGCTGCACAGCAATATCCTAGAACTTTGAGCAGTAAGATTTGTGTGTGAATCCTTTCTTCCACTCATCCACTTGCATCATGATGAACACCACCAAAACGATCTTTAATATGAAAAAACAAGGAGGAGTGAGATCCGTCGCTCTATGTGCAGAAATGGTCAATCTCTCGAACTGGTGCGTCAGCGATCAGAGCACCCTATCTGTAATCTCTCTTCCAGGAATGCAGAATGTGGTTACTCAGCAGATACTTTGCAATTGATCATAAATGGGAACTTCAGGATGCAGTGCTACATGATAACTTCACACAATGAGGGATCCCAACTAGGGACCTATTTTGCTTCTCAAACAAACAGCAAGTGCACCACATACTTCTCCAGGAAAGCCCTTGGTTACCACTCCCAGGGCGATGCCCTCCTTCTCTCCTGGTCAGACCAGCTCAACTAAGCCTTCCCTCCTCTACTGCTCCTATCTTGAGTGCTCCACAAAATCTACTGAAACAAGGTGACAGTCATTTTGATTTGCCTCCTTGTGGCCCAGACAATTCAATTCTGGTTCCCCAATCTCCTGCACATGTCATCCCACCCACTGAGAACCCCAACCCAAACTTTCCTGACCTTTTGACCAAGTACAATGGTGAGATCAAGTACCACAATCCACATCCAGTCCACCTCAGGGCATGGTATTTGGGTGGGTGTCACCTATAGAACGGGCATGTTCCCCTGCAGTACAAGACATTCTCCCTAACAGTAGAAAAATTCTACTAGATAATGTTACTGTGCTAAGTGGAGACGTTTTTCATCTTGGGCACGACATAAAGAGGTTTTACCAGAAGCAACAGAGTCCCCTAGTCGTAGTCACATTCTATCCTTATAGACATTGGGGCTTACCCTCAGCACTTTGACAGCGCACCTAGCAGCGATCACCACGTTCCATCCTCCTGTGCAAGGTTACTCTGTTTTTACACACCCGCTAACCGCTAGATTTTTTTTTTTTTGAAAGGCCTCCTCAACCTTCCCACCTCTCCAAATAATGGTACTCTTGGTATTAATGAAGATTCCCTTTGAGCCAATGGCATCTTGCTCCATGAAGGTCACCTTTCTCATGGCTATTACTTAGTTAGGTGCCACTTGAAAATCCACCAAGGTGCCTTTCTGCATCTTAAGGTGCCGAAATCACTTCTGAAATCTGTCCCCAAAACTCCTGTGTATATCCTTTCTGGTTTTTATTCACTCATCTCCTGATATCAAATTACGGAGCTCTAACCTTTCAAACCTCACGTTCTACGAACAAACCAGGCGTGACTCTCATTTTCACTGAGCCTATGTCTATGGGATATGAGCTAGCGCTTTGAGTCCTAGTATAATGCTGACACGGGCGGGATTGAACCTGGGGCCTCTGGAGCTGAGTGCATGAGCCTCTACTGCATGAGCTAAAAGCCAACCGACTAGAGCAGCCTCATTAGTGGTCCAGGTACCACTAGATGGGACAGAACACCACGCCCAGAAGGTGTGTTGGCTTCATGCTTTCCCTAGCTGAGGAATCGCATCCTGAGCTTCGGAGACTTCCTAGTTGAAATCCTGGATGAGCCCCCACTTGTAACACTCACACGGGCAGGATCAAACCTGAGGCTTAGTTCATGAGCCTCTGCCGCATGAGTTAAAGCCAACTAGTTGTTAGCTCAGGCGGTAAAGCAAACTCATTAATTGCAGAGCTAGGGTAGCACCAGGACTAGCCACACCAAGGTCATGCCTACGGACTCTGGGCAGGCATGTACTAGCCCGTGACGCCGCTGCCTGTGCTACCCTGTCTCCGCTGCTATTTTTAGCATGTCGCTCGTAGACGTACCCTCATGCCCCCCCAAACAGCACTTGAGTAACGTAAAAGAGCTTAAACTTAGTGTGACTGAAACCCACGGTAAGACCGCTTTCTACTGACAGAGTAGTGAAAAGAGGTTTTAGCATCAATGAGAATAAGACCCCTAGTTTCTGTGTATTAAAACCGGGGCTGCAATTATTTGTTAAAATGCATCACTGTTCCGTTGTATTACTGTGAAATGTAGAACACGAGTGGGGCTAATATCTTGCTCACCAGAAATGAAACCAATCTGCAGTCAGAGTTGTTAACAAAAGACAATTGGAACATTGGGAAAAATGATCGTTGTTGTCATCGTATAGAAATGTTTCTGCTGGGAGCCTGCTCTAAGGGTTAAAAGTAGTGCATTCGGTGGCATTCATTAACATCTGCAGTAGATTCCCACACAGTGAGATCTGCTCTGAAAATAGAGAGACCATTTGTGTCTAGAATAAAGGGGGGGGGGAATGACTACAGATCTGGACAATGAAAAGGGAATTGGCAGCAACAGTAGCTGAACTTGGCTAAGAATGCACAGCAGACTCTAATTACTTCAGACATCTATACATTAGTGAATTGGGAAGGCAGTCCAGGGTTGGCTGTCGAGGCTTCGAATTGCCAGCAGTGGTTAAAGTGACAGGACCAATATTATTGGTTTATTAAGACTTCTGGGGCAAGCCTGAGAACCTTTTAATACAGTAGGATTTCTGCACAGGACTGAATCAGACTTGACATGATGATGCCTCTTAATAATTGCTGTGGATTTCTGCTCGTTCTTTTGCAGTCTCAGCACACTGAATGCAGGACATCTCCGGTATCGGAGAATAGCTAACCTCTAGAGGTGTTCTAGCCGCCTCCGGCCCGGGTTATGGGATTTGGTGTTCACACACGCTTCTGGATATGAATGCGACTGAGCTCAGGGGTTTTTGGAGCTGCACGCTTGGGCCAGTCGCAGTTTAGCTTTGCAGGTGCAGATTGGGAAGTGGGTGCCCCCAGAGCCTAATGCTGTCTGAGGGACAGGGAAACGCTGGCAAGTGCTGACTGCTTCACTACTTTCTGACCGAGATTTTTGTGCCCTGCTGCCCTCCCTCACTCCTTTGAACCAGACTGCAGTCCCTGGCCATCATCTCACAAAGCCTTGTGTGATGATGTAAGTGGAGTCTACTGAGCATGCCCCAGCAGGGCCTGTCGTCATTTCTGGAAGTCCAGCCTGACTTGACAGGGATTGTGGTCACTAAAGCCACAGCCACATTCAAAAAGGGAAACAAATGAGATGGCCAAAAGGCCCGGTGTCTCAGTTACGCCAGACAGGGCTTTTCCCGCTAATCCTTCAGAATGCCACAGCCAGGCTAACACTGGGTGTGTGCCCCTAGCTCTTAGACAGGACTCTTCATGCAGCGCACAGGAGCGATCGCGTCTCCGACGGAGAAACTGAGACAGAGGGAGGAGCTCTGCCCAGAGTTGCAGAGCTCGGACTAGAAACCACTGTTCCTGATGCCCAGGGCAGGGTCCTTGCCCCAGACCATGCTGTACTTTTTTTTTTTTCCTTTCCCCAAATTACTCCTGATGGTTCTATGCTCCCTATCACAGTGAGGAGCTGGTCCTAGTGGCAAAGTCTCCGAAGCAGCAGGAAGGAGGAGTGTGACAGAGTGCAGGGAGTGAGTGGGTGAGCCTGCACTCGGATCACTTAGATCAATTAGTGCCCCAGGGAAAGCTGACTGGGGGTAATGATCTAATCAGGCTGGTTGTCTGGGTGAGGTAATCACTCATGTGACCCCAGCAGCTGAGGGCTGATAAAAGAGGCACAGGAAGGGAGCGCAGGGAGAGCGAGGGGGAACTGGGCTAGCTGGGGCTAGTCACACAGAGGGCTCAGAGTAAGGAGACCTCTGTTCCCCCTCAGGTCCTGGTGCCAGGGCCAAAAGCTCAGTTAACATTGTAAACAGACTGTTGCAGGGGGGACTCTGGTGACACTGGTGGAGGGAACTACAAATAAAAGGTCACTGAGTGCACACCTGGAGGAGCCTGTGTAGTTTCTGCAGGGAAGGAGACTGTGTGGAGCGGGACCCTGTTACGGGGATCCAGGCCAACAAGGCCTGCTCATGTGATGCTCAGCAGTCTCTGGACGTACCCAAGGCTGGCTGGGGTGGTTGGCGTCAATGTGGTGCGGGCAGAGACAAGGAACAGCTGCCTCTTGACTCAGGGTGCTCCTCTTGGATGCTGGCGGAAATCCCCATGGCTTTGCCACTGGGCGTATTGACTCCTGTTCCTGGCTGTCCCTCTGCTCTGCAGTGGGAATATAAGGCAAGGGCAGCTGGAATAGTCAATGACAGAAACCATGCTTCCAGGTTGGAGGGGAGCCTCAGAGAACAGCATAATGCGGAAAGCACCTCTGCAGCATAGAGCTTCTCTTCCCTGGAGATATCCAGGGCTTGGAAGAGAGCACCCCAACCTTGCAGATTTCTTTGAGACAACCCTGTGGGTATTAACAGAGAAGGGTGCAATATTGCCCTGTATTAAGGCCTAAATCAGGAGCCAAAATAGGTCACATAATTTGCAAGCTCAATAGGTCATCATGTCCCAGAACTGAGATCACAGACAGTCATGACAGCTACATGGAACATCACAGGGATATTCAGATGCTGATGTTGTCAGTTCTGAGAGGATATTTGCTAACTGTTATCTGCTTAAGCAAATGCAGGAGTTCCAGTAAAATCCTAAGGCTACTGTGAATTCAGACAAATAGCTATATTCATAGATCTGAAGGGACCATTGTGATCATCTACTCTGACCTCCCATATAAAACAGAGAACTTCCCTAAATAATTCCTGTTTGAAGTAGTGCATATCTTACACACACACACACACACACACACACACACACACACACACACACACACACACACACGCACACACACACACACACACACAGACACACACACACACACACACACAGTGTGCCATGGAGATACAAGATCAGTGGTGTTGATCTTCCACCTCAACTTCTGCTTGGACTCTGAGAAGCTGTTAACTTAGAGCTAGCCACCCTTTGAACCATCAGCCAATGACTGTTCAAAATCCCTAGCAATACATAGAGCCCGATTCAGGAAACTGCACTGCAGAAGGGTTTGTGATGAAAGAAGCGTTGCTTCTGGCAGATGCTCATTAAAGACAGGGCCTCATTTCTGAACTGCCTCCCATCTTTTATTTAACACCCAGCTGTGCTGCCCTGAAGGCAACATGGGGACCTCCTCAGACCAACACAAGCAAAGACTACTGAGAAGGTTTGAATTTAGTCTCCCCTGAGGAAAAGCGGTGGGGGACTGGCTAAAAATATATAAGCCAATGCAAATTCCTGCTTGGGAATACAGACATTCCCCTTGTTCTATTGATTTTCCTGTCACTGAATTCTAGAAGAGGGTGGAAAGCCTTTGAACCGTAAAGTCTGAAAGTTGTGTACCATTAAAAATGCATCTAAAATTTTATATTGGTGGCTGCATTAGCTGTGCTGTTTTGGGAATTCTTAGTGCTCTGTATTCCGCACAGGCAAAAGAACTTAAGTGTTTATTTTATAAAAACAGAACATACCACTCATCTAGTTAGTATCACTATGTTTGGGTTTAGAATGTGCCTGAATGAGTATACATATTTTACTATATGGCATTTGATATTGTAGAGAGGCGACCTATAGCACGCGTGCCAAAGGCGGCACACGAGCTGATTTTCAATGGCACTGCCCGGGTCCTGGCCACAGGTCCGGGGGGCTCTGCATTTTAATTTAATTTTAAATGAAGCTTCTTAAACATTTTGAAAACCTTATTTACTTTACATACAACAATAGTTTAGTTATATATTATAGACTTATAGAAAGAGACCTTCTAAAAACGTTAAAATGTATTACTGGCACGCGAAACCTTAAACTAGAGTGAATAAATGAAGACTTGGCACACCACTTCTGAAAGGTTGCCGACCCCTGCTCTATACCAAATAGACAGTTGTATTCATAGGGACATGTGGGTGGGTGGCTATAGCTCTTATGTGCGTGTATTGTTGTTTGCTTATACATGCTCCCCAATGGAATCCTGTACAATTAGCTCTTCTGGCTTATATATAAAAATCCTGTTCCAAAATGCTTCATGTAGCATGTAGTACCAGATGATGCAAAAGAAAGCACCATAGTAGAAAATTATTAATTTTTCCCATTACCTGTCTTTTAGAGGCTGCTTACACCCTGGATCAGGAGGTTTTATAGCCCTTATAATTTCTTATTTTCTCTCTGTCACTGTGTATATGTTCTTGAATCCTAATAAGCCCTTAACATCAACGAAACCTTGTGGCCATGAGTTCCACAGGTTAAGTATGTATTGTGCATCTTCTTTCAATGACATTTCTGACTTACTGCTTTTCAGTTGATGAAAGTCCCCTTCTTCTTGTATGAAGAGAGAAGGTAAATAGGAGTACACAATTTGCCCTCTTTCTTATTCCATTCATTATTTTATATGCCTCTATCCTGACCACTTGTATTTATCTGCTCTCTAAGCTAAACAGTCCCAATCATTTCGGTCTCTCCTCATATAAAGTTTGTGTGACTCTGGGGCCAAAAAGAGCGAATGTGATCCTGGGATGTATAATCAGGGGAATCTCAAGTAGGAGTGGAGAGGTTATTTTATCTCTGTATTTGGCACTAGTTCTGGTGCCAACAATTCAAGAAGGATGCTGATAAATTGGAGAGGTTTCAGAGAATGATTCAGGAGAATGATTAAGGTTAGGATTCTGTCACAGGTATCTTTAGTAAAAGTCAGGGACAGGTTGCAGGCAATAAACAAAAATGAACGGAAGCCCGCAGCCTGCCCCTGATTTTTACTAAAAATATGCTGGGGGAGTGGGGACAAACAGAGCGCTACTGGGGCTTGCAGCCGCTCCTGCTCTAGTCCCAGGGGAGCTGACCCAACCCCAATCACCACTCTGTTCTGGCGGCCGCCGCGCCGCATCCCTGGGGCTGGCTGTCAGTCCACTGCTCCGGCCCTTACCCAGAAGAAGTCCCAGAAAGTTCCAGAATCCATGACCTCCATGACAGAATTGTATCCTTAAGAATGATTAAAAGATTAGAAGACATGCCTTTGTAGTGATGGACTCAAAAGCTTAATCTCTTTATTTTACCAAAGAGAAAGGGTGACTTGATTCTAGTCTATAAGTACCTACATGGAGAACAAATATTTAATAATGGATCTCTTCAGTCTAGCAGAGAAAGGTCTAACACAATCCAGCATAGGAAATCAGGTGTAAACTTTTAACAGTGAGAGTAATTAAGCATTGGAACAATCTACCCCTGACAATTTTAAAATCAAGACTGGGTGTTTTTCTAAAAGATCTGCCCTAGGAATTATTTTGGGGCAGTTCTCTGGCCTGGGTTGTACAAAAGGTCAGACTAGATGGTCACAATTGTCCCTTCTGGCCTTAGAATCTGTGAACTTTTGTCTTATATTTTACCTAACTTCTGCTCCTTTGGGCTGGATCTCCATTTTCTGAGGGTGATCCACTTTGCCTGAATAACCTCTTGGATCTTGCCATTTCAATGCACAGGCTTGTTGGTTTTACTTTCCTGACCACACCGGCTGTAAGAGCAACCCTTCTCAGTCCACCACATAGAGGAACTGGGGGCATGGAGTGTGTGTGAGTACCTCTTGAGTGCCTGTGGCGGGGTCAAGACTCGCCACCGCTGGCGCCTCCTGCTGGTTGCTCTGGGAATTAGCTCTGTCCACTGCGGAGCGCCCTCAGCGCATGGTATCTTGTCCGCTGGCCGTTCTGCTCTGCTCTGGGACCCGCGTTGCTCTCCGCTCAGCGGCGTCCTCTTCAGGACACTGCCTTCCGGCAGTGCCCATTACTCCAGACTCACCCCCTTCTGGGGGGCAGGGGGTTAACAGCAGTCTTTGGGACTTGCACCTGCCTCCATGGCCAACCACAACCCAAAATCTAGCCCCTTAGCTCAGGGGCAAGTTGCAGTCTGTATTGGCCAGGTGCAGTATAAGGGGGGAAGAGGGGAACCCAGGCCCACCCGCTACTCTGGGTCCTGACCCAGTGACCCTCTAGCGGCAGCCTCCTTCGTTCCCCTTCTGTCTGCTTTTCTTCTCTTGGCCACTTCCCCTTTGGCTCTGTGCACCTCTTCGACCCTTCGTAGCAGGGGTCACAGCCTGGCAGGTAACGGGGCTGTAGCTCTCTCTAGCTCCCCCGAGCCTGCCCAGCACTGCTTTGTCCGAAGTGCTAGCTCCTTCCTCAGGAGCTGGTCCTTCTCCCTTGCCAGCCAGGGAGAGACTGCCTCTCCTCCTGCTAGGCAGCCTTTATATAGGGCCTCGCCCGGCCCTGATTGGCTGCCTCTGCCCTGCCCCGATTGGCTCCCCACAGGCCTTTGTTGATTGGCTGCCGGCCTGCGCAGCTTCAAAGGCCTGTTCCAGCCCTTTTCTCAGGGGGTGGGGCAGTTGCCCCACCACAGTGCCCCTCATAAATAAGTGGGTGTCTGTTGTTCTAGACAAATATTTCTCGCCATTCCACACAGGCCTGCTGTGATCTCATTACTGTCGATTTAGTCCCATCAGAAATGCTGAATTACAGAACAGAGATCACAAATGAGGATGTTCAGGCTAAAGAACTGATCCTGGACTGCTTTCATCTGCTCCCACTAGGGTTGTCAAGCAATTAAAAAAATTAATTGCGATTCGTTGTGCGATTAAAAAAATGTATCGCGATTAATTGCACTGTTAAACACTAATAGAATACCATTTATTTAAATATTTTGGATGTTTTCTACATTTTCAAATACACCGCTACCTCGATATAACGCCACCCGATATAACACGAATTCGGATATAACGCGGTAAAGCAGTGCTCCGGGGGGGCGGGGCTGCACACTCCGGTCGATCAAAGCAAGTTCAATATAACGCGGTTTCACCTATAACGCGGTAAGATTTTTTGGCTCCCAAGGACAGCGTTATATCGAGGTAGAGGTGTATATTAATTTGAATTACAACACCGAATACCAAGTGTACAGTGCTCACTTTATTTTTTATTACAAATATTTGCACTGTAAAAAACAAAAGAGAGAGTATATTTCAATTCACCTAATACAAGTACTGTAGTGCAATCTCTTTATAATGAAAGTTGAACTTACAAATGTAGAATTATGTACATAAAATAACTGCATTCAAAAATAAAACAATGTAAAACTTTAGAACCTACAAATCCACACAGTCCTACTTCAGCCAATCGCTCAGACAAACAAGTTCGGTTACAATTTGCAGGAGATAATGCTGCTCACTCTTGTTTACAATGTCACCTGAAAGTGAGAACAGGCATTCACATGGCACTGTTGTAGCCAGCATCGCAAGATATTTACATGCCAGATGTGCTAAAGATTCATATGTCCCTTCATGCTTCAGTCACCATTCCAGGAGACATGCGTCCATGCTGATGACGGGTTCTGCTCAATAACGATCCAAAGAAGAGCAGACCGATGCATGTTCATTTTGATCATCTGAGTCAGATGCCACCAGCAGAGGGTTGATTTTCTTTTTTGGTGGTTTGAGTTCTGTAGTTTCTGCATCGGAGTGTTGCTCTTTTAAGACATCTGAAAGCATGCTCCACACCTCATCCCTCTCAGATTTTGGACGGCACTTCAGATTCTTAAACCTTGAGTCGAGTGCTGTATCTATCCATAGAAATCTAACATTGGTACCTTCTTTGCGTTTTGTCAAATCTGCTGTGAAAGTGTTCTTAAAATGAACATGTGCTGGGTCATCATCTAAGACTTTTATAACATGAAATATATGGCAGAATGTGGGTAAAACAGAACAGGAGACATACAATTCTTCCCCAAGGAGTTCAGTCACAAATTTAATTAATGCATTATTTTTTCAACGAGCATCATCCGCATGGAAGCATGACCTCTGGAATGGTGGCCGAAACATGAAGGGACATATGAATGTTTAGCATATCTGACATGTAAATACCTTGCAACGCCAGCTACAAAAGTGCCATGTGAATGCCCGATCTCACTTTCAGGTGACATTGTAAATAAGAAGCAGTCAGCATTATCTCCTGTAAACGTAAACAAACTTGTTTGTCTTAGCAATTAGCTGAACAAGAAATAGGACTAAGTGGACTTGTAGGCTCTAAAGTTTTACATTGTTTTGTTTTTGAGTGCAGTCATGTAACAAAAAAATCTACATTTGTAAGTTGCACTTTCACGATAAAGAGATTGCACTTCAGTACTTGTATGAGGTGAATTGAACAATACTATTTCTTTTGTTCATCATTTTTATAGTGCAAATATATGTAATAAAAAATAACAATATAAAGTGAACACTGTACACTTTGTATTCTGTGTTGTAATAGAAATCAATATATTTGAAAATGTAGAAAAACATCCAAAAATATTTAATAAATTTCAATTGGTATTCTATTGTTTAACAGTGCGATTAATCGCGATTAATTTTTTTAATCGCAGTTAATTTTTTTGAGTTAATCGCGTGAGTTAGGCAGCATGAATCGACAGCCCTAGCTCACACTAATCATACTTTTTTATGCTTCTATTTTGGGCCTTTGTCCCCCATTATATGCCATGTTTGACCTTTGGGAGGTTGTGACATATCTCTGGGGAGGGAGGGAGAGAAGGAAATAATTCTGGTACCAGTGCACTTAAGTCTATCTCTACTGCTGTCCCCCTACGAGAGAGAGGAGTATGAGCATCTTAATCAGAATATGTAAAATACAAGCTGAAAATATTCAGCTGTCTGATATTGTGTATTTGGCAAATTATTAATGGATTAATTATTGAAGTTGCTGAAAACTTGGTTGCCACAAAATTGAAATTTCCCCCCAGAAAACTTTGATTTTTGTTAATTAAAAAAAAAACCTGGCCCCAAATAAATATGTCTTTATCTCAAATTGAGACATTCTAGCTTTTTGAGAACCAAATTGAAACACTTCATTTCAGGTCAGTTGAATATTAATCTGTGTCTGCTTGAGGTGTCATGGTTGACTTACCCTGGACCCTGATGCACCTCTGGCTTAAAGTGCTCTGTGCCTCATGTGCATACCAGGGCCTCAGTGTATCATGGGAGATGCAATGTATCATGGGAGATGCAGTGTATCATGGGAGATGCAGTCCATACGGGAAAATGGGGAGCGTGAGGAACCTAAACTACAGCTCCCTTGAGGCGCTGTGACAATTCAGACATAGTTCAGTGTTGAACCAAGCTGAAATGAAATATTACTTCGACTCAGGAATGTCAAAATGTTTCACTTCAATCAGAAATGTCAAAACAAAACAAGTTATTGTCTCAATTCAGGATGAAAACAGTCATTGAAACATCTGAATTTCCTGATGTTTGATCAGCTCTAATTAGGATACAGTTAAGAGACGAGACAGGATAGGTTCATAACTGTGACAAAACACAACAGAAGGCTACTTCTGTGTTTGCTAGGTCAGCGCAGCTCTGCCAGCATTGGAAAGGCTTCAGCACTTGTATCTGTTAAAAGGCGATGTGATGGGGCGGCTGCCCCTCACAGGCAGAAAAAGGGGTTAAAAGCAGCCCTAGGGAGGCTGCACTGGAGGCAGCCAATTAGAAAGGGGCTGAGAGGAGTAGCCAATCATGGCCCGGTAGGCTCATATAAGAAGGGCTGCAGGGCTGAGCAGAGTTAAGTAGCTGACTGGAGCTTGAGGGGAGAAGACCAGGCTCCTAGCAGGAGCGCCAGCATCTGGGACAAAGCAGTGCTGCAAGCAGAGACCGGGGGAGTTAGAGAGAGCTCCTGGCTGGCTGCTAGGGCCTGCAGGCTGCGGCCCGGAGGTAAGGGCAGAAGAGGTTGCTGGAGCCACATAGGAAGCAGCCCCGGGAAAATGGACTGCAGGTGCCACTGAGGGAAGTGGTTGGACAGAGATTGCAGGTCCCCCAGAAGGGGGGAACACAGAGTGTGGCACAGCCGGAGGGCCGTGTCACTGAAGAGAATGCCACAGTCCTGGGAGTGGCGCGGGTCCTGGAACGAAAGTGACGGTGGCGAGGCACCACCAGAGGATGGCGCATTAGCGAACAGAGCTAATCCCCAGGACAGCCAGCAGGAGGCATCGCAGTGGTGAGTCGCACCCCATCACAGGCAGGATTTGTGCCTGCTCAGTAAATCTGAGAGAAAGGAAAATTATGCTTCATTTTGAAATACTGCTTTATTTGGCCTCCTGAAGACTAGTCCAGACATTCTGTTTTCAGCTCTCTCCCAGAGTAGTCAGTTACTGTATTACATGAAATTCACACTTTTCAGATCTCGGCGCTCAGATCACCACTACTTAGTGTTTCCATTGTTTTTATTTTCATAGTGACCCGTTTGTTTGTTTTTTAAAGCATCTCCTTGCTCAGTTTTGCTAATGATACGTGATTCACAACCAGCCTCTGAGACTGTCTGTGTAGAAAATGAAATCCCAGTCTCTCCTCTGCCTCATTCGCAGTCCGCGAGGGGTGACTCTGAGACTCAGAGCCCACTAGGCCACTGTGGTCGGACAATGGTTTTGCCTCATGGGCACCATTCTCCCCAAGGAGAATGCTGCAAAATCCAGACAGACTGAAATCAACCACCAGGAAATAACTAACATGAATCTACAATCCCTCTGGTAGGGAGACCCCAAGACTGTTCCACCCCATTGCTGGGGCATCAGCAGTGGGCTGTGAGGTCCTTATTTCATTAGCCATTCCTCTGTCACATGCAGGATGCCACCTGTGCTCCCCACAGCAAAGGACCTATTGCTGATATCATGGCAGAAGGCAGCCGCCGCGAGGTGGGAGCTCTGTGTAGGGTTGCCAACCCTCCAGGATTGTCCGGGAATCTCCAGAAATTAAATGTTACGTGATAATATCTCCGGGAATGCTTCCAACCGAAGTTGGCAACCCTACCTCTGTGTCATCAGAGCAAAGCTCCATCCAAAGATTCTTAAGCACCTCTGAGCTTATCTGCTCTGCACATACTCTATTTTCTACCTGTGCAATAGAGATTGTTCAAGGAAGTAGCCGGTTCTATTTCTGAAGGCAAAAGCCAATCAACGAGCAGAGGAATAGCTGAAGATGTCTAAACTGCTATCACGGGGTGTGACCGCGGCTCAAGTAGACATGCTTGAGCTAGCTCGAATCCCGGAGCAGGGAAGCCACGGCAGCATGGATGGAGCCCCGGCTAACTGCTTACAGGGCTAGCCCATGCTAGAGCACACCCCGCTGCAGCTTCACTGCATTCTCTAGAACAAAGATCGCTAAGGTGTTTCTGCTCAGGCTAAAATCACACGTGGTGATCTCAGTACAGACCTACCTTTAATGACCTTACCGGGAGTTCCCCCACGCTTTTAACTCTTTTTAAGATAGGGCCAAAACGCACATCTATAAGTGTGGCGGAGAAGATATATGCTTCTTCTCTACGCAGTGTAAGGGCTGGTCCACACTAGGGGCGGGATCGAACTAAGATACTTCGACTTCAGCTACGCTATTCGCGTAGCTGAAGTCGAAGTATCTTAGTTCGAATTTGGCGCGCTTACCTCGCGTCCGCGCGGCGCCGCGATCGAAGTTCGCGGCTCCCACGTCGACTCCGGTAACTCCGCTCGCCCTGCAGGAGTACCGGAGTTCGAAGTAGCGCGTTCGGGGATCGACTTATCGCGTCCAGACAAGACGCGATAATTCGATCCCCGATAGTTCGATGGCTACCCGCCGATTTCGGCGGGTAGTGTAGACGGGGCCTAAGAATGGCTCCCTGGGGTTGTACGTTATTGCCTCTTAGCGCACTCCGGCTGAAATGTATTCAGGTTACAAGTAAAAAAAAGATGTGTTTGTCTGTCCCCCAGCCCTGCAATCTCAACCTGGGCTCTGAGTCAGGCTGGGTTCTTTCTTTCTGGCTGATACTAATGGCTCTGCCAGTCTCACTACATCTTCAGTGATACCCGGGCAACTGCCCAGGGCCGGATTAATGCAGGGGCTTTAGGGGCTGCAGCCCAGGGCTTCAGGCTAAGGGGGTCCCCGCAGGACCGCAGGCCGGATGTGGCCTGCTGCTTCTTTTCATCCGGCCTGCGGCAAGCCTCCGTGCTGCGGGCCGGACACCGGTCCCCGAGCCTAGGTGTCATCCCCCACCTGGGGCTGGAGTCGTGAGCGCTGGCTCGCCGATGTGCCCCGACGAGGGGCGTTCAGGGAATCTCTGCGTGCTGCCCCTGCCCCCAGCGCCAGCTCCGCAGCTCCCATTGGCCGGGTACTGCAGCCAATGGGAGCTGTGGGGGCAGCACCTGCGAGCACGGGCAGCGTGCACCGTGCAGAGCGGCCTGGTCCCTCTGCCTAGGGGCCAGACATGCCAGCCACCTCGGGGAGCAGAGCAGCGTGGAGCCAGCAGGGATCCTGCCTTAGCCCTGCTGCGCCGCTGACCAGGAGCCGTGTGAGGTAAGTGCCTCCCGGCCGGAGCCTGCACCCCGCACGCCTCCTGAACCCCTACCCCAGCTGGGAGCCTCCTCCTGCACCCAAACTCCCACCCAGAGCCTGTACCCCGAACCTCCTGCTGCACCCCAACCCCCTGTCCCATCCCTGACCCTACCCCAGAGCCCACTCCCCCAGCGGGAGCTGCACCCCCTCCTGCACCCCAATCCCCAGCCCTGAGCCCACTCCCCCACTCCAAACCCCCAGGGGCCCCACAAAATCTACTAGCCCTGGGCCCACAGGAGAGTTAATCCGGCCCTGCAACTGCCATGTCTCCTGTATTGGCCCCAACCAAAACTATAGGGAAACTGACCCAGAGGTTCAAATATTAAAAGAAATAAAATTTCTTAGTGCCATGTTGCTCTAATAGGATCAGCAGATTAGGCCTATATTTCATAAGTGTGACTGATGGGAACTTAGCAAGGCATTTGTTGCTGATGCATAAGCAGTTATAGAACTTGGCTTAGTCACAACTGTGTTGGCTCTGCAGGGCTAACAAGAGTGGAAATCAGTAAAAATGTGATTGGCTAAAGTAAGTGGATATGAATGTGAATAATACAAACCAGAACCAGGCCAGTTGAGATAGGGGGTCATATTTACCAAGTCTCTTTTTAGAGCAGAACCAAATTTCAATCTGCATTGCTTGTAGACATCTGGCCACAGTCCTGTCTGTCATGTCTGGGTCTACAATGAGGACCTCTAATATCTTGCCTTACACCAGTGGAATACTGGGACTGAATGGAATTGCTTTAAGTTGGCTCTGCTCAGACCTTTCAGGGACGTTTTAGAGAGTGGTGAGATGCGTCACGGTAGCAACAGGGCATTATCTAAGTGTAGAGCCCAAGAGGAAAATATTGCAGGTGATGCTTCCTGGCAGGGAATAACATTTTGAGAGCCTGGCAGATGCTATGACTTCCCCCTGAGCTGAGTTCATCTATGCTCCTATTATTAAAGTGATGCAGAACCCCAGTCTTATTAGACTCAGCTCTGCTTCAGGACCCTCAGGGGAGCTTTTTCCCACATTCTTAAGGCATTTAGGAGCACAAGTCCAATTGACTGATGTCCTGGCTACTCTTCTGTGTCTGGCCTTTAAGAAAGTGGAAAGGGAAAGTACTGTACTTTCAAAATTAAATTGTGTAAATGGCACCAAGACGGTCTGGTGACGAGCCAACTTGAAATATGTAGGAAATAAAAATAAATAACGGTGAGTTGAATCCTGCAGCCATTCTTCAGTGTATGCTTCCACTGACTTCATATCAGTCTTTGTGCTCAGTGGGAATTTGTCTGAGGAAAGGCTAAATAAAAATGGAGCAAAACCTGAGAAAACAACCCTCAGGATTCAACCCACTGTAAATAAAACACACTGTTCAGGTTCACAGCCTGCTAAAATGTATTGGCCCCAACCAAAACTATAGGGAAACTGACCCAGAGATTCAAATATTAAAAGAAATAAAATTTCTTAGTGCCATGTTGCTCTAATAGGATCAGCAGATTAGGCCTATATTTAGATGCTTTATATTGAGGGAATAGTTGGATCCATTTTGGGTGATGTTCCAGTCCACTGTGTACATTTTTCTGAGGTGGGGAGTAAATTTAGGGAGCTGGGATGTGTGTGCGCCATCTTACCTATACCATAGAGCTGGAAGGGACTGTGAAAGGTCATTGAGTCCAGCCTGCTGCCTTCACTAGCAGGACCAATTTTGCCCCAGATCCCTAAGTGGCCCCCTCAAGGATTGAACTCTCAACCCTGGGTTTAGCAGGCCAATGCTCAAACCACTGAGCTATCTGTCCCCACCCCATAAGCATTAGGAATATATCACCTGATCCAAAGCTCAGTGAAGTCAATAGAAGTCTCTTGACTGACGTCATTTGGCTTTGGGTCAGGTCCACCAAGCACTGAGCATGGGCGGAACCACCCCTACAAGTATTGGTTGTGTATTTGCTGTTTGGTGGCAATCCGCTGCTAGGGGAAAGATATTCGGTGTTAAATATCTGGTGGGTGCAGCTGACTGCACGTGCGCTGTAAAGTGACAGCGCAGCATAGCAGGAGCGTGACTTTGTGACATAGCAGAAGACAGCGCCGCAAGAATCAGGCTGCTTTAGCGTCACACGGATTTACTGAAAACGTGTTTCTCCCCCCAGCATAGCAAACCACTGACTAAATTGTGTGTTGTGCTGTTGGTAGAAATGATGAGAACAAGAAATGTCCTGCAAAGTAGCTCTTACCTCTGTTGGTAGCAGGGTGGAGATCACCTTGCAGGCCCCTGCCACCCCCGGACAGGGACTCGGTGGTGAGGCTGCACCTGACCCTGACACAGCTCAAGGGCCAGGCCTGCCCCTGAAACACCTTGAGGCTCTGCTCCCCTGTGCCAGGCGCACCAGGTGTGGGACATGCAGGCTCAGTCCAGCAGGATCCAAGTGTGGAGGGGCTTAGTGTGGGGGGATCCAGGGGTGGAGTGAGAGGGTTCTGTGGGGGATCTGGATGCACAGGGTGGGGGGTTATGGGTGAAGGTGTTTGGGGCTCAGCATGGGGTCCTGTGGGGTAGGGTCCAGGTGCAGCTGGTTGGGGCTCAGTGGGGTGGGGGTCTGGGTGCAGAGGGCTCATGAGGGTGGCTGAGAGGACACTGCATGCTGGGCTCCTACTTCTCCCCTATCCCCTTCCCCACTGCCTCTCCCTCATTCCCTCTTCCTCCCCTCCCCCATCCACCTTCCCCTGCCCTATCCTGTCCCCCGTTCCTTCCCCACTGCCTCTTTCCCATGTCCTCCCTCCTTGCCCTGCCCCACCATAGGCACTCCCCATTGTACAGAAAACAGAATTGCTCCCAGCGCACAAAGGGGAGAAAACCAGCACTAGGACCCAGGAGACAGCATCCAGTGGCAGAGTCAGCTAGCTGTAGCAGAACCATCCTTTACCCGGGCAGCTCTGCACTCACAGAAATGGGGATGGGGACAGTGGCACGTAACCCCACATTTCCCCCTGCATGCCTCGCCTCTGTCTGAGGGGGCTATGCCCCCCTGCTACCCCAAAATGCACCCATGGGCATCCCCAGCCTTGCCCCACCCCCACGGAGATTTACCTCTCCGCCGGCTGCTCCGGGCGCCAGAAACCACGCCGGCATGTGACTGCTCTTGCGGCTTCCCTTTTGTTTCCCCATAATTTTCTACGGGGAAGCAAAGAAATCTGCAGGGGGACATGAATTCTGCGTGCGCAGCGGCACAGAATTCCCCCAGGACTGAAATAGCTTCAACGTGCTGTGTGTAAACCAAATGTGTACTTATTTTAGAGATTTTTTTTTCCCCGTTAAACTAGTGTTAAAGGGGAATACAAACTGGTTTACAATCTCTCCTCCCTCCTGACAGTATCACAAATACTGTCTCTTTTAGGCAAAGTAATTATCCCAGCATTAGGCTCTGAACATATGGGGCCATAAGAACGGTGTTGGGACCAGGACCTGAGAGGAGTGGAACTAAGCCACCTTTCTGCTCCTCCTGCTGGTTCAACCCTGGTGTAACTTACAGCAGCCTAAGAGCTGCTCTAAGTTACGTCCGCAGTAACGTTCTCTAGAGACCATTCCACCAGTCAGGGATCAGGAGACGTTCAGCTGTGCTCTGTATGCTGGAGGTCTGAATGTCCCAGTTTATCACCACCTGGGGATTCAACTGCCTCTGGAGAATCCCCAACAGCCCCTTTAGGTCAGTGCAAAGCAACTGATTGGAGGTGTTTGGAGGGTCTGGCCCACGGTATTTACTTTCAAGCATGATTTACAGTTTCTATGTGTTAAGAACTGACTTTCAAAGTTATGAACTGTGCAAAATGAGTGATGCTTTCCCCTCACCTATAGCACGGAGAGGCAGGTCTAGGAGGAACAGTTCAGGGTAATTGTAACAGAGAAGATGACATTGGAAAGACTTCCCCTAACTGCCTGTTTCTATGTGTTGCTGTTGCACATCCTGTCTGTGCACTAAGTGAAAGCAGAGGTAGCCAGCAGGCTATCCAGGGAGATATTTTGGAGAAAGAGAGGTAATAGGATGTCACATGGGGCTACATCTATCTGTATACACTGAACAGTTCTTTGCAGTCTCTCTGACCTCTCAGCACTGGCGAAGGGAAGCCACAGTCCATCAAGCCAGTGCTGAGCTAGCTCAGTGGTTTTGTAACTGAATGTGTCTGTCCACTCGCATGTTGTTTGACTAGATCAATCAAACCCTATTTAATGGAACAGCAGTCACTTTGGGTGGGTCCCTCAGGGCTCTGTGCGTAGCCCCTTGCTGCTCCCCCGGTGCACCCTGTCTCTAGGTGATCTGACCCCCCTACATGGCTTCAGCTGCCATCTTTAAGACGATGGTTTACAAACGGACCCTTCACTCGCTGTCCACTCCCACGTGCCAGCCTGTCTGTTATCCCCTCATGCATGCCCTGCGTCAACTGAAACGTAACACTTCACCGCTCCAGCCCTGCCTGCCATGTCAGCCTGTATTGCTCACTTGTCTGCTTCCCCAGCAGCCCCTCCCCACTTTCTGCCAAGCCTCCCCTCATGCATGGAACGCCTTCCTCAAACTGGTCTGCCCTCCTCCAGGCCCACTCCTACCATGGTGCCTCCAGTACATGGCCAGCTGATAGCAGCCGGCTCGTGGCTAGCTGTGATTACCAATGTCACTAATATCTAGTTCATGTATAGTGTTAACAAGAGATCAAATCCTGCACCTTTCTGCATGTAGCTAATCTCCAGAACCTCGTTTCCCTGTGGCTAGCATTCCTTGTCCACCCGCCCTCTTGGATTTTCAGAAAACACCACCTTCCCCCTTCCGATCATTTGGGCCTGACTATAAATCCTTATTTCTCTACATTTCCTAGGATGTCTCTCACAACTGTCTAAGCTGTTGTCCTACCCCCACTACTTTCTTATCCCCACTAGCAGCTGACCATCAGAAAGCTGTCATAGGGTAACCTGACCTTTCGACTCTCTTGGTTTCCATCCACATGCAGTGGTATTGGGTTGGGAGCTAAATTCTGGTGCTCACTCTGTCCCCCTCTCTCCTAGGCTCTTAATGGCTTTGTGCTGGTGGTGACGTCTGAAGGGTTGATATTTTATTCCTCGCACACGATTCAAGACTATCTTGGATTTCACCAGGTTAGTAGGATGTTCCATCACTTTTTAACATGGTTTCTCTTTGGCCTTTGACTTTCTTTTTTGGTTTAGCTGGTAAAACATATCCTCTCACCTGGGAAATAGCTGACAGCCAATGGACCCCAGGCTCCTCTGAAATGAGTGGATGAGACTTGACCAGATGTTTCTGCTCCTAAAAGTAGTGAGACTCTTCTGGGCTGATTTCATAACCACATGCATGGCTCCCCTGATCCAAGGCCAGCAGAGGGAGGAGCAGAAAATTGCTCTTGGTGCTGGAAATAAAGAGCTGAGCTGATAAGCAGAGCCAAGAGATAGACTTGATCTCCCATCTGCAGAGTGTGGGCCAAACTCGGCTCTGTTCCAGCGATGTAAGCATGCAGTAACTCAGCTGAAGCCAATGGAGTTACTTTAGATTTACACCCATATAGATGGAAGCAGAATTTGACTCTAGAGAGTCCGCCTGTTGTCATTCTGACCATGGCATGGCAGGGTATCACTGTCCCTTTTAAGATCACTTACCATAGGAACTACAGAATTAAAAAGGACAAATATCAGGGAGCGGGACCACAATACGTGTATTCCTTTTCCCTCTCTGAATACAATCCCTTGTTACTTCCAGATGTGGAATGACATTGCCACACTGAGGAAAGTCAACTAAGGAAAGAAAGACAAACATTACTGGTAGAAAAGACTCGGTTGTGGTCTTTTGCCACAGCCCTGCACTGGGAACAGTGCTGGAGAGTTGGTCAAATAAAATTGTTGAAAAATGTCTTTTTGGCTGAATGGAATCCTTCCCAGAAGCTGCAATTTCTTCTGGTTTTTGCAACTGAAAAACAACATTTTCTGGTTGTCCGCAACAGAAAATCAATTTTTGGTGGTTGAAAACCAAAAAACTGTTGGGTTTTTCAGTGAAACCCGGAAACATTTTGCAAAAACTGTTTTGACAAAAAATGGAAAAACTTCTGTTTTCTTCAAAATGTTTTGTGGGAACATAAGAACGGCCATACTGGGGCAGACCAAAGGTCCATCTAGCTCAGTATCCTGTCTTCCGACAAAGGCCAATGCCAAGTGCCCCAGAGGGAATGAACAGAACAGGGAATCACCAAGTGATCCATCCCCTGTTGCCCATTGCCAGCTTCTGGCAAACAGAGGTTAGGGACACCATCTGCCCATCCTGGCTAATAGCCACTGATGGACCTATCCTCCATGAATTTATCTAGTTCTTTTTTGAACCCTGTTATGGTCTTGGCCTTCACAACATCTTCTGGCAAAGATGACTGAGTGTGCGTTGTGTGAAGAAATATTTTTTTGTTTGTTTTAAACCTGCTGCCTATTGATTTCATTAGGTGGCCCCTAGTTCTTGTGTTATGAGAAGGAGGAAATAACACTTCCTGATTTACTTTCCAATTCCAATATATCTTTTTTGTGATGGGGCGACCACATCTGCACGCAGTATTCAAGATGTGGGCATACGATGGATTTATATAGAGGCAATGTGATATTTTCTGTCTTATTATCTATCCCTTTCTTAATGAGTCCCAACATTCTGTTCGCTTTTTTGACAGCCGCTGCACATTGAGTGGATGTTTTCAGAGAACTTCCACAATGACTCCAAGATCTTTGAGTGGTAACGGCTAATTTAGACCCCATCATTTTATATTGGTAGTTGGGATTATATTTTCCAATTTGCATTATTTGCATTTATCAAAATTGATTTTCATCTGCCATTTTGTTGCCCAGTCACCCAGTTTTGTGAGATTTTTGAGAGTTTTGTGTAGCTCTTCAGTCTGCCTGGGACTTAACTATCTTGAGTAGCTTTGTATCATCTGCAAATTTTGCCACCTCACTGTTTACCCCTTTTCCAGATCATTTATGAATATGTTGAACATCACTGGGCCCAGTACAGACTGCTGGGGGACACTACTGTTTACCTCTCTCCATTCTGAAAACTGACCATTTATTCCTACCCTTTGTTTCCTATCTTTTTATCAGTTACCAGTCCATGACAGAACCTTCCCTCATATCCCATGACTACAGGTCTGTCGCATCTTAGGCGCATTTAACATGCGCGATTTCAGCTTTATGCGGTCGGCAAAAACAAAACAAACAAACCAAAAAAAGAGAAAAATAACAATTTAAATACTGTTTCTGTAGTGCGGGCGATTTTGCCCACCATTACACTCAGTGTAATTTTGACTATACGCGATTTTCGCTTTAGGCGCTGACTACGGAACGTAACCCCAGCGTAAGATGAGACAGACCTGTACTTACTTTGCTTAAGAGTCTTTGGTGAGGGATCTTGTCAAAAGCTTTCTTAAAATCTAAGTACACTATATCCACTGGATCCCCCTTGTCTACATGCTTGTTGACCCCCTCAAAGAATTCTAGTAGATTGGTGAGGCATGATTTCCCTTTACAAAAACTATGGTGACTCTTCCCCCAACAAATCATGTTAATCTAGGTGTCTGGTAATTCTGTTCTTTACTATAGTTTCAATCAGTTTGACTGGGATAGCCTTAAAGAGGGAATGTTCCCTTTGCTAGGAAAATAGGGAATCCTGCAGCGAACACATAATCTTCTAATCACACAGCAGGACTTTTCTCCTCTGCCTTGCCAGATCCATTTGATGGGATCTTGTGTAGATCCTCATGCTATCAGGCTGGCAGGCTAGCCTCACAGCTGATTTCTTCACCTGCAAGAAATGCCAGCATGGAGACTTCTTCCTTTCCTCAGCTGTGGCATCCAGCATTGTGCTCCCTGCTGGCTCCATCTGCCTTGTACGTTTCGTCAAACCGCTAGAAGGCTGAAGCTCTTTTGGATGGTCTTTTGTGGTTTAAAGCACTGACCTGAGGCACAGGAAACCTGAGTTCAGTTCCCCATCTACCTCACAGGGGTGTTGTGAGGATAAATATGTCAGTAACTGAGAGGTATTCAAATGCCATGGGGACGGAGGCCTTATAAATATCTAGATAGGTAAATATTGGCAGGCTTGTCATGGAAGACCTTACTGAGGCCATGCAGGACAAGTTGACCTCCAGCCACCACTGGACTGTGCCTCCAGGCTATGGTAGGAGAATCTCTTGAGTCAGGGCTGCAGGCCCCAGCATTACCATGGATACCTCAGAAGGTCCCTTTCCTAGCATGGTAGGAAGATTTTAATTGACTAAGCCAAGTTGCCTGTTCTTAAAACCAAAATTGACGTGTTTTAATGAGTGTATCATTTAAAAGCTAGCAGTGTCACAAATTCAGCGTCTGAACTTCTGTGGAGGATCAGGCAAGAGAGGGATTTTTCTAAACACAAATTGCTTTTCAGAATTACCAAAAGCAGCACTGAAAAACCATCTCAAATCTCAGTGATAAAAGTTAATGACTGATTTGAAATAGTTCCCCAGTGGTGACAGCCCCTCTTAAATGGGCCCTTAAATGTGGAGGGCCAGATTTTCAAACAAGGCCAGATCACAACTGCATGTGTAAAATAAATGCAACTGCTCAACTAATTTGCATATTTAATAGCCTTAAGCACAGAATTGGATCCTGTAATTGCACATACAAATCTCCAGCACTGGTCTTTGCTGTGCACGGATACCTGAGGTGTGCATGCAATTGCAGTAACTGTGTGTGGAAAGTAGATATTGACTTGCCTGCCTTAACCTGTAGGGAAGTCAAATAAAGCACTTCACTCTTATATATAGTGCTTCTCATTCTCTATATATCCCAAAGTAAGCATTATTAGCTCAATTTTGCAGATGGAGAAACTGAGCCAAAGAGGTGAAGTGATTTGCCCAAGGACTCACAGTAGCAAAGCCAGGATTAGAACTCAGATCTCTTGACTCCCAGTCCTCAGCTGTATCCATCATGGCACAGTGTCTTGAACTCTATTTTCTGAGAGCATCTACAATGTTTTCTTTATGAATTTCAAAAATAAGTGAAGTTGACATCTATTAATAGCTCTGCATTATTGCAGACAATGGAACAGATTTAGTGCTGTTTTTCTCCTTTTGAAATGTTTTTTCTAAGTAATAGATTCAGTACTACTGGTATCAGAATAATCTAAGTACCGTATGCCTAAATCAGCTGCGGAGGTGTCAAATTGCTTTAAGAATGTTTCTTCCAATATGCAGAACGTCCTTTCATTTAAAAAAACCCCATTATAATAAACTGAAATATAACCAGTACAACGCTCCCATAATGTTCAGGGGACTTAGCTAGATGACTCCAGTATGTGGCTCTAGCATTCCAAACCTTCTTTATATTTAATCATTCAGAAGTTGTCTTATTATTTTAAATGTCAAGATCTTGAGGATTAACTTAGTTGGCAAGTTGCAGCAAATTCTAGTGAGTGACAGAGTGTCAAAGCGCCAGTGAGGGCAGTGTTTCTGATTTTATTATTCTGCTCTGCTCTTTGTAAATCATGTTTGTTTGTTCTTCTGACTCATGCAGGGAAATGAGGTCAGATCTTTGTTATGAAGTGTGACTTCATTGCAGACCTTTTTTGGCCTTTGTTCTTATCAGAGCTACCTTATTGGTCCAGCATTGCTTGCTTTTTCTGCTTAAACATGCTTCATCTTTGCCAGCAAACACACTGCATGTTAATGACACTGGGGGCTGGTCCACACTAGGGGCGGGGATCGAAATAAGATACGCGACTTCAGCTANCTTATGAACTGTGACTTCATTACAGACCTTTTTTGGCCTTTGTTCTTATCAGAGCTACCTTATTGGTCCAGCATTGCTGGCTTTTTCTGCTTAAACATGCTTCATCTTTGCCAGCAAACACACTGCATATTAATGACACTGGGGTAGCTTGTGACTGCACACCTGTGTACTGAAGTCCAGAGCCACAATCTCACCCTTGAGGTGATGACCGGGTAAAGGCAGAATTAATCATGGTGATCTGTTTTGTTGGGATTCTTTGAGCAGATTGGGCTCAATTCTGCACCACTGACACTTGAATCCGTTTCTTCCCCACTGACTCACTCTTATGCCTCAAATGGTCCCACTGAAGAAACCAGGTCCTTCCCCACGGTGAGTAAGGGTGGCAGAATTGGGTCCATTGCGGAGTTCTGGCTCCAACAGGTAGCTCCATTGCCTTTGCAGGGGCTGCTGGCTATGCCATGGAGGTGAGGGATGCAGAATTCAGCCCAATAAAGAACGAGCCCATAAAACAGATCAAAATCATTCCTGTGCACACTGCAGGCCACCTTTACCCACCCTGGCCTGACCCAGCTCCCACTGACATCAGCAGAGCAGGCTCAGGCCCGGGATATGGTACCTTACTCCACGGGGAGCCCCATTGATCTCAATAGGGTGAGACTCTTTGCAGGACCTGCCCCGGGAGTGAGGGTGGTGAAATCTGGTCCATTGTGTGTGTGGCAGTTCTGATGGCGAGAGGCCGGGCTGTCCCCAGCTGTGCGGGAGCTGCAGGTGCCTGGGACGGACAGTTGGACTCACCCGTCACTCTGCTTCCTTCCAGACAGATGTCATGCACCAGAGCGTGTTTGAGCTGATCCACACTGAGGACCAGCAGGAGTTCAGGCGCAACCTTCACTGGGCCCTTAACCCGCCTCCCACTCCTGAGAGCGAACCATCACCTGATGGTAGGTGCAGGAGACTAAAGAAAGGGAGTTGGCACCGTCCATAGAGCCTGCTGGCTGGCCGGCCGGTTCTGTTACCAGCCCAAAGACCACTGGGAGTGTCCTTTGATTCTTCACTGCTTCCATAAGAGAGTTGCTTTAAAAATGCTGTCGTATTCCTGTTAGTCCTGGGCAGCTCCTGTCAAGAGGAGTTTGGCCCTGCCAATGGGGGAGACAGATCGTCTGCTAGAGCTGCTGCCTACAGACCCCACTCGGTTCAAGCCTCAGCTGCAGTACTGGGCAGGTCTCACAGACGGCAAATCCTTCATTGTTTCAGTTCACAGCTGCCTCATTCTCTGGGCAGTGTCCAGCTTGTGCACTGAATAAGGCAGAGGTCCTGTGTTAACGACAGAGAGAGATCTTGTAACTCAGGGCTGCACCCGGAGCAGGCCATTGGAACTTTCCTGACTTTTCAGTGCTTCACTTTGAAAGGTCCATAAGAACATAAGAAAGGCCGTACCGGGTCAGGTTCTTCATGTACATGCAGGTTTTTGTATGGGGCGTTTAATTAGACAGAAGGAACCAAGTGTGTCCGTCAAGAGGAGATTTTTTTTTTGCAATACCTTTGATAGATACAGCTGCTGATGGTGGTCTCCATGCTTCCGTGTGTGTTAATTTGGGCTCTCCTTTATCCTGCATCCTTTAGGTGACAAAAGTATCAGCTCCTCTGTTATCACTTACAAGCCCGGCCAGCTGCCTCCTGAGAACTCCTCTTTCCTGGAAAGGAGCTTTGTGTGCCGATTCCGCTGCCTCCTGGATAATTCATCTGGGTTCCTGGTGAGTAAGAGCTTGCATCCGCAGTTCCTCATTAGTGTGACAGCGCAGGACTGCTCCTTGAGTATCCTCACCCCCCATTGGTGGCAGAAGGGGTCCCGCACAGACCCTTGGCACAGCTCGGCCAGGGCTGCATCTCCCTACCAGAACCAGGAGGTTGTTTCTGTTGCAGGCCTGTTTTCCTTTGAGCCTTCAGTCAGTCCTTGACTGTCTGGAACAAAGGCCTTCTCCAGCCTTGTTCTTCAGTCCCCCTTCCACTTCTAGCACATCTCTGCCAGCGTCTAGACAGACCACTGGCATTTTGAGCACCTCATCCTCTAGAAGTGTTCAGAACAGACAGTGTCCTCTGTACACACTAGCTCTTCCGCTGTGCTACCACCAATGGAGCTGCACCTGCGGTGGGACAATTTAAGAACAAGGCTAGTGTAGCAGCTAAAGTGCCATACTTCCACTTCTAAATTCATTGGGGGCAGATTGTGACCCCTGATCTATCAGGGCAAACCTGCCGAACACCAGTGGATCTCCCATCTATTCACCCTGGGGATCTGCAGCTATTGGAATGGCCCTTACGGGGCACAGGCAGGAGCTCAAAGCAGGGCATCCAGTGAACGGCCCCATCCTTGGCTGACCCCTGGATCTGGAGTGGAGGGTGTAAACTGGCTTAACTTCCCCTTTGGCCCTGCTTCCCCCACCCCAATAGTACATAGTGCAATTCACCACACATCAGGGTCAGGACTATTGTCTCCTAAATTGAGGGGTTTGTCTGGATTCTGACAGGAGAATTTGCTCGTGTTAAATTTCAGTTAACAACAAAATGGCATTCAGTTTTCAGTGGCATTCTGGAATGGTGATTTTAAAAGTGACTTGCAAAATGGAAAACAAGGTCTGATGTTCCCACAGTGCCTGAGTTCTCCTGGGGAGGACCCAGAAATGCAGACTGGGAGCTCACTCAACCCTTAACGGAAGGAGCAGAGGGACAGACTCTTTAACAACCGTGCTTTTCTCCAATCTGTTTGCCAGGCATCTGAGTTAAATATCTGTCACAAAAACAAAGATGCTTTAGAATCACTTCCAGGAAAATAAAGCTTTTTTTTTTCCCCGCCAGGCCTTATTATTACATCATAAAGCTCTATTAAGTGCACAAACTCCATTACTGTTATGTTTTCAGATCACCTCTACGCTTTTTAAGTGGTCGGTAGGAGATTTGCCAAAGCAAGGACTTTGCACACAAAAAGCACCGCTCGGGGTCAGTTCTGCATGAGGGTCTGGCTCGAGGTGAAACTGCCTGGGGGCGAAAGTATGAAGGATGGTGAATGCCTCGTGCAAAATGCGAAGAGGGCTGGTTGGCTCAGGGGACTGGTAATAGATTGAGAAGCTTTTCACTGCTTGGTCACCAATTCAAATGCAGCTGCTGTTGGTAGTGACCAAAAGTCATCCATGCCTCATTGCTGTGTGATGTCTAAATGCACTTCACACTGTGGCTTCAGCCCGCAGGCAGGTGTGAAAAGTCAACCTCACAGCTTGTGGCTAAGTGGAAGCCAGAGATGGTGCCTGCGCTATCCTCTTAACCCCTAGTGACCTGAGACATATTAGTGAAAGGCTGGGTTAGCTTGCACCATCTGCTCTGTGGAGAGTGGATGTCAAACACCAGTGTTAGTCCGGCACAGTTCACCAGCATAATAATAGTCAGAGCTCCATTGGGGTGATAGTTGCATCTCGTGGGTGGTGCTTTTTCCTGGGGTTCCCTTACCCCTATTCTCCCAGTAAACCAGACTGCTGTGCCCAGGGGCGGGTGTGTATGTGCTATTCCTGAGCCTGGAATGGCTTTTTTCCCAGCCAGCACGCAGTCCCTAACCCCCTGTCCTCAACAAGGTGCCGGGTAGAAAGGTTTGGGTGCCTAGTGTGTGAAAAGCAATCTGTTTGGTGAAGCCACCTTTGGAGCCAGCCCTGCGATGTTTACATTACATGGCCTGGATTTTCAGCTACTGGGAGACATGGCTGAGGCCTTTATTTTAGAGCAGTATTTTCTGACAATGCAAGATCACCACAGCGCGGGTCCCATTTATTTCCACCAGGACGGGCTTTAAGGATGTCGACGCTTTGGTTGTGTATGTGTGTTAGCCAGCCAGAGGGGGCACATGTGAATGGGCGGAAGCGCAGATAGGAAGCTGTGCGAACTTTACTCCTCGAAGAACAGACCACGTGACTGCCGAGGGGTTACTACAAAGCAGGAGACTAGCAACAGCACTGCAGGGACACACCAGCTCAGTGGACTCACACTTGCAACCCCAGGGCTCCGCGAGCACAGAACAGCCCGATAAAGGAACGATGGGAGCAGTGAGGAGCATGGTTCTACTCAGGAAAGTCAAGGTGGGCCTGACTCAAAGTCCACTGAAGGCAATGGAGGGTTTCTGATTTCCTCCAGTGGTCTTCGAATCAGGCCCTGTAAGAAAGTGACAGCAAAGTTTCCCCTGTGTCTCTACAGAGGCCTGTCTGCTCAGTCATTAGAAACAAAGAGATACAGAGGGACTAAAGAGAGAGAAAAAAACTCACCCCTTTTGGTGACTTTTCACTGCATTGTCTCACTTTCCTTTGCCCTCCTATTACAAGAAATCTAGCACACGCTCAGATTAGTGCTTTGGCCACATGGCTGCTACTCTAGGAGTCATCCCATGAGGATCAGTTGTACAGCAGGAGTATTTGTCTGTATGATAATTTATGACTTTTAGCTATAAGGGAATATATGGGCATCAAGGCAAACCTGTCAAATTTTAGTTTGCTGCAACACAAACACTGTCTGCTGCAACACAAACACTGTCATTGCCAAGGAAGGCTAAAAAAGAGTCAGAAGTGGGCAAAAGGAGACAAGGAGCTGAAATCGCACCTTTTTCTAAGGATATGTCAACACTACAACTCAACACCCAAGGCTCATGGGTCTCAGGCTGCGGGATTATAAAGCTGCAGTATAAGCATTTGGCTCTGGGACCCGCTGGGTTTAGACACAGCTACATTCTGTGTATAATAGTTACTGTCCTTGGGGAATAGATGATGTTGCTTTGCAACTGCTTCTTGGGGATTACCTAACAAAATAAACTATTTGAGTGAAAGTTAGTACACAACAGAATCTGCTGTTGAATGAAATTAACTAAGTATTTTTAACTGTTGCCTCTAGGAGGAAAATGAAAGTCACATGCACAGATTCTGAGTAGTTGCACGTGGTGATGGTTTGGTTTTTATATTCAGAATTGATTTCATTTTAACAAGCACATTAATACGGGTTGCTGTCAGGGTTCCCCCCCACGCTCTGAACTCTGGAGTACAGATGTGGGGACCCACATGAAAGACCCCATAAGCTTATATTCTACCATCTTAGGTTAAAAACTTCCCCAAGGCACAAATTCCTTTCCTTGTCCTTGGACGGTATTGCTGCCACCACCAAGTGATTTACACAAAAATTCAGGGGAGGGTCACTTGGAATCCCTATCCCCCCAAAATGTCCCCCCAAGCCCCTTCACCCCCTTTCCTGGGGAGGCTTGAGAATAATATACCAACTAATTGCCTTAGCAATGTGAGTACAGACCAGATCCTTTATCTTTAGGACACTAAAATCAATCAGGTTCTTAAAAGAAGAATTTTATTATAAAGAAAAAAGTAGAATAATCACACCTGCAAAATCAGGATGGACAGTAACTTTACAGGGGAATAAAAAGATTTAAAACACAGAGGACTCCCCTCTGGACTCAGCTTCACAGTTACAAAAACCAGGAATAAAACTACCTTTGTAGCATAGGAAAATTCACAAGCCAAAACAAAAGATAACCTAATGAATTTCTGTGCCTTACTTACAATTTCTGTCATTTTAGATGGATCATTCTAAGTATGTTTTCAGGAGATGTTGTACCTGCTTGGTCTCTCCCACCGTCCGGAGAGGGAACAAACAAAGAGAGCCACAAACAAATCGTCTCCCCCCTCCCCAGATTTGAAAGTATCTTCTTTCCTCATTGGTCCCTCTGGTCAGGTGCCAACTAGGTTATTTGAGCTTCTTAACCCCTTAGAGGTAAAGTGATTTAGTACAGCTGCCAAGGAGGGAATTTATGCTACTCTTCTCTTTATATTTATGACATTTAAAAAAGAACCTTAATAGGTATTGGGGCATTACAGTAAAATCAAATGACTGAACAGAGTAAAAAAAACATCATTTTTTAAACAAAACAATGATTGAAATCCTACATGTGTGGTTGAAGACGTTAAGTCGTGGAAATGGGAAGTGAGTGGTGACCCATTCCTGCTAGGCACTTCCTTCCAGCTGCCAGGTAATGTCACTTCCTGTATTTATTTCCAGTAACTTTTCAAGGGCGATAAAATGTGCAGTCAGAGAACTAACTGAGGCCCATATCCCTGCCTCTCTCACCTGTCAGAAACAGCTCAGCAGCATGGCCGCTCCCTCTGGGTTTGCATTGGATGAACATTTGATGAAGGCGGGGTACGGATTGCTTTTGGGGGGGTGTTTGGAGACGGGAGAACTGGAGTGTGTTAGCAACAATGCTGCAGGCAGCAGGAAGGGGGAAGGGAATTCATAAGTCTTTCCTCTTTACTTCGGGGTTCCCGACTTGTAAGGTTTTGGGTGGGATGGGTTGTGTCCTGCCACCACCAAAACTGTCTGTACTGTAATTTTGTTTGTGAGCTCACATGAATAGAGATCACAAGAACAGGTCCTACCTACGTCCTGACCTAACAGCATGGGTCTAACCTGGTTTATGGCATTGTTGCCACAGGGTACAGCTACACTGCGATAAGACCTGTGGCACAGCCACAGCTGACTCAGGCTGCGGGGCTATTAAATTGCAGTGTAGACTTTCAGGGGCTGAGGACCCGTGAGGGAGGAGGGGTCCAGACTCAGTGCCAGGGGATTTTTATCACTGTGTGCTCCAGCAGCACCTCTGAAAATCTCCTCTGAACAGCCCGATGATGCAGTGTTCCCTGGCTTTTCTCTTCTTCCCCTCGGCCTGGCTTGTTCGTTTGCATTTACTGATTAACCAATGCTGCATTTGCTTTAAACAGGCCTTTCATTGCTGAAGGTAACAGCCCGATTCAGGTTCCAGAAGTGACTTCTAAGTTTTCTTTTCAAGGCTTTAAACCTTCAGGGCAGGTTGAAATTTCTCCACGGCCAGAATAAAAGGTCTGAGGATGGGTCCCCGCTGCCTCCCCAGCTGGCTCTCTTTGCCATCTCGACTCCCTTGCAGCCCCCCTCCATCCTGGAGATCAGAACCAAACACATGATCTTCAGAACCAAGCACAAACTGGACTTCACCCCCTTGGCGTGTGATGCCAAGTAAGTACAGAAGTTGGGACTGATCATGTTGGCCATGTGCAGTTAAACAAGATTTTCCCCAAATACTCTTGCAAGCAAGACTCACGTTACATTCAGATAGATGCATGTTGCAGGGGCAGGCGCTGTCTGTGTTCCGTGTTTGTGCAGCTCCTAGCACAGGGGGGTCTTGGTCCATGATGGGACCTCTGAGGAGCTACTGAACTGCAAATAAATTAATAATAATAATAATTACTTAGGAACGGTTTATGTTTATTTTTTAAGATGTGGTTAATACAGCTAGTTGAAATTCTTTTTAACAAAAAGGGTTTGGGGGAGGAAAATGACTTGATTTTTTGCAAAAAAATAATTTTTTTTTTTTGCAAAAAATTGTTAAACAATACCCTGCCCCCAGAAAAACATTCTATCAGCCACGTTGAAATTGTTATCCAAATGGCTATTCAAGATTTTCAGTTACTGGGAACACGATTTTTGGTAAATGAAAAGTATTGTTAACTAGATCAGGAACGTTTTTGATTAAACACAATTGGGTGGGTGGAGAAATTAAAAAATAGTTTTAAAATGAAAAGGGAGGGGGTCCATTTAGAATCCTTCAGCATGGAAACAACGTTTTCATTTTCAAAACCAGTAGTTCATTTTTTGGCTAACTGTAGTAGTCAATATCCTTGCTTATGGAAGTGAAAGACTGGTCCCATGGGTTAGAGTCAGGCACAGAGAGCAAGCAGCTGGCTAGGCTTCTCTGCCGACACACCCTAACCTGGACCTGCAGCACTACAGTTCTTGAAGCAGGAACTAACTGTTGTATGATGATTATGGCCCACATAGAATATCAGGATTAGAAGGGAACGCAGGAGGTCATCTAGTCCAACCCCCTGACAAATTTTTACCCCAGTACAAGAAGGATGTGGAAAAACTGGAAAGAGTCCAGCGGAGGGCAACAAAAATGATTAGGGGGCTGGAGCACGTGACTTATGAGGAGAGGCTGAGGGAACTGGGATTGTTTAGTCTGCAGAGGAGAAGAATGAGGAGGAATTTGATAGCTGCTTTCAACTACCTGAAAGGGGATTTCAAAGAGGATGGATGTACACTGTTCTCAGTGGTACCAGATGACAGAACAAGGAGCAATGGTCTCAAGTTGCAGTGTGGGAGGTTTAGGTTGGATATTAGGAAAAACTTTTTCACTAGGTGGGTGAAGCACTGGAATGGGTTACCTAGGGAGGTGGTGGAATCTCCTTCCTTAGAGGTTTTTAAGGTCAGGCTTGACAAAGCCCTGGCTGGGATGATTTAGTTGGTGTTGGTCCTGCTTTGAGCAGGCGGTTGGACTAGATACCTCCTGAGGTCCCTTCCAACCCTGATATTCTATGATTCTATGAACACAGTCAGCTGAGGAGGCCTAGCTAGGCCTCTCTTTGGAGCGGTTCAGAGGGCGGGTGGGGGGTCAGGGTTGGGGCACGGGAGGGGTTTCGGGGTGCAGGCTCTGGGTGGCACTTACCTCAGGCGGCTCTTGGAAATGGCGGCGTGTCCCCCCTTTGGATCCTAGGCAGAGGCACGGCCAGGCAGCTCTGCGCGCTGCCCCATCCATAGGCACTGCCCCGCAGCTCCCATTGGTCCGGTTCCCGGCCAATGAGAGCTGTGGGGCCAGCGCTTGGGGTGGGAGCAGCGCGCGGAGCCCCCTGGCCGCCCCTGCACCTAGGAGCCAGAGAGGAGACATGCCACTGCTTCCAGGAGCCGTGCGGAGCCAGGCAGGGAGGCTGCCCTAGCCCCGCTGTGCCACCGACCGGACTTTTAACAGTCGGGTCAGCAGCACGGACCGGCGCCGTCAGGGTCCCTTTTTGACTGGGCGTTTCGGTCGAAAACCGGATGCCTGGTAACCCTACTCTCTGCTCTGGCCCACGGGTGGGGTGGTAGAGGGCAGGGCGCAGAGGAAAACCATTCTTCACCCACCTGCTCCAGGGAGGGAGGGAGCAATGCTGTTATCTCCCGTGCGCCCAGATCCAAGCTCTGGGGGTCCCCTGTTGGGGGGGCTCTTACTGACCGTCTGCCCCGCGGATGAGGCGACGTCCCCATTGCAGCCCTGTAAATAAGCTGGGAGTGGAGTGTTGCTAGAAGCCTTTTCCCCAGTGGCTGGATTTTTGAAGGCCGGGCCGCTGGCCTCTCCCTGCAATCGCGATGCTCTGCTCTTCTCCCGCAGAGGGAAGATCGTGCTGGGCTATACGGAGGCGGAGCTGCGGGTGCGCGGCACCGGGTACCAGTTCATCCACGCCGCTGACATGCTGCACTGTGCCGAGAATCACGTCCGAAGTAAGAGTGTTAAAAATCTCCCTCCCCCCCCGCATCCCAACCCTCCCACCAGGGCGTGCTCCTCAGATTCCTGGGGATCATGGCAGGAGCCACCAGCTCAGTTTGCTATGGAGTATGTGACCCTGGGGCTTGCTCGCTCTGCCACCCCTGTCAGCGTGGGGGTGGATGTCCAGCCCCTGTCCAGCCGACGAGCCCCTCTCTGTGCCCTGTTGTGCATTATACAAGAGTCTGGCTCTTGCAGCTACTGGTGTGCTGGAGGGACTCTGTCTGACTTAGCCAGAACTCCTGCCAGGGTCTCCACCGCAGCACACGCTCTGCCACCTGCAGACGCTGCCCCCTGACCTGGCCAGCTCTGCCCTCACCCTGCTCCCTGGCAGCATCACAGCAGGTAACCCTCTTAGCCCTGTCCATCCCTTCTGCGTCCCTGTGCAAGGCTGTGGGCACCCTGGCTGGCTAACCAGTCCTAAGGGCTTCAGGGGAACAGAAATCTGGTAGCTTCCCCTTTAAATTCCATTCCTGGAGCCAGCTGCTGTAGTCCATGTACACAGTGATCACCACGGGAGCACCACCTGCAAAGCCCCGTTACTCGGGCTTGGTACAGGTGGCTCAGAACATCCCCCAGAAAGAACTGCTGGGCACCTGCTCAGCTCTTTGGAGGGTAAGAACCGGCATGAGAAGCTCCAGCATACGCTGGTGCTCAGGATTCACCCTCCCACCTGGAGCGGAGAGGAGCAGCTCTATTTCCCCAGCCCAGTGGTGCTGGAACCCGAGGTCACAGCCAAGTGTCCCATGTCAGGAGGGCAGGCGATACGACCTGGCCTTCGTAAAGGCATGAGCAATGCCTGATTAATTACCGAATGAAGGATTTCTGAAGGGACAGTGTTGATGTTAAGGACTGTGAATCTGTTGGACAAATCATGGCTTTGCCTCCTGCTTGTCTGATCAGGAGCCCATGGGGCGATCCACAGACTGAACCTCAGCGATGTTGGACACAATTTCCACTTCAGGTTCCAGACCCCAAAGCCAGCTTGGTTCAGTTATTTCACCCAGCATCAGCAAGTGACTTGAGCCCCTTTCAGGGGTCCTTTCTCGGTGCAACGTGCCATGCTCACGCTACAGGTCTGTCTCTGAGGGATCTGACCCAAAACACGTTGCATGTAACAGAAAGGGAGCCACGTAAGAAACCCCACGCAGAGTTTAGCCATAGAAAGAAGGGCTATTCTGTAAAAGCAGCCATATAGAAAGGGTTCGTTGTTTAAATGGCCTCATTAAAGAAGACACAGTTAGTGTGACCCTTATCTGCCCCTTCTCTCAGGTCCCAGTCCCACACACGTGGGCATTCTAATTTGGCTTGGGGGGTAAAATTACCTCTGGGTCTTGTCTGACGTAACCTCTTAAATGGCTATCATTTTTCTAACATGGCTTTTATAAAGAGCATGGCCAGATCTTCAGGTGGTGTCAATCAGAAATGCCTATTTACTCCAGCTGAGGATCTGGCCCTACTCCTTTAAAGAGCGAATTTTTCTGCCCCCCTCCCTTCCCAGATAACTTAACACCACAGTGTCAGCAAATAAACGAACACACATGCAAATATTACTAGCATAGGTGTCATGAATGAGAAAAATGAGGAATTGTCCTTGAGTGGCATTGGACCAGATTGGATGGGCACAGCTAGGCCAGTCTGTATCGAAGGGCTCATGTGCTCCAGGGCGCTTCGGTCTTGCAGAAATTGCAGTACCCAGGGCTCTGCTCTTCAGCCACTGCAACCCCGGATCCACCTCTGCAGCCCGGGTGTCGCTCCCTGCATTGTCTTGGCATCTCTTTTCCAGTGATCAAAACGGGCGAGAGCGGCCTGACTGTGTTCCGTCTCCTGACAAAAGAAAATCGTTGGAAGTGGGTCCAAGCCAATGCTAGACTCGTCTACAAGAATGGCAAACCCGATTACATCATCGCCACGCAAAGGCCGCTTGTGTAAGTGCCGGGGTACAGGCCTGGAGTGGGTCTAACCTCTCCTGGGTTCCAGGGGCTCTGAGTGTCAGTTAGTAAGGAAGCTCTGATAGTCAGAGTAGGGGGCTTTACCCCTTGCTGCAGGGAAGAGCTCAGACAGGGGACTCACCTCCCCAATGGAGCAGCTGTGCCTGCCTGCTACCTCCTTGCAGCTGTGGATGGTTTCCCCAAAGCTGCGCTGGAATTGCGCCTCCCCCTGCGTGAGTCTGCAGTGTGAGCCCCTGGAAAAGCCTGGCCAGCCCAGCTCCAGCACAGGCAGCTCCAGGCCCAGCTGCTTGGGGAAGTAGGTGACTAGGGAGCAGCTCAGAGCGGTGTGGTGCAATCGCTTGGCTGCCCCTTCCTCGGCCCATGGGCAGCACAGCCACCTGGAGGAGCATAAGGTGTGGTGATATCAAGCACCAAGCCGTGCAACTCGCAACCAGGAAAACTTGCCAAGCGGCTGAATTGATACTGTGTGATGGCAGCGTGGGGCCGCAGGACAGCCTTAAAAATTGGGGCCAGGTGCAGGATGTCCCACACAATGCAGCGCACTTGAGCTGCATTGTGCGACAACAGGCCAGTTATTAAGCCAAGCCAACGATACTCTCTGTGGCTGATCCTGGAAACCTTTTCTCCTACAAATAGTCCTACTCTTGTGTGTGGTCTCCAACTTCACTGGGATTTCTCACACGTATAGGAACTACCTGCAGGAGTGAGGGGGTGCAGGGAGACCCCCTATCTCTCCTTCAGCATTCATGAAAACACCACCAACACAACTGCAGAGGGTTTGCCCTCAGACTTTGCTTTGATCATGGGCTGCATTTTAGGGGGGTAAATGCTTGAACTTCCATCAATGAACTCCCTGGCAAAACTCCCATTGACTTCAAGGGCACAAGATTGTGACTGATACCCTGATATCGCTTATATCATCAGTTAGGCATATGTGAGCTTGCTGTTGATGCACAGTCCCTAGCTTAGAACATCCCTCTACCATCTGGGATATCCCCCAGTGAGACCTTACCTTCACACAAAACAGCTGATAAATGCTATTGGGTTGTTTTTTTTCAAGTCTTAGTTAGTGTCATTCTTCATTCCATCCAGAGTTTCCGTTTCTATTTTGTCCAGGATGAAATATAAACCCGGTGCAGCTACCTGACTTTGTTCATGCACCAGAGAACCAAACGCAACTCCCTGTTTTAAGAACCCTATGTTAGTTCTGCATCAGATTCCAAAATTAAAGTCAAGGTTTTCCAGGAGCATAGGAATGGCCTGACTGGGTCAGACCAATGCTCCATCTAGTCCAATATCCTGTCTCTGACAGTGGCCAGCACCAGCTGCTTCAGAAGATGAAACTTTGGAGTAGGCAGTGATGGAGAACTTTGGCAGGCTGGATTTTGTTACTCTTTGCAACATAACTATCATCAGTGGGGCGCTGGTGTGTGTGTAATGGAAAGTTGATTTTGAACTACATTCCTTTCTCTTAGAAATGTTAAAATCCAGTTTTGTGCGAGGGCAGCCCTCTGAAAGGGTTATACGTGAGGAAGACTTCAGACTATTTAATATCTCCTTTACCTTTTGTGCACAGAAGTCACTCGCCTAGGTTCCCCTCCCTCAACCGACGTATAAGGTGCAAGCTTCCACAAAAGATCTTTGATACCAGTGTTGACTATGTGAGCGCTAGGGGGAATCAGCGAGGCGATATTAACCTGTGTGATGCGTCATTCTAGGTCTCCTTGTGGGTCTGTGTCCATAACCAATCTTGTCTTTGTTCTGTGCAGAGATGAAGAAGGAGGGGAACACCTTCGGAAGCGTGCTATGCATCTTCCTTTTACCTTTGCTACAGGAGAGGCGTTGTTGTATCAAACGCCCTACCCGCTTCCTGGCTTCCCTGACCCTTTCCACAGCAAAGGGAAAAACAACAGATCCAAAAAGAATTCTCACAGTAAAGGCGGGAGGTCCCAGAAGGACAATGTAGACCCAAACTCGCTCCTGGGAGCCATGATGAGGCAAGATGAGGCTGTTTATGTCTCCCACCCAGCTTCTACTCCCAAACATTCCTTCAGCAGCAATCTCTTCAGCCACCTGGGAGAATCTGGCTTATTTGGGACTGCAGGAGAGAACTGGAATGCGGTCGCTAATCCATTGTCCTCTGGGGAAAATGGTCCCAAGCAGGAGCTAGCTGATTTGCGGCAAGGGGACCCACTGTTGACCACACTGGATTCTCTCTCGATTCGCAGTGATGAAAACTGTTCAAATAACGAGCTGTTTAATGCTTTGGAGGGTCTGGGGCTGAATGCTGAGGATCTGGAGCTCTTGCTGTTGGATGAGAGGATGGTGAGGGTAGAAATGGACCTGGATTATATTCCGTCTCTGAACGATCTATTAACAAACAATGAAATCCTCTCCTATATTCATGGTTCGCTTGTAAACAAAGGTGAGGATGAGCCCACTGGGGAGCAGCAGGGCTGTTCCTCGTCAGACCCAGGCCAGAATCCAAGCAAAGACCCAGTGGTGTATCCATCTCAGATGCCAGAGAAAGGATCCCAGTGCTCACCCCAGCCCCCGCCAGAAAACCAGCAATCGCTGATCTTGCATCTCCCGCAGCAAATGCAGCAGCACATTGTGACCCAAAACCAGCAGAGCAGCCAGCCGTGGGAGCAGCTGTTGCCCTCGGTTCTCCGTCAGCCGACGCCCCCGCTGATGAAGCAGGCTGCTGAGGATAAGCAGCAGCCTAGCAGCCTGCAGTGGAGGCCACCGGCAGGAACAGCTGAGCTCGGGCTCTCTCAGTTTGTACAGTCACCTCTTGGTCATCAGCAGCAGAGTCCACAATGGGTCAGACCTCATGGATCAAACCATCTCCATCAACCCATAGAAATCCCTTACCAGCATAAGCAACATGGGCAGCAGCTGGAGAGCAACCTCCACGCAGTGCAGGGAGCACATCAACCACCCCTGCAGCAAAGCCAGCCCTGCATCCAACAAAACCAGATCCAGGCGCACTCAGGGCCGCAGCTGAAACAAAAACCCAACCAGCCCTTGTTAGTGAACAGGCTGTGCAGCCATGACTCAGCCAACCAGCCAACCCTAGGGGGTAACACATGGCAGGGCTATAGCTACTGGCCTGCAAATCAGTCACCCAGGTGGCTCCCAGCACAGACCGAGAGCTATGGTGTCGAACAGGAGCTGAGCTCCCAGCTCTGCCCAGCTCAGGTGCCAAACACAGGAGTGTCCACCATTCATTTTTACCTGAACGGGCTGTCCAGCATGGAGACAGGAGATAGAGGAGCATCCCAAGAAGAGATGACTCCGTATTCGGGTTTTGTCCCCCCTTCCTCATATCAGGTCATTTCTGCAAAGCAGCTGACCCCTGTTCCTTCAATGTCCCAGTACCTGTGTCCAAATTCAGCCTTGGATCACTTTGTGAATATCCATGGACAACGGGAAGCCTCCGCGCACTCTTACGGGACACACACGCCGTTATTACGCCAGGATAATATCCATAAGGTAAGCAGCTCTTTTACATTGGAGCTAAAGATTTCCTGAATCTGTCACATGTTTCAGCGCCTCCTCTAGTGGTGATTTTATTAATTTGGGGCTAACTCTCCTCCCATGTACACCATAAATCAAGAGCAACTCCACTGTAGTCCATTGACTTACACCAACGTCAAGCGGGCATCAGAGGAGGACCTGCCCCATTGGCCAAGCATTTTCAAAAGTGAGTAGTGGGGTGAGGTTTCTCACTTTTCAGGTGTCCAACCGGAGGTACCTGAAAGGGGCCCGCTGCTCAGAGGGTGGGAGTCCAGCAGTGTCTAACAGTCAGCCCCCTTTAAAGAGTCTCAAGATGGGCAACTGAAATCACTAGCCCTTTTTGAAACTCTAGGCTTCTCCTTTAGTCTGCAACTACACATTGAGTTAGCTTGCCAGAGTGTCCTATTGAATTGTGGTGCACTGCGGTGAAAAATGGGCCTTTCTCCTACGATGAATTGAAGAACAAAAGAATGGAGAACATGCTGCATGGATTCCTGTCCTTAACAGGTGAACACTCCTGGCTCAAGTTTCCATAGGGATCACGAGACACAGTGTGCGGCAAAATCCTCACCTCTGTATTTATGGACAGAAATGCCGAAAGAGTGATTATTGCAATATGCCCATTGTTATTGCTCTGGCAAAACAAAGGTGAAGGATTGATTTTGCAGCAAAGATATCAGAGTGCCTTTAGAACAATGCCTTCTGTAGGCCAGTTATGTGTCAGTGGTACTCACCCAAAGTATCTGAGTGCCTCCCGCTCTGACATATAAGTCGCCGCATGCACCCCCGTATGGCAAGGCAACGCTATTATCCCTGTTTTACAAACTGAAGCAGAGAGAGATTAAAATGACTTCTGCAGGGTCACCCCGCAAGCCTTCGGAGAGCAGCGATTAAAGCCGGGTCTCCCTTGTTCCAGGAAAGCCCCCTGCCCACCTTCCTCTCCTGTAGTCAGCCTGTGCCGCAGCTCCTCGGCTATAACTGAGTGGGGCACAGGACAGTTTGGAGAGGGGGGTGCTGTGCAAGACTGGCCTTAGCACCGTATTTAGCCTCCTGCCCCCCCGTGAGGCTGTTATCCTCCTTGTACAGATCAGGGGCGCATGAACCCATGAACCCTTCCCCATGAACCCAGGCTCCACTCTGCCCCATGCCACCCAGCTCCACTCACTGCCTCCCCATTGGCTACCCATTTGGGAGCTGAGAGCCAATCAGGTTCTGAACACACACACACACACCCCCAAGCAGTGGGCAAGGGTAGGGCACACCTCTGCCAATGGAGAAGCAGTAACTAGAGCCAGGTGGAGTGGTGAAGAGGTGGTTAGGCCAGCGAGTGGCATTTTGACCTGTCCTGGGCTGTGGCTCCATCCCATGCTTCTTCCCTATCTTCAAGGACTGGTCCTGGGTGAGAAAGACCAGTTGAGACTTTCCCCTTCCACCGGCGAGGCCAAGACGGGCCAGGACTATGGCCAAGAATGGATTCTCCTTGTTGCACCCCAGTGAGGCACAGGGACAGCAAGTGACTTATGCCAGGTCACACAAGAAGTCTGTGACAGACCAAGGAATTCCTAGATTCATCGATTCAGATTCCAAGGCCAGAAGGGACCATTGTGACCATCTCATCTGACCTTCTAGATAGCCCAGGGCAGAGAACCGCCTCAAAATAATCCCTAGAGCAGATCTTTTAGAAATTGAACCTGTCTCTCCCAGGTCCCAGACGACACTTTCCCCACTGGCCCATCCTTCCTATCAGTAAAGTTTACATCTTTACCTTCAGTGTTTAAAACATTAAATCCTCCAGAACCCCTAAACGTTTTCTCTCTGTCTTCCCTCAGCCCGAAAATGATTGTGTTTTGACCAACGCTAATGTGGGATACCCCAGAGACTGCCTCCTGCCCAACAGAAACCCTGCTTCCTCAGACGAGCTGCATTCCTGCACAGAACTGCTTCCAAATCATTCTAAACCCTCCAGCAGTGGCTTTTATCTGTAAGAGCGGACGATTACATTGCCCAAACCAGGATTATTCAGACCATATGGAGAAAAAGCTGTGTTTAAGTTATGGAAAACAAGCAGCTATTTTTTTCTGGCTATTTTTGTCTCGTCTTTTATTGTTTTTATCAACCTCACATGATAGTGATTGTGACAGACAGGGCTTGGCCAGGAGTGAGAAGGAACTTTACATGGTGGAGTTTAATTTTCACAAAGATATTACCGATCTGAGCATTGATGTTCCACCTACAACAGTCTAGTAGAGAGGCCGTGGCAGGGGGAAACAACTTTTAATTCTTCACAACCCCTAATGCATTGTAAAAATAGCCAGGGCTTGAGCTATGTACACAAAGTCTCATTTGTACGATTATCTTGGAATGGCTGAGAGTTTTTTGTGTTCTTTGCTTCATCAGTTGGGAGTTTCCAAATGTCAGGGCCCTATCTGTTTTTCTTTCATGTTTCCCTGGTAGGGTTATCAATTGCAGAAAGGCAAAGACATCCAGCTACAAAGGAAAATCGACTTGGAAATATCTTGACCCAGCCTCATATCTTTCTTTTGTAGCAGTCTTTTAAATTGAATACAGAACTAATGTTTTGCTGTAGAAAACTACATTTTAACATCAACAAAGACTACCCTGTTGAAGATGTGACATTGACATAACAAATCTTGCACTTTGATGAAAAGAGTTCTCTATTGCACTACACTAATTTTTAGTTCTACTGTTACATAAGATTTTGGGGTTGGGTTGGTTTTTTTAAACACATTTTACCAGTCTCTACAATTTAGGACATTTTTGTTTCTGTCGTTGAGCTCAGAGGTTCAACTGTGTAGATATTGTTTTGGTGAAGCCGCACCACTGTAAAAAAGGCAAGAAGTGGAATTTCACTAACTGTGCACAGATTGTAATGAATCTCTTCCTGCTGGGTTTGCCAAAGCTTTTCGGTTTGTGACAGTTTGCTTTTTTAAAAAAACAACCACATTTCCATATGACATGGTTGACCATGAAACCAATCGCACTCGTCAGAAAGTTACTGCCATGAACGAATACCTGAGCTGCTGCTTTTCCGAACATAGTTCTAAAGTCACATTCCACTAAGTCTGCAAACAACTGACCTATATTCTCATATTACATGGGTCCTTTCACAGCCAGACTTCAACATTCATAAGAGACGTTATCATTAACTGATTCCACAGATTAGAGCTTTAGGTAGTAAATATCACTGGGTGTCGTTTTGTTGTCTTCTGTATGATATGCCCAAGTTGGTTGGTTTTGATTCTCAGAGTACCTAGCATGTATTCTGTCTGAAAGTGGATCTAAACCACTAAGACTATTCAAAGCCACAGGAGCTCATGTGTAGGTACTTAACTATAAAAAATTAGGAGCAGACTGGCATATAAGCCATATGTTGTATCTGTGCCTAAAAAGATTGCAAATAAGTAGAGGACTTGTCTAGTTCAGAGGAAGAGTCAGATTACTGTACAGAGAAGTTTGCAATACGATAAAGAAAATAAGTATAATGATACTTAATTTTAAATACTTGACATAGTGATATTTTGCCACAAAAGAAATACAACCCATACATATGTATATAATATGAGCCGACAGATATATTTTTATGCTACTCCAGCAGAGAAAAACATATCTTATCTTCCCAAGGTATTCAAGTAACGTCCTTTGGAACGAGAAAAATAGACTACTCAAAGGATCAGAAATTATGGCCACCTGTTGTCAAAAACCTACCATAAAAGAACATCCTTTCTGTGTGATCAGCCTTGGTTTTGCATTAACCTTACATCTTTTTTATTTCAATAAAAGGTTTTGGCTCTTAGCACTTCTGTGATTCGCTTCCTTGATGTCTGCTCTTGTTATTTATTATAAACAACCACAGTGAAGTTCAACTTTCACTTCTTGTCCTTTTGTGTCATTAGGGCCCTGATCCTGTAGCCACACCATTCCACACGTGTGATGAGGGGTTGATCTTTTTCCTTTAAACATTACCAGTGTAATTTTATCATTGGCCTCAATAGGAGCAGGGGAAATTCCTGTGCATGGGTGAAGACTTGTAAAGAAATGTGTCCATTGGATTTGACTTGAAACATCAGGTCCCTGTAGTGCTAGACACTGTACAAACACAGAGTGAGAGAGTGCTTGCCTCAGAGGACTTCCTCAGACTAAATAGACAAGAGGTGAGAGAGGAATAGAGAAGCGATTCACCCTAGGTCATGGAGCAGATCAGTGGGAGATGTTGGAACTAGAACCCATATCTCCTGGTTCCTAGGCTGACGCCCTACCTGCTAGGCCACGCTGCTTCTGGAATTGCTACCCACAAACTTGGTCTGGCGTGTTAGGCTGCTAAGTCATTACAAACACTTCTTCCCCAAACCAGTGTTTAAATTATCTTTAGCTTATGGCTGATTAAAAACTGAATGTCAGCAGCTCAGACCTCAGGGGCAACCCTCCAATAGCAAACCAGTGTATGTGCACAAAGGAGGAAAAACAACCGTGCACACTTAAGTTTAGGAATAGGATGTCAGGGGCCTGATTTTTTTTTTTAAACCCAGCCTACAGTTGTGCACAGGGACAATTAATTGCTGGAGCAAATGGGAGTCTGCAGACATCTAACTACTAGAGCTGATCAGGAATTTTCTCCCCAAAACAATTGCTCTTGTTTTGCTCTCAATAACTTGTGTTTGGCTAAAGCAATATCTTCCCCAAAAGTGTCCCGTCTTGAAGCCAGCAAGAGTTTGCTTCCCTTGGTAGTTTGTTCCAATGGTTAATCATCTGTACTGTTTGAAAATGCATGCCTTGTTTCTAACTTACATTGGTGAGGCTTTGACTTCCACCCATTGGTTCTAGTTCTGCTTTTCTCCATTGGATTCAAGAGCCCTTTCATTTCCAGTGTTCTCTACCTGTGAAGATGCTTATACACCAGGGATGGGCAAACTACGGCCCGCGGGCCACATCCGGCCCACGGGACCGTCTTGCCCGGCCCCCGAGCTCCTCCTCTGCTGTCCCCCCTCCCCCACAGCCTCAGCTCGCTCGCTCCGTCGCTGGCGCAGTGTTCTGGGTGGCGGGGCTGTGAGCTCCTGGGGCAGGGCAGCCGCCGTGCCCGGCCTGACCCGGTCTCTGTGCTGTGTGGTGGCGGCGGCGTGGCCCGGCTCCAGCCAGGCAGCACGGCTGTAGCGCCACCAGCCACCGGTGCTCCAGGCAGCGCGGTAAGGGGGCACGGAGCAGGGGGGTTGGATAGAGGGCAGGGGAGTTTGGGGTGGTGGTCAGGGGACGGGGGTGTGGATGGTGGTTGGGGGTGGAAATGGGGTTGAATGGGGGCAGGGGTCCCGGGGGGCAGTCAGGAAGGAGGGGGGGTTGGATGGGGTGGCAGGGGGCAGTCAGGGGCAGGGGTTCCAGGGCAGTCAGGGGACAGGGAGAAGGGGGGGTTGGATATGGCAAGGGTGCCGGGAGGACTGTCAGGAATGAGAGGAGGGGTTGGATGGGGTGGCGGGGGTCCGGAGGCAGTCAGGGGACAGGGAGCGGGGGCGGGGGGGTGGATGGGGCAGGGATCCCAGAGGGGCCATCAGGGAACAGGGGGGGTTGGATGGGGCAGGAGTCCCGGGGGGGACAGATAGGAGGTGGGGGCCGGACCACGACCCCCTCCCCTAACCGGCCCTCAATACAATTTACAAAACCCGATGCAGCCCTCAGGCTAAAAAGTTTGCCCACCCCTATTATACACCGTAATCAAGTCACTTCTTGATCTTTTTTGATAAGCTGCACAGATTGAACTCCTTTAGTCTCTCACTGTCATACATTTTTTTCAGCCCTAGAATAATTTTTGGGGCTCTTCTTTGTACCCACTCCACTTTTTCAACATTCTCTTTGAAGTGGGGACTTTAGAACTGTGCTCTGTATTCCAGTGTCAGTCTCACCAGTGCCATAACCAGAGCTAAAGTCACCAATCAGAGGGATGGATGTCCTAATGGTGTGAAGGGAAACAATTTTCTTTGATGTGCAGCATGAAGGTGAAGAGAGTAGCAGCATATGACAGTAAGTGCATGTAGCCCTTTTGGCCACAGTAGCGCATTTGAAGTGCCCGTTAGCCAGGATTTTAATATTTGTGCATCTGCATAAAAGCACAACCCTTTCCACTGCTCCACTACTCATGATTGCATAATTCAAGGCACAGTTTGGCTCTCACTTACCCCAGCGTACATTCAGTGTAACTGAAAGCGGAACTGGCCCGCCTTCAAGCGACTATAGAATTTTTCACACACAAAAGAAAGATCAATAAGTGGGGCTCAGTTTTTTTTCCTCTGCCTCTCATTTTATTGCTAACAAGAAAGTTTTGCATTTACACAGTTCCTTCCATCTCAGAGGGTCCTGAAGTGCTTTACAATCCTGTGATAACCTTTTGCACTCTCCTGTATGCACAAAGACACACACCATGAGGAATGGCTTCTTCCATCAGGAAAATAGAGCCATCTCTGAAGTGGAATGCAGCAGCAGCTATTTTAAACAAAGCATAATGTAGTGGTTGTGATGGGGCATTGGCCCCACACAGGTGTAAAAAAGGGTTAACCCCAGCAGGGCGTAGTCGAGGTGAGTCCTCAGAGCGGCCTAAAGAGGCTGTGTGAGGCGCAGCCAATAGGAGAGAGGCTGCAAGGAACAGCCAATCAGGGCCCAGCAAGCTTACATAAAAGGCGCTTCAGGGCAGAGCAGAGGTTAGTTGCTGCTGGGAGCCAAAGGGGTGAGGACTGGGGCCCTAATAGGCTGAAAGAAAGCTAGCACCACTGACAGGTCAGTTGCTGGCAGGGACCAGGGGAGCAAGAGAAAGCTCCTGGCAGGCCGAAGGGACTGAGCAGTTGTGTGCCCTGAGGTAAGGGAGAAGAAGATGCTGGGGTTGTGGGGAAGTGGTCTAGGGGACTGTAGCAGCAGTGAGAGGAATTAGAGGCGCAGCTGGAGGCTGCTATCCAAAGGGTCCCTCGGCTGGGATCTGGAGTAGTGGGCGGCCCCAGGTCACTACCACTGGGCCCTGGAGAATTGGCATGATTCTTGGACTGAGACACTAGCCCCCAGAAGCAGGCAACACAGCTGGTGACACAATGGGAGGGCTGAATGGTGAAGTGGGTGCAGCAGTTCCTGAGGCTGCAAGAGGGACTGCAGGCAGATGCAGAGATGGCGTTACGGTGTGCAAGTCAGGGCATCGGCCTCGAACTAATCCTCAGAGTGATCAGGAGGCGGCACTAGTCTGGCAGTGAGTGATGCGCCCCGTGACAGTGATGCTAAAAAAAAAAATTAGGACAGGAAGTGAAGAACCCAGTTGAGGTGCACAAAAGCTTTTCACCACTTCTTAAAAAACGGACTCATTCTATTATCTGCTTGCAAGGGCCATTTTTTCCTAAACTTTTTTCCCTCATTAAAAATAAAAAAATCAGAGTGTGCCCCACCCCCTGGTGATGCAAAGCAGGTGTACTGTCAGAGTGGGGCCAGCCAGTGGGAGCAGAAAAGTGAAGCTGTCCCATTTTACTCTAGCCATTGCTCACCGTTTCTAAAAATAATTAAATATAATAGTTTGTACATGAATTCTTCATCCTTCTCCTAACTTCTGGGCTGGGGGGGGAGGGGTTACAATCTTAACTCCATTGCTGCCATGCTACATAGTTGTGGCATCATCACCCTGAGGGAGCGGGGAGGGGCAAAGCCAAAGAGGTGTCCTCTAGCGCATGTTCTGTGTGCATTTCCAATTGGAAACCTGCCCTGAATTCCTACTGGCTGAAGCTTCTGTGCTGTTCTGGTTCTTATATCACTCCCATCAGGGTGATATTTTTATTGCTTTTAAGGCCAGAAGGGACTGTTTTGATCACCTGCATAGCAAAAGCCATAGAATGCTACCCCACATTCTGGCAGCAAGTCCATGGCTCGTGGTTGAGCTGGAGCATATTTGTAGAAAAGCATTCAGTCTCTGAGCACCTCAGTAATTTCTCCTTGGCAGCTGCACAGACCTTTTTGTGTTTTTGAGACACCTGCATGGTAACTTTGCTCCTCAGAGATCCCTACTTATACCAGCAAATTCCTAGTCCCAGACTTTCCCCCCAGAAGGTACGTCTGGTACTGCCCAGCACTCGCCTGGACAATACAAGCTCATATCAAGTCTGTCATTTTATGAATAGAAAATAATATGCAGAAGCCTTGTTATCTCAAATGCAGTTTCCCACACACTTCAATCCAAACACACTGGTTTAGATAAAACAAATGTATTAACTACAGAAAGCTAGATAGATTTTAAGTGATTACAAGTAAAGAGGTATAAAAGTCAGAATTGGCTACAAAGAAATAAAAGGTAAAAATGCAACTAACACCTAACTTAAAAAGCTAAAAGAATTCAAAGGAAAGGTCTCTCTCTCTCTCTCTCCACATGCTCTAGCAGACTTCCAGGCTAAATTCCTTCAGCCTGGACCCCTCCCCCAGTTCACTATTACTTTCCTTGTCATTCAGGCATTCTAGATGCTGTGAGCAGAGAGAAAGGGAGGAGTACTTTGTATTGTCTGTTCCCCTTTCTTATACCTTTTTTAAAAATCATCTCCAGCTGAGATTCAGGAGACAGAAATTTTGTTTTGACAGGAACCTCAACCTGTTCCTTTGTCAAAAATGTGGATTCCCCCCCCCCCACACACATCCTCTTTCCTGCCAAAGAGTGGCCACCCCCACACAAAAAAAAGTCGGCGGCACTTCGGCGGCAGCTCTACTGCGCCGCTTCATTCTTCGGCGGCAATTCAGTGGCGGGTCCTTCCCTCCGAGAGGGACAGAGGGACCCGCCGCCGAATTGCCGCCGAAGACCCGGACGTGCCGCCCCTTTCCATTGGCTGCCCCAGGCACCTGCTTCCTTTGCTGGTGCCTGGGACCAGCCCTGCTCCCAGCGCAAAAGGTGAAACGGGTTGAAGCCAAGCCAGGGCTGGAGCCATGTGGAGCTGTGCCTGCTCCGCAGCTCAGGGCCCCCGCAGCAGGGGCGGGCGGCTGGGCCACACCCCCACAAGCAGACACTGGCATCTGGGCTCAGTGAGTGGGGGGCAGGGAGCTGGGTGGAGAGATTAGGGGAGGGGAGCTGTGGGGGGGAGCTTTAGAGGAGAGCAGTGAGAGAAGGGAAGCTGGGGGGGATGAGGGAAGGTGGGGGGGGGGGGCTGTCTTGTCCTGACTGCACTCACTCCAAACTTCTAGGTCCTTGTCCAGCAGTGGACTGTCACTTTTCCCACTGATGGTGAGTATTATAATTTTACATTAGTCACACATCTTTTATTTTAAATTTGTACTGCTGTATAACATGACATTTTCAGTAGTGATACCACAGTTTTAACAGGTATTTCACAGTAATTATTCATGTTTCTTTTGCTTAATACACATGTGTGTGAGTGTGCATTTGTTATTGGAAAGATTTGCATCATAAATCTAAGATAGAGAGTTCATGTGTACTAAGTGTTTCTTTCTTTCAAACTCTGATACTAATATTAAATACGCCACAAAAGGCTTGAAAGTTTTGAATATGTTTATCTAGCTCTATATATACATTTATGCCTACAATTATTTTATTTGATAAAACCAAAGTTAATACTCTTTGTAAACTCAAAACAAATTCAAAACATAAAACAGTTGTCTGGAGTATTTGCAGCTATTTCACATTTTATCTATGTACTTTCTCAAAGTCTCATATAATTTATTACATCTTGAAGATCATTTTTATGTTATACAGTGGTTTGACTTTATTGTTCATTTGATGCACTAAAAATATAAGCAATGAGTATATCGAATGCACAGCATTGTATGTGTTGTTTGAACAGCGGCGCTTGTGGTGTGAAAGATGTTTCTCTGGAGTCTGGACCTTGACTAGACCTTGACCAAGAAATCTGGACCTTGACAAAAAATAATTGACCACATCTGGTCCACCCCTTCTCCTTTGTTTCCACTTAAATTTGTATTTGTTTTCAAATCTGCTCATTAACTATAACTAACTTTCTTGCAAGAGGGTACTTTAATGAACTAGAGATATCATAGAATATCAGGGTTGGAAGGGACCTCAGGAGGTCATCTAGTCCAACCCCCTGCTTAAAGCAGGACCAATCCCCAGACAGATTTTTGCCCCAGATCCCTAAATGGCCCCCCTCAAGGGTTGATCTCACAACTCAGGGTTTAGCAGGCCAATGCTCAAACCACTGAGCTATTCCTATTCTTTTTCAGTGGTGTGTTACTATTCCAATCAACATCTAGAAAGGAAATGCACAATTTAAAGTCAACATTCACCACTCTTAACTTCTCCCCACTTTTCTTAAATTGGTCCTATTATTGCTGTGTATATGGTATGTATTGTCACACCCTGACCTCTGCAAAACCAAGAGTTAAGGATATTGTGAGTTTTAAGATGTCTTAAACTTTTGCTATTTTTTTAGGGGAAAATCCAAATAAAGAATTGCTAGAATAGTCTGTTATATTCTGAATCGCTACACTGTATTCTGTAAACACATGTTTACACATTTTTGTAAAGTGTGTCTTATATAAATGTTTAAGAACGTGAAATAGGTTGTTAACATGATAGGATGCAAGAGTTCCAACATCTGTAACAATTTAATTCATAATTAAAACTAGTGCAATAGCTATTTTTATATATCTCACGTCTCATATTGTGAAAGAGTAAATGTATGGAAATAAGTCTTTTCAGTTCCATTGCATAACAGTGCTGCTATGGTTAAAGGCTCTGTAACTGTTCTGTTTTATATATCTCAGCCATTAGGATCTCCTCCTTTAGGAATAGATATTTGCTCCAGGCTGCATCATTGGATTAAAGAATCTTAATCCAAATTATATTTTTGGTACAGTTTCTCAAAGCCTTTTTTTAAAATCTGTTTTTAGAGTTTTGTAAATGCAAAAAGAAAAAATAAATGAATAATTTATGTACTCATGTAAAAAGCAAGTTTATTTAAAAAAAAATACGGAGCCCAATTCTCATTTACACTAAGTCCTTTTTACACAATTCAATCGGCATAAAGGGGCCTTGATTTGGGAGTAAATGATGCTTTTGCCCACTGTAAGGGCTCCCTTTACACAGCCAGAACTGTGTGAAAGGGCCCTTAATGTAAGTGGGACTCAGTCCCTACATGTTTTCATGTCATTTGACCATTATGTAGACTGGAGTAATTACTTTTTAAAACAGTATCTTAGGATCAATTTCCGCCCTTGGATCTTGATGTGCTCCTCCCTCTGAGTTAAATAGGTGTAACAAGAGTACATCCCCGATCAGACTTTGATAGGAGTTTGAAAGGAAGGGGTTAAAACCCAGTGTGCGAGAGGTGGGACCGCAGGGGGCAATTGGGAAGTGTAAGGATTGTTCTTCTGCTCCCTCGCACCCCCCCCCCACGCTCCCTTTTGGAGGAGAGAAGGAAACTGTGCATTTCAGACTCAGATCCACCAAAAGCAACGGGCTCCAAAGGAGAGGGTTTAGCTATTGAAGTCAGCTAGCGTTAGCTAATCCAGTGGAGATATTCTGGAGCTAAGGACATGTCCTTAACTCACCCGGCCGTGCTTCAGGTATTACAGCAAAAAGGGGCCGGCTGTGAGCAGAGCCGGATTAACTCTCCTGTGGGCCCGGGGCTATTAGACTTTGTGGGGCCCCTGTATACAAGTCTGTATCCTGGGAGGGAGTTTGGTGCAGGAGGGGGCTGGGGCAGGGGATTGGGGTGTAGGAGGGGG